>JAZDUA010000117.1:2652500-2712500 GCA_038098605.1 Gryllus longicercus | reverse complement strand
ACTGACATCACGACCCCATTGCCAGCATACACTTAAATCACCTCCTGCTGTTGATACTCGGTGCTTGATGCTTGCGAGAACATCACCAAACGCCACCGCCCATGATAGCCATCTCGCGCGACATGCCTCTTCAAGCGGCGCAGAAACTCCTGGATGACGGTACCATCACGAACACGCGCTAGCGCTCGGCGGGAATCCGCACGCCTCCCGCTGCTCCTCGCGGCGCAAGTCACACGAGATTAGAAGCCGGGGAAGTCAGGAGCCGCGTTTTGGCGGGAGGGGGCGGGGCGCTTTGACGCCGCCTCGCCCTTCGCCGGTCCGAGCGATTCGCTTCTCGAGCGCTCTGGCGTCGGTTGACGGTCGCCGTCGTCGGGGGCGGAGCGAGTCGTCTCGCCGAGTTGAGCCAAGACGAGCGGAGGTTTCTGTGAGGCTGCTGGGATGGGGTGAGCAGAAGCATAACGGAGCCGCCGGAGGTCGGGTTGGAGGCGGGGCGGGGGGGGGGGCAGAGGGGGCGGCCGCGACGCTGTAACCCGAGTGGCGGAAAGCGCGGAGCGACGCGGCCTCGAGGGTTGGAGGCGGCGGCGGCGGCGGCGGCGGGGGCGGGGCGGCGGCGGCGGCGGAACGGGTGCGGGGCGGGTGCGGGTGAGGGCGGGACGGGGACGGGCGAGGGCGGGGCGAGGGCCGCGGGCGGCGTGCCGAGCCCCTTTCTGCAGTAATTACACGGGTGGACGTCGTCGCAGAGCCGTGATCTGAATGTTACGCGTCGGCCGTTCTCCCGGCTCCCCAGCGCCCTCCTTGCGGAGCACGTGCTCCGCGGCCGCTCGCGCCTCCGCCCCCGGCCCCCTCCCCCCCCCCTGCTCCCGTCCCAGCCCATGGCGCCGCCCCGCACCTCTGGCTGCTCAACCGCTTACCCGGTTCTCGATTATGTATTTTAGATATCTATCACTCACTGGCGCTTCCGAGATTATTCTGGACGGTAACTCCCTTCTGAGATGCTCAACGGAATTGATATTTACATAAGAAATAATTTTTCATTTACCAAAATTTAACATGTTTTGTATTGATGGAATTTAAGTCATTTACGACGAATGCAATTGCTGTATTTAAGGATTTTAAATGGCCTAGAGAATTAATAAAAAATACCTTTTTGTGAACACTTGTCGGCGGTGTCTGGAATATGAATATCTAAAAAATGAGCCTCCTCCCCATGGGCTAACTAATACTACCGCTTCGTTTTTTCTTTCTTAGCGTTTTGACAATGATAGTTTACATCTTGAGGATATGAGTTATGTGCTGATTGGTAGATATTGAGTTTGTGAAGATAATGCACATTGAAGTTAAAAATCATGACACATTGCTCATTTACCGTTCTTGTTTTGTTTTCCTTGCATTACTGTGCGCCAAGTCATCTTAAATCTTTACACTTTGGTTTGTTGGAGCTGCGGAATTGAATAGTAAGGTATAAATATGACAAGAAAAAAGATCAATCAATGAGTTTACTACAAAACCATTAGCATCATCGCAGCTAACTTAAGACTCACACATTCGAATCACGAATGTGACTTCTAATCGTACATGAAGGAAATTAATCTTGAAATATCTTAAACAATGTAATGTAAAATTTTATGTTTTGTTTTTTTAATAGAAAATGAACAAACAACGCAAAATTGAGCATATCAGTACATTTTACACAAGTGGAAATCTCAGGGGGTTATGCTGACAAGCGTGCTTCATCCACAAGGGTGAAAAATGAAATTTCGTGTACGGCATAATTTAGTTTATTGTATTGTCAATAAACCTATAATTGATCACGTAGAGTATTTCATCATTAGCCTACCACTATTTTGTACATAAGTGCATATTTTTAGCGCACTGAAAATAATTATTTATGAATAAACGTGCTACAATCACCGTTTCCCATTAATAATCGCAGTAAATCTAATTTATTGCAACTAATAATACCAGCAATAGCAAATCATTTATTTGCTGATGTAAGTTTCAATGAATAGCTTTAACATGAAAACTAACGTTCTAGCACAAACGACTCAGAATCAGATCCCAGCTCTTAACACTTTTGCGAAATTATTTTTTTCTGTTGATGATAGTTTTATTATGACGATTTCAGAAAATTATCCTCAGTCATTTAACATGGAATGGAGAATGAAAATTTATGCTTGGGTGATAATGGTGATGGTATGATAAAAGTTAAGAAGGAGGAATGCTGGAACCAGATGCAGGGGACACGAGAAAATTCCGAGAAAAGCGCGCAGCAGTTTTGTTCACGAACACCAAATGGATCGATCGAGATTTGAACTCCAATGCCCCGAGGTGGAATCTCGAAATAAATGTTGAAAAGTTCTAGGACACATGGACATGTCGAAAAGGATCACTTTTTGCTAGTGAATATGTAATAGGAAAATTGATAAAATGGAGGTATACATGTAACATTCCCCCTGGGAGCTAGGCAACACCTAATACTTAGATGTTAGGCAGGCCACGTTCTGTCACTGACAAGGAGATTTCATGTAACTACTTGGCTGTCCTGCAGACGCCTCATTCTAAGCAACAGGTGCCAACATGTCGGCCATTGTTCTGCGAACATGCTTAGCATGTAAGGAATTTCGGCCAATATGTGGATAGGACGCGACATCTCCAGAACAGCTAATAATTACTGCCACCTGTCACGGAAGCCTTTACTATCTAGATTTCATGTACTATCCGAAGATCTATAAGGGGGTTGTCTAAGCAGAAGGTAAACATCATATGTATAAATGAATATAACTACGTTAAGTGTAATTCTCGTTAAATGTATCTAATGTAAAAATATCTACGTTAAATGTAAGTTGGCGGGTTCAAACCCGATCGTAAGCAGTGGATTATTAAGGGCAAAACAATCCTTCGTATGCCTTCTTTCGGAGGGGAAGTAAAGCCGGCTGTCCCATGTTAGTAGATTTATATTCCTGGATCCATCTGAACGAACTCCGTGCTTTGGGAGTTTCAAATGGATATTTTGAATTTTGAGGGTACTTAACAAGAAGTCTCAAGAACATTTTGAAGATTTTCTCAAAAAAGCTCCATTTTTTAAAATAAATTTTGCCCTCGGATAGCTTGCATGACGCTGAAAAGAAATATCATGTTTCTAGAAATCCTTGACTTATTGAAAATTGAAAAAAATAATTTTTGGGCGTCTTGTTACAATTATAATATTGAAGCAATACGATGTTAGTCCAAGTTTCGCCGAATCCTGTATTTACGAAAATTGCAAAAGTTATTACAAAATTGGAGAAAGAGATCTGAAAAAGTCTGTTTTAAAAAATCAGATCTTTAAAAAAGGTCAGGTACATTTTACTTTACTTTACGTACATTAAAAAACTAGTAGTATTCGTGTAATTTGCGCCTGAAATTTATGCAATTTCTAAAAAACTTATTTTTTCAATAATCACTAAATTTCTCCTTAATTTTTTTAGGGATAGTTGAAGGACGTGAGTCTGCTTTTTGTTACTCTGAAAATTTTCGAAAACTGCAAATTCAGAAATAATGCGAGAGGAAATTTTTTTTTAGAAATTGCATAAATTTCAAGCGCAAATTACGCGGAAAATACTCGTTTTTAATGTACGTAGAGTAAAGTAAAAATGTATGTGCTGTTGTAGCATCACTAGTTCCAATTGTTAATCTCGTATGTTTCTGCGCATACTAGAAGATTCCGTTTACCAAACTAAGGTTGTACTATCACACATTTGTACGAGGCACAATGAAATACCGTTTAGTAGTAAACTGTATGTTTCGAACCAACTTTATCCAGGAAGAATAAACTCTTTCTCGGTATTTCGTTGATGTATCTTTCTAGAATTCTCTGATTAGTGAAACTAATATTTCGTGCACAGTAGAGTTGTTGAAGTTCAACAATACTGGCAAAAATTGCGTGCCGTCTCCATCGCCGGCGTGGGAAGCGAGGTCATGACCCCGTGCAAAGCGGTCCGAAGGGGTTGGAGGGTTCTGCGGCGAAAGAGCGCCTTGAGGCGAGCACGAGGAGGTGCACTGGGAGGTGATGAGAGGGGCGAGGAGGCAACGGGCGGGGGATTACAGGCCCCGCCCCTCATATCGCTGCGCGCGGCTCAGCCCGTACCGGCGCGGCGGGGGGCGGAGTGCGAGGGGCAGACGAACCTCCTCCCCTCCCCCCACCTGCCCCCCGTCTGGGTGCCCTAGTCCTCGGTTCCTGCCCGTTCCTCTCGAAGGGACGCCACGAAGAATCCCCATGTAATGAATTTTGCGGGCGACGTGGTGGGGGGCGTGGACTCAGAGCGTCTGGATGGCGCAGATACGAGACGATCGTCTGTGAGGGATCGTGAAAGCATTAGATTCCATTTTCGTGGCTTATTTAGGGGCTGGTTGTCGGTTACGTTGTAAGGAAACTGTTGTGTGACTCATATGAAATATTTCGGCGATCGGAAAATTCGCCAGCACTTACCAGAGTAAATATCATATGTCTAAATGGAATATTTTTCCTATTTTCCTCTTACTGTTCCAAGTTTACCTTTGTCTACTTCATCACATATCTGTATATTTTCTTTAGAAGAAATCATCTTCGAAGGATTAATTAATTCAATATTTGTCTAATTATTATTGTACAAAATGTCACTTGGTACTTTTCCGTGATTTTATTGTTTTGAACAACATAATATTACACAAAATTATATTTATCATCAAAAACAAGTACTTAATGAACAGTTACATTTAGAGCTGTACGTGTAAAGTTTGAATTTTAAAATTGTATTAAAGGAAAAAGGAATATAAAATATGTAGAATGGACATAATACATAATTGAATTTATTTGTCAAATCATGCTAAATTTATGCATGACAAGTATTTTAATATTGCCCATTTCCATAACCAAGTACAAACTGAAAAAGGGAAATCATCTAAGTTTAGTGAGTCATATTTTATATTTTACTTGAGATTAGACTTTCTTTTATTTTTATAACTTACTTTTTAATTTTTTGGCAACTGAAACTTTGTACAAACACTTAAGTCAAATGCCCTCATATTGAAATTTGTACACAAAACACATGATGCTAGAGAGATCACTATCCTAACTGAACCATTCCAGAGCAATGTACACACTAGGTTATATAGATAAACCTTTCTCGGGATGACCCGCAAAATTTCGTACGTTAGTTATGGCATCCCGTTTCGACTCACGCAAATGCGGCGGTAGTGTTCCGAGAAATGAAATGCGTGCACTGCATTACGTGTCTGCGGGCGCTGTGTTGCGAGCGGGTGCCGTCCAACGCCTTGGCACTCAGAGGGAGGGAAAAATAGCTCGCCATTACACGACGAAACAAATATTTTGACACGCGTTCGCAGTGTATTTTCTAGGTTCATGTGTCAAAACAAACTAAGTTATTGTTTTAGCTCAAATTAATGTAAATTGTATCTAGGATAAGGATATTTCAAATCAGAAATTAACTAAAACAACATTCAAATCATTAAAATTAATATGTTGCTATCTGTGAATAAGTTTATTTCTTGAAATAAGTCAGCGGAATATCTTAAAAGTTTCAAAAAACCTATTTGTTTTGGTTGATTTCCATAGACGTGTAGTGGAAAATGCAGTTCTACGTGAATGCAATTTCGAAAATAGTTCAGTTTTTTATAAATTATATTTATATAACACAAAGGTTTAAACGTGTTTCCACAAATATTCTTTGTTAGTATCGTTTCACTAATATATGGTAAAGACAGGCAATACCATATCTGTTAGGAAAGAATGAAATAATTGCACATCCAAGGAGCCACTGTCATAGGAATTCTACAATGAACAAAAGGAAGAAGAAGAAGAAGAAGAAGAAGAAGAAGAAGAAGAAGAAGAAGAAAAAGAAGAAATGGAAATGACGAAAAAATAAAAATTCGACAGTGTAGAGAAGGAAGCCATTAGAGAAATGAACGTCGTCACAAAAGAAAAAGAAGACAACGTTGAGGGAAAATAATTCAGCAAAAAAGAAGAAAGGTAGAAGAAGAAGGCTGGAAAGGAGAAGTAGAAAAAGTGTGAGGAAGAAGTAAGGGACAGCGGAGAATGATGATGATCATGATGATTATGATTATAATAATAATAACAATAACAATAATAACAATAATAACAATAAATAATAATAATAATAATAATAATAATAATAATAATAATAATAATAATAATAATAATAATAATAATAATAATAATATGACGCAGAAGAAGAGAGCGAGAAAGGGACTGAAGAAGATGGCGGGAAGAATCTAGGAAGATGAAGACACTGTGGGAGAAGAAGAAAAAGCGGACGGGGAAGAACAGAGTACGAAGAAAAAGGTGACGACGACGGAGGAATATGGAAGAAGTGTAAGAAAACGAAGACATTGAAAACAACGAAGAAGCTAATGCACCGTTGGCTTGGAAACGTATCAGCCCCCCCCCCCCCACTGCCCAGCAGCATCGTCTTGAAGAGGGCGCGGCGGCGTGGCGCCTTCCGCGCCCGAACGGCGGCGCCTGTAACATTAATGAGCCCCTAAAGCGCCACGGCGCCGCCGCACGGGCCGTGCGGCTCAACCCCACGCCCCCGCCGTAAAACCCCGGGCGGGGGCAACGGGGCGGCGTGCGGCGGGCAACGCTGCTCAGGGCGATAACAATTCGTTAGGAGGCGCATCATCGGCAGCGGAGAGCGGGCTGCGGGAGATTTTATCTACTGTTGTCTCTTGCAGTTGCACATTCCTTGGTAAATGAAGCAGTTTTCGAGCAGAGCTTCATTTGGAATATGCTCTGAACTAAATTTACCTCCTATGGAATCGTCAATCTGCTCAGATTCTGAATCTGCCTCTGAGCCGTCGTGTTGATTTCCTAGTTTCCTGTTCCATTACTGGTCTTTTTTATTTATTATTATTTATTATTATTATTATTATTATTATTATTAAACATTTCCATAAAATATCATCCGTATGTTTTCAATTCTGTGTTTTGACAAATGTACACCAAAAATGTGCGTTGGTAGATTACCATAACAAAATTCGAGATTATCGTTTTTTGTAAAATATTTATTGTTTGAGGCGATGAGAATTTAAAACTAATTGTCAAACGATACGAAATAGAACGGAAAAAACATAACTGAAAATTAACTTACACAACGGAACTTCATGTATATTACACCAGAATTAAATGAAATTCAATTCTTTTATTTTTTATAGTGTTCATACCCGAAGTGTTAAATTCATTATCTCAAATAAAGTAACATCGTAAATGAAAATGCGTATAATTCGGATATGGAACACGTGCACTCTGATAAATATCATTCGCGAGCACCACATAATTACGTATAATCCTGGTTATAAAAATATTTCGCTATGGCTATGCCGTTGTACGTTAACGTAATATTGCATTCTATTGCCAAACATTTAATTGTTAGTAAGCAATAGAACATCGAGAGGAATATATGGAATGTGTGATTGTGAACAAATACTTGATGTCCTAAATTCCTACGTGTTTTAGAGACAAACTAAGAACACAAAATTATATTAGAATTTTTAAAAAAATATGAAAGAATTTTCAAATTATTTTGTTAAATTTATATTATTTTATATAATATAAATTTTTAAAACCTTATGTTATATAATTTCTATGTATATGAAAAAGAAACATTATTTATATTAAGGTATCAGTCGAATTTCGAATCGAATTTCTTGTTACCTACATATTTTAATTATTAGTAAAATTAGAACAATGAATTCGATAATTTCGAAAAGTTATCAATAGGTTTTCCATTCACCGTTTTTCATGCGCTTAGGACAAATTTAAACTCTGAATGTATAAAATACTATAAAATACATAAAATTTAATGAAAACACCGTCTGTAAAAAATACAAGCATAAAACCGATACTTTGGTGAGGCCCTCCACAATAAGACCCGTTATCCCTTGGGCAGAAACGTGATATTACTATATCCTTGGGAACGGGGCCCAGCGATAACAAAAATATCGCCCTGAGCCTCGTGAGCCTACGGACGTGCCGGGGGCAGCGGGCGCTTGCTTCAGCCAGAGCAGCGAAATAGGAGCGCGCTGCCGCTGGAGTTAATAAAGTGCGAGACAACCTGCCCCGGCGGTGGCCGACACGCAAAGGGGGCGGGGCAGCGACGGACACGGCGGCGGCGGCATGGGGGCGGGGACGAGGGCGAGGACGGCGGCGGAGCCGGGGGACTATTGCCGTCTATTTGAATATTCGTTAAATGCTTTTTCAAGGCCTCAAATTCGGACAACTGGATTTTGGGTAACTGCTGTTTCTAATTTTCAATTTACTTCCTCAGCAGTAGCGTTAATTCCCATACTTACATCTGATTTAGAGAAATGTTAAAATACAAGTGTTTGAGATTCAGTGTTATAACTAAAAGAAGTCAAAAACAGACAAAATGTATGTGCTATGAGTATACTCTACTTTAGCGAGTGATTAAATACTATAGTAAACAACGTTAATTCTGATAAGCTGATATTGATTCGGATAATCTGATCTAACAAGCTCTGAAAATCCGAATCTCGAATGAAATTTGAACTCACTTTATAAGTGACCTTTACGTAGCAAAGTAGATGCCAATATCTATGACGTTCTATGATTCCTCCTGCCAAACACCCCCGTGACGAAGCGCATCGGTTCACTCTCGGTTGGTTCCGTAACTCGATTGCGGGCCGCCCAGGATGGCTGGAGCGCCCGCCCGTCCGCATACTCGGCCTCTTGTGCGCGCACGCGGGCCCTCACGAAGTGCCCTAATGGCCGGCCAGATGGGAGCGGGGTCGTGAGTGACCGCGGGGAATATTAATTCCCGAAGGTGGCCGCCGCAGCCTCCTTCGATAACGCGTGGGCGGCGGCTGGGTGTGAGGGGGGGCGTTGTAGGATGGAGCCAGGGGGCGTGGATGGGGTGGGGCGGGGCGGGTCATTAGGCGGTGGAGAGGAACGAGACGGGGAGAAGGCGGGACGGGATGATTTTCAATCTATTGTTTTCACTACCTCTAAGTAAATATGCAAAAACAAAGTGTCTAAATATTCTCGATAATAAGTAGGCAAAATGAAAAATCTACCAAGAATATGTACAATTTTTTTGGCAAAATTTAAACAAAGCATTTAAATATTTCGTAAGGTTTTTATTTGAATAACCTGAAAATGGGTTGACAGAAAGCAATAGTGTCATGGATTCATACCACGCTTCGGTCACAGGTTGTCTATTATGTGTTGATTGAGTAGGAAAAGCGGCAGATGTTATGTGAAAATTTCGAGAAACCACCTTTTTGCAATTAGTGACAGATTAAAATAAATGGCAACGGAGTATTGTTATGTGCATGCAGATACGTGGCAACATTTTCGGGTTCTGAATTAATTATATTTTCAGATTGAAACATTTGAATCTGTGAGAAAAATAATATTTCTTCTTGAATATTAAGTGTGGAGTTTGAACTACTAGAATCGAAATTCATTAATTTACTCTCTAAAAAATATGAATATAAATGTGGGAATACTCGATCCTGCGATCCATGAAAAAATGTGTTTCACAAAATAATAGTATAAAATCACTGTATGCATCGACATATGAATGTTTGTTGTTATTTTTTCCGAAACCGCAGTATTCGGCATAAAACTAATAACCTGAAAAATAATGTGCAGGAAGAATTATTGAAAAAGCTAGCGTGATGGTGCATCAAAATTAGAACCGTTCTTTGTGCCTAAAGCGACTATCAGATTATGAATTTAGTATTTCAGTAGCTGTGCTGTGAATGAGTGCAGTGAACGTTTGAAAACTCTTCTTTGACGTACAAACAATTAAACCTAGCATGAAAACGATGGAAATTGTCACGTATGTGTTCTACTGAAGAGAATCTCTTTCACGGCGAATGCGAAGACATTGTCTGCGGTGACAATCACGTCACCGCTTTGTAACGCGTGATCGTGTCTGCTGCGCCTGGTATCAATGCTATCCATGACGTTCTTGACAAAGGCTTTCGCGCGATGGTGGGCGCCGAGGAGTCGGCATGCGCCATAAATCTCGATCTGTCAGCGAGAGCGCTCCCCCCTCCGTCGCTGCTCCGCCTGGTCCCACTGCAAATAGGCGTGGTGCGTGGTGGTTGCTGCGGGACGGGAGAAGGTTCCAGATTGAGAGACGATACAAAGACGGACAAGCTTCAGAGAGAGGAGGGATAACGGTGATGTACTCTCCGTAAAATTTGCTGGTTTGATATAACATGAAGGATTCATAGATAATTTAATAGTGGAAGAGATGGTCGCACACGAAGCTGTATCTGTTCGGCGGGAATAGTTCTTGAGGCGATGGAGAAATATAGTGACAAGGAAGAACGAAATAACACATCTAATTTTGCGAACTAAGTAAATGTGCCTTTTTATTCTAATCTACGAAGCTTCTGACTTTAATTACATTTTCATAAAGCGGAGATTATAACAATGAAAATACTATCATGAACTCTAGTTGTTGTTGTTGTTGTTGTTGTTGTTTTTCAAGAAAACAGAACGTAGAAGTATTTATTTTCGGTGATCTTATTTGGTCAAAACAAAGAATAACAGCAAATATCAACGTAAAATATCTCTCTAATCAACAATATTGACACTTTACAAGCTAGATTATGGCGGAATATGATGTGGAAGAATGCAAACGAAATTACAGGAATGAAGAATGTCCACTCGAACATGTAAGACCGAAACGAAAGTTACCCGATGACTATTATAGTGGCAGGGCCAAAGGAGATAGAGAACGTACAGGAACAGAAATTGGCGGAAGGGAAGGTGTCGATCTAAATGTCAATAAAATTTTGCGCGACCGAACGTGACTCGGGAGGAAATCAATATTGGCAGAGATTATGTGGTGGTAGAAGAAGATGAAACGATATAGAGACGGAGTAAAAGACGAGACCTGAATAGAGGCAGTTGGGTGACACGAGAAAGATTTGACATAGAAAGGGAGGTGAATCGAAATACTGGCTGAGAGAGAAATAGGTTTTGAAAATGGGGTCAGAATCTAGACAAAGCGTCAGCAAAGACTGAAGTGTAGGAGAGGTGATATGGTCCAATACAACCTGGAGATATAGACAAAAGGAATCGTAGCTTCTGTAAGTGTAATTCTTGTGGATACGAACGTAGCGGTTGCTGAACGAGTTTTATAGGTTAAGGTGGGAGAGGGTAAGTTCAAATGGGAATGTCGTTTAGGGTCTGAATGTTTATTACGATTCTACGTACCAGATATTCTAAAAATATACTGTTATTATATAAATAGTTGATATCCACGACGGAAGTACGATGAATTCAGAGGTACGAAAATTCGACATCCTGGGTAACAGTTATTTTCTACCAAAAACTGTGCAACAAATATTTCTTATTGAAACGGGGGCGACGGGGGCGACGGGGGCGACGGGGGCGACGGGAGGGCATGAGCGGGGCGGGGGGGACGGGAGGGCATGGGCGGGGCGGGGGCGACGGGGGCGACGGGAGGGCATGGGCGGGGCGGGGGCGACGGGGGTGACGGGAGGGCATGGGCGGGGCGGGGGCGACGGGGGCGACGGGAGGGCATGGGCGGGACGGGGCGACGGAAGGACATGGGCGGGGCGGAGCGGGGGCGACGGGGGCAACGGGATGGCATGGGGCGGGGCGGGGCGTCGCGGGCGGGGAAGGCCCCGTATCGCGCGCGCGCTGTCCAGCGGACGCGCGGTATCTCCGTGGGTGGCGCGACGAACGGCGCCGGAGCTCCAGGACCACATTAATTTATCTATCGGCCGGCGGCGTCGCCCCTGTCGCCCGATACGCGCCCCGTCCGTTGTCGAATTACTGGCCCTCGCGTCTCGGCCGAATTATTGGAAAAATTATCTCTCGCTCCGAAAAGAGGCGGGGGCGCGACGGCGGGACAGTGGAAAAGGGAGGAGTCGCAGTCACACAGGGGTGACCAGTCTTGGCCGGGTTGTCGGCGTGAACGTCTCCTTCAATGCTCGCTCTTCCGACGTTAAAAGACACATTGAGCCTTGTATGAAGGATGAAAACGTATCATCTTCAAATAATACTTCGTTATTAATTATAAAATGATGGCATTGTAATTTGAAAAAGGAAAAATGTACTTTTGTATTACAAAAATCAAAGAATAATAAAGTATATATATATATATATATATATATATATATATATATATATATATATATATATATATATATATATATACTTTATTATTAGAGAGAGAGAGAGAAAGTAATGAGAAGTAATAAACTATTAAATTTTGTTTAATTGTTCCTAGTTATTCCCCAGCTTAAAGCGTATATAACGTACCCTTCTTGTTACGTGTGTTTCTACGTAAGGTCATAGCAATCTTTCTTTGAAAACTATCGGCAATAGTGATTTTTATATCCGTATGAATCCTTTAGTCCGAATTTTCAGCCTACTGTGTTCTATTCTTTACTATAAAAGTTTATTGAGAAACCAATTTAGTTATTTGTTCATGAGAAATAATTGAAATTGGATTGTTCATGTTTGAAGATTAAATCAAGCTACTAAATTAAATATCATGTCTAATTTCCAAACCATATTGCTTGAGGTGGCAATCATTAAATTACCTAAATGCATTGACGTAAAATTCCAAGCTCGGCGATCTGATGCTGTAACATTACTTTAGACGCATGCTGTGCGCGTTTGATATGCTGTGATTATACATGCGAATAAATTAATATGAATATGGCGTGACACGTAGTCGCCCACATCACACAGAATATGCATATTAATATACCATTTAGTCGACGAACCAAATAACACAATTATTTGCCTTTCCTGTCAATGAGGTGTACAATCTGATACTCCATTTTCCATACCTTCATCGTGAAACAGAATAATGAAAGCAAAAACCACTTACATAATGTATTATACGACATATGTTATTGAGCCAAAACCTTCAACATTGGGCAGTCCCATCTTATCAATCATCTGAAAGTTGAGCTTTACGATGGTTGTTTTACATTTATTTCTTTTTACTTTCAATTTTGATAATGATGGAACATTTACTAACCATTTCTGCTCGAAATAAGGGTCAAAGTCAACGTATTCTGAAATATATAACATAAAATATCTTGGTATTTAAATTAATTTTTTGATTTCATTTTTCATTTGTTTAATGACTTCTTTATTTATTTCAGATAATTGTTGTACATTTGTCACTTCTCAGAATTACAATTTTTCTGCAATGAAATCTACGCCTTAATTATTATCATTTAATTATTAAAATTGCCAATTGTTATAATTATTAAGTGTGATTTAGTGATTCCGGGCACGTCAATTACAAGGGTCATTAGTCCCGTAAGTGTAGTGCATGTTTTTGCTCGGATGGCTCTGATCTGTTCTTAGCTGTATGGCAATATCGGCCGCCCACCTACCGTCAGCTAGTGGCTTGTGTAGCGCGTGTGAATGTAAGCGTGTGTGTAAAGGGAGAGGATAGGACAAGAAAGAGGTAGGAAAGATCGCGCGCGGGCCATGGCCCGTTCGGTAAGGTACTGCTCCGGCATTCGCCTGGTGTTGATTAGAGAAACCACGAAAAACTACCAAGAAGAGCAGCCAGCCGCTAGAATTCTCCCCCAGACGGCGATTTAATTCGACCTAGCTGACAAGCTAGTGTGGAAATTCCTGCCATTGTTGGGACTCGAACCTACGACCTCCCGGGCAGAGGGATTTCATGCCTGTTGATGCTCTGAGCCATCTCTCCCTGTATGTGTCCTTAAAAAATAAATTTATTTTCAATTGTTTGCTTCGCACTTTTTCATTAGTAATTTCTGTAGATCGTTCTCCACATCGTGCTCTCTCCATAATTGATTCTATATTTTTCTCTATGTCTAAGTATCGTAATGCAGTCTTGACACCCTTCAATTCGTTCTCAAGATGACACTCTTCATCTTGCACTGTTGGAATAATGTTCCATTTTTGAAGACCTTTTTACTCGCCTGATAATATATGAGATGCTTGCGGTAGCGGGATTTCGCAAGCGGCTAATAAAACAGATCGCTTTTCCGTGCGTGATGGCAGATATCGCCAGACTTTGGCAGTCGTGTGCTTTCTGTCACCTACGTAGAACTCAACGCGCTTTGACCCGCGTGTTATCAAGTAACTCCAAGACTGGTACTGAAGTAAGCAATCGCGCGTCCAGTTGTTGCCCACGCAGGTCACGGCCTTCGTTTCCTCAGTGTAACTGAGTGAGATAAGGTCATCAGTATGGTGCCGGTTCCAGGTCCCCGACCTTCACCTCAGAGCAGAGGACTTCTGTTATTGCCTTTTGCCGACTTATTTCAAGGTGCCTGGTGTTGGAATTTTTGGCGGTGAGGCAATACATTCTTTTGTAGGTGGGAATTAATTTTTAGAACATTGTATTTCCTACATTTATTACAGCGAAGGCTTGAGTTCACTATAACTGATCCTTCTTATGCTTATTTGTAATGTAAATGAAACAGGACCAGTGAATGAAGTTCACTATATTCGAGTTCACTATAACCGGTGTCGACTGTATATATAATCATTTAAGACGTTATATCTTGATATTTTGTACACTGATATGTCTACAAAAATGATGTACCAATTCATAATAATTCAATTTAATTTAAGACCAATGGTTCTCAATTACAGTTTCTTTTTAATTGAAATTGACATTTGAAATGATGTAGCTAGCGGAGTACAGATATAAAAACTAACGAAGGATATAAGCACATTGTGGTTCTAGAGGATAGTGACGACCTTTTGGATTTTTGCTTGTTTTGAATGTAGGTGGTTTAATACTCTGGTTTCGATCGCAATTGCTCTGTGTATTGAGTCGCCCCCGACCGCCCTTCGCAGCGTGGGCCAGGGCCGGGCTTTCGCTTTTGCATCGCGCCACGGAGCAACCGGGAGCTTCCACATGCGCCGAGACCACCCTGCATAATTTCTCCAAACTGTTTAAATACGCACGGATAGCTCGACAAATTAGTAGTCTAAAAGAAAGAGAGAATTGATTCCGGGTAAGTCAACTACTGAGGAAATTTGAGAAGTAAGCGTGTTGGAGGGACGTGTTGGAGGGGCGTGTTGGAGGGGCGTGTTGGAGGGGCGTGTTGGAGGGGCGTGTTGGAGGGGCGTGTTGGAGGGGCGTGTTGGAGGGGCGTGTTGGAGGGGCGTGTTGGAGGGGCGTGTTGGAGGGGCGTGTTGGAGGGGCGTGTTGGAGGGGCGTGTTGGAGGGGCTTGTTGGAGGGGCGTGTTGGAGGGGCGTGTTGGTGGGGCGTGTTGGAGGGGCGTGTTGGAGGGGCGTGTTGGAGGGGCGTGTTGGAGGGGCGTGTTGGAGGGGCGTGTTGGAGGGGCGTGTTGGAGGGGCGTGTTGGAGGGGCGTGTTGGAGGGGCGTGTTGGAGGGGCGTGTTGGAGGGGCGTGTTGGAGGGGCGTGTTGGAGGGGCGTATTGGAGGGGCGTGTTGGAGGGGGCGATGTTCGTTCCCAGCTGGAACCTCACACCATTATCCAACGCGTCGGCAGTCAAGGAGTGTCCTTCCCCAACGACGAACCGCCTCAGCCGGGACACGCCCCCGACAGGCTAACCGACCTCTGTGAGAGTATAAGGCATGTGTGTGTATATATGACTGAATGGGGTGAGGAAGGGAGGATCGTGTGTTATCTGCGGCCCGTTTTTAAGGCATTCACCCGTTTTTAAGGCCTCGGAGAAACTACGGAAAACTACTTATGAGAACAGTTGGCCTCTAGAATTCTTCTCCGGACGGCATAGCAGCAACAATTGCAGTTTATCCTGCGACTACACATTGGAATCTGCAGTATCTCAGCAATATTTCTAATTCACACCCAGTGGACATTTCTATATTCTGTCGCCGCAAATGTATTCTTGTAAATTTGAATTATACAGTTATCATGACCGCATGCTTCTTACTATCTCAGTTGGATAAAAGCCGAAAATAAAAGCTATTTTATCAGTGGTGCATATTTTGAGTTGAGGTAGGATTGCAGAGTAATAATCAAATTCAGGAATCTCTCAGGTATTACATTTGAAATAATTTCTTGATGAGAATGTAAAATTTTATATAATACATACGTAATAATACCTACAAAATAGACAAAATATATCATAGTTCTCGAGTGTTCAGTACCCTTCGTTTCACCTGGATTCTTATTTTTGGGCATTTATAACGCAACACGTCGCCCATGTTGCACACTGCAAAGTTGGGATCGTCAGCCAGGGCGCCACTTTGGCTGCTTCATCGCGTATTAAAGCCACCGAAAGAATATTTGTTTTAAAAGGAGTTCCCATACTGCTATCTAAATATACAGAAAGATAGAAATGTGATATCTCTAAAAAATGCCAATGACAATATTACTAGTTGAATCGGGATATATAAAACGTACATTACCATAGGTTTCGAGTACAATACCGACCGCTCGGATTTTCCCCTTCCATTAGACCTTTTTAGCGTTTAAAACCCTCAGCCCTGGCCGCGCGCGCTCTCCAGTTGGCATCGCCGGAAAGCACGCGGACGCAGCGTCGGCCGGGGGCGCGGCTACGCCCCCTAAATCGCGAGGCAAAGCAACGGGGCCCTCCGCACGCAGAGCGGGGGGCGGCGCCACGGCCGCCGCGCGCAAAAACCCAAAAATTAAAGTCGTAAGTCGCGGCTGCGGTCGCGCCGCCATGAATTACTCCGGGCGACGTGCGCGCGCCGCGCGGCCGCCACGCTAACGAAGCGGCGAGGGCGAGGGAGTTGGCTGAGAGGAGAGGGGTGTGGAGGGGTGTTTGTGGGGGGGAAGGCTGTGGTGGAAGCAGATGTGGAAGCGAAGGTGGAGTTGGAGGCGGGGGCGGAGCGGGGGTGAGGCATGTAGGGGAGAATACAGTGTTGGAAGAGATGTGGAAGTGGAGGTGGAGTTGGAGGTGGTCGCGGTGGGCAATGGAGGCGGTGGAAGGCAGGGGCGGACAATATAAGGGTTGGAAGATATGTGGAGGTGGAGGCGGGGGGCGGGGGGTGGGGGCGGTGTTGTGTTGGGGCGAAGGCTACGTGGAAGATATGTAGAAGCAGAGCAGGAGTTGGGGGTTGGGGGCGGCATGTTGGGGGCGGAGAATATAGGGGTTGAAAGATATGTGGAAGTGGAGGTAGAGTTGGAGGCGGGGGGGGGGGATGAAGGCGGTGTTGTGTTGGGGCGAAGGCTATGTGGAAGACATCTAGAAGCAGAGCTGGACTTGGAGATAGGGGCGGCGGCATGTAGGGGCGAGGGCAGGCGGGAGTGAAATCCATCGGTGATGCGGACGTGGTATTGGTGGGAGAGGGGCGGCTGCAAGTGAGGAGGCGGGGCGTGGGCTTTGGGGTGCTGGGGGCGTGGGCGGGTGCGGGGGCGTGCAGACGCTGCGAGTGGGCGTGCGCGAGGGTAGCCGCGGAATGGGTCCACCGACGTCGCAACTCCGCGCAAACACAACGCGAGACTGAATGCATTTGACCAGGGGCGGATTCGGGAATAGAAATTTGAGAAATTCTCTCCTACGAAACAGCACACAGATCATGGGAACGAGACCACTCTAATTTCTTTATAATTAAATAGAAGATAAAATTCAAAGATTTAGATTTAGTTCGTTTTAGATTAAAATAACCAATAATAAACGTTAATTCAAGTAAGTTTATCGATGGAATTTGTTTTCTCTGTACACTGGTTAACAAAATTTTGCAAGCTAATCCTAAACTGCCAGAGATGCACTTTACACACATATGTTTTATTCTTTAGATATAATTTGATATCTGCCAAATGCGTCTTTAACAGACCGACTCAAGAAATCAAAGAATTGAGAATAGCTTTAAAATGACATGAATTAAGAATAATAATATATTAGTATTATTAATTTTATTTAATTATCCAATGAATGTAAAAAATGGAATTAAAACTAATGGATAAATAGCCTGATTCGAAAACGATATGCTGGTGTTTTTTGAGTATTCTGAACATAAGCATTATTAAGTATTTTTGTATGTAGTCTACACGTGTTCTGTAATATACAACAGTATATACAACAGTAACAGTATACGTATTATCACAAAATAGAAAATTAAAGAAGAATTTAAACTATAAATGAGGACTGTGAACAACATTTGCAACAAGAATCATAACTATCATATTCTACAAGGAAGAATACTGTCTAAGATACATGTTCACTGTCGTTTTGCTTACCTCCTTTCGGTAGAGAAGAAATTTGTGAATGTTTTCGGCTTACCTAGAAAAAAGGAAACCTAATATCAATATAGGTACAAACACGTATATTAAATGATATACATAACAGTAATGTTGTTTAAGAATAATTATCCTATCTTTGTATCTCTTCAAATCAAAGCTTTTTACGTAAAGAAATTAAAATTTTAACATTGAGAAATAAGAAATAATTTATTGTCTAATTTTTACAGATTATACCAAAAATAAGAAATAAATTTTCTCATTAATATTTTTCAATAACATTTGTATATAAAATTTGCAAATAACGATTTATTTGTTTCTTATTATTTAATTTCTTGAGTCATTTTTTTGCATCTTCTTTACATATCTCGTATGATATGTGTAATTACATACATTCGTAAACTTAGTGACATTAGTATTAACAATTTGTAATGCTAAACATTCTTATTTTGTGATATTTCGCTGTAAAGTCTCCAATAAAGAATATTGAATTCCCGACTTATCTTAATTTGCTCTTCTACTAAAACAATTTTGTCTTGGCCTCACTGCCATTATTTTAAAGCGCCTTGGACTTACGAAATATTTCTGTAACGTTTAGGTGTGCCAGGTCATGGTATAAAACCTTGAATACAAATATCGCATGTTATTTTTGCTGTATGCTAAGTGATATCATGCATGAGGGAAGGAACTCAAGAGTGTTCACCATATTCTTAGGAATGATCATATTTACGTTTATCTTGACCTACCTTAGCTTCGCTCTTCTTGCCATTACCACTTACAATACTAAAAAAGTTTCTGAGTCTTTCTTTAAACTACATCTCCGTACTATCCGTCTCTTCCCTTTGATTTTTCCTCTTCTGAATATCGTGGTCGCTCTCTTCCTATCTCTCTCCGCTTGTCTTTTCTAAACATTTATGTTCCTATTTTACAAATATTTCCGCTTTCGTCCCCACATCTTTATCTTCCAGTAGCCGTTCTATGTGGAACCAATTCTCCTTTTCGCTCCATCGCGTCCCGTCGCGACCTCCGTTGCCGCCTTCCGCCACCGTCGTCGCCTTCCGCCACCGTCGCCGATGCGCTGCGTGGGATTAGCCTCCGCGATTTCCTTCCATATGTTATTTCGAGGAATTCAATTTCGCTGCGCGTGTTAGGAAGCCGTGAATAATTCGCATGCAGCTAGCTCTCTGGGTGCAAGGGGGAGGCGGTGGCGGTGGCGGCAGGGGCGGCGAGGGAGGGCGGAGGGGCGGCGAGGAGGGGCGGCGGGGGCGGCGGGGGCGGCGGGGGCGGCGAGGAGGGGCGGCGGGGGCGGCGGGGGCGGCGGGGGCGACGGTGGTGGAGGCGATAGTGACGCAGACGGGGCTGGGAGGGTGGGAGAACAGACGCGAAGGTCTATGGTGGCAGATGGAGGGCGTCTGTGGTGGACGTGCCAAGGGTAAGAGTTTAACTTTGGTATAATATAGCTGGAAGAGAGGAGAAAGGTGAGGAATCAGGATAAGATGGACGGAAATAGGGAGATTGGAGGGAAGATGGTGAGAGCGCAGAGTGACCGGAAAGGGAAGATTGGATGGAGAATGGACCGAAGGAGGATATAGGGAGTATGGAAGGAGAACAGGAGACGAACGGATGTCGCAGGAAGAACGCAAGTAAGGCAGAGGGAGGCCGGAGAAGATAGAAAGATAGCAGAAGAAAGACGGGGAGGAACCGGAGAAACTGAGGGAGAATGATGAGAAGAATGCGAAGAGATGAATACAAATGATAAAAGACAACGTTCGAGTATATGCAATAAATGTACGAGAGGGCAACGGAAAGACGTGGAACGGGAGTGGAGATACAGTAGTGGAAGAACGTAAACTGGACGGAGAGATGGTAAGTGGCAGAGGGATGGAAGAGGAAGGGCTGGCAGAGGGGTGGAAGAGGGCAAAAGGGAGAGGGAAGTGAGCGCGTGGAAGGTTGTGCGAAGAAGGCTCCAAACGATATTTTATTCACGCCCGCCGCATGCCCCCCCCCCCCCGCCGCCCCCGCCGCCCCCGCGCCGCCTCCTCGCGGAAGCAAATTCTGGGCGCGCCGTTTCCGCTCGTTGTCTACACTTTCTCGCCGCCAGGGGAGCTGCAGGCGCCGAGCTTTTCTTCCCCGGGAGGTTCGTACGACGCGCCGCGAGTGGCATATGTTCCAAACGAGGTGAAGGTTGGGGGAAGTTTCGCGGGATCCAACTTCAGTTCTTTCTCCGTTTATTATATCCTTAATAATATTTTTTTCAATTTTGATTGGAAGGAAGAACCGTGCTAGTGTTGAACATATTTGTGTTATATAAAGTGCGCGATATATGCGATACATGTGATATATATGTATTAAATATGTCGAGATGTCAGGGAATGTCCTATCTGCTTGATGTAATATTGGTACATTAATGACACTCGATTTTACGAAGACTTATTCATTTATCTTCACTTAGAAACCACCCATTTTTACATATTAATTCACAATTTCTATTATATCTGATTCACTATCATCATTAATCGATATTAGTATACTCTTAAAGAGTTTTATTTATTTAGTATAGTTAATGTCCAACTTTCGATATATATTTTGCGGCTTTTAAAATTAAACGTAGAGTTAAACGATCGAATGCCCTAAGAAATTATTGAAAATATCTGATATCTATAAAGAAATATGTAAATTTACTGAGAACGACTTAATACTTAAATAGAAAACAATCCAAAATTGATGGGAATTCAAGATTTGTGATACGTTGCGATGCCTAATATAACCCTTAAAACACCCTGAAAATTCGTTCCTTTTACAATTACTGATGAATGTAATGCATTATTTACAATTCTGTAAATGAACTTAATAAATACTTTTTACACAAAATTTCAATTTATTTATTCGTTTTCACTCAAAACATTGGTTTTAAATGTGTAACTGTAATGTTGTTTTTAGACATAAAGTGGTGCGAAATTGACACGTGTTGCGTGCCCGGGAACTTGCATCGCGTTTGAAGTTACGACTCGCGAAGTCGACCGTAACTACGTACATTAGGTTGAATGCACACAGTCAACTTTTTTATGAGAAACTATTTTGCTCCGTAAATAGAACATGCAGTTTTAAAGAGATGCTCGCAACAGGCAATTTTAACACAACAGCGGTTGTAAAGTAGTCGGAGCTGGATGTACTTCAGCGAAGAAAAAAGTCTAGATCCACTTGTTGCAATATGTCGCAGCACAAACATTGTCATTCATGTTTCCATCTAAACTTATTATTAATTAGTGCACTGCTACCGCATCTTTCTTTAAGCTGAACACGTTTGTATATGCTTTTCCAAAAACTACTCCATATTATTAGTGAATAAATATCCATACAGTTCCAAAACAGAACGTTGGATTATTGTAATAATGGCATTAATGAATTCTTAAACGGTTTTTAAGCTCTCCAATGTTAGTGCTCACTTATTCATCAAAGCGAGGAGTGATGAGGAAAAATGAGTTTTGTGGCATTTTATTGAAATATATTTTAGCTTACTAATGACCTTAGATTTCTGTTTCTCAAAGAAATACAATAACAAAATTAGAGGACGAAGCCGTTTTTAAGCAAAGCCCATTAGTGACATTGTAAACAATGACTCACAGATATAACTATAATGTTTGCCAGTATGTCATTTGCAAATCCCTACAGGTATTAATCATGACTGTTTTGGATACAGTTAGGCGACGAATACAATAAAATAGAATATAAAGAGACAGTCGTTAAAGCGAAAAAAAATCGAAAGGAGAACTTCCGATATTTTGCTTCATTATTTTAACATATTTGAAAATTAAATACCTTAATTTTAAAATAAATTAAATGAGCTTATTTTCTGCCCATGTTTACTTAAGCTTCCCACTGGTCTCTCGACAAATGTGGTAGGTTAGTGCATGTAGATGTAAGTGTGTGTAAGTAAGGAGGCGAGGGTAGGGAAAGGAAGAGGAATTAATGATCACGCGTAATCCTTAGCCCATTTATTAGAGTACTGCTCCAGCCATTGCCTGATGTTGATCAGAGTAAACTAAAACTACCGTTCGAAAAACAGCCGATCAAGCAGACGGCGGCTAGAATTCTCCTCCGGACAGCAGCTGATTTCGACCTAGTTATGTAGCAAGTGTCGGGACTCGAACCCTAGGACCTCCCGTCAGAGGCACTGCATGAATGCCTTGAGCCACCTCAGCCAGTACGTGGCCGGACGGGACGAGTCCGCTCGAGAGAAGGCCGGCGAAGAGACCAGGTGGCCGGGTGAGACGGTGTCTGGCGGGACGAGGCGGGACGAGACGGGACGAGGCGGGACGAGGCGGGACGGGCCAGAACGGGAGAGAACGGGCCAGAACGGGCCAGAACGGGCCAGAACGGACCGGGACAAACTTGAGCGAGACAGGACGAGGCATTTGAGGCGGTCGGTCAGAAGTGGCCTGGGGAACTAGTGTCAGAAGCGCGCGAAACGAGTAGGCAGAGTGCAGATGGGGCGGGCAGCGGGGCGCGCGAGGGAGAGAGCTCGTAGTCAGACGCGGAGGCGCGCCGCGCGGAGTGACCAAGTTGACTCAGCAACTTGCAGGGAGGTGGTCACGTTCCTGCCGCGCGTCGCGGCAGGCCCCAGGGTGGATGTGGAATGCGGTGGAGAGCAGGACGAGGCGAAGAGGAGGGGGATCAGAAGGAAAAATGGCGGAAGCCAAGAGAACATGTGAAGGGCGCAATGAAAAGAAGCACATTGGGGCGGAGAACGGAGGTGTAATTGTAATTTAAAAAAACACTAGTGGTCCTATAGAATTGCACAGCTTTTCTAGTGCTATGTTCCTTTTTTTCAACCTGGTCTTTCATTTTGCATATATCGAATAATGCTTTAAAGAAACGAGTAATTTATGGTTGAAATTAACGCAACTATTTTAAAAGAACATTTTATCAAAAGTTCAGCTGATTTTTACTTGTTTTACATGTATTGTTTGTGAGCCATGGCACCCTTAAAAGTATGGTACATGTGTCTTATTTAGTATTTATATTTTTTAAAAAAATTTAATTTGTTAATATTTCAACATGTTTGTATAAGGCTAAATAGAAGGAATTATTTCAGCAAATGATAGATTTAAAAATTGATGTCAGCGTTACGTAACACTAAACTAGGACACCTTTATCCTATGTAACTCAGCTTAACGCTGCCTCAAACACTCTCTCCCCGTGGAGCGTTATGTAGTTTATGGACAACCCCTGATGTTCTATTTTTCCTTCTGCTGATATCGAAGTGTCAGAAAATAATTTTAACTGTTATTCTCTCAACGAAATATTGTTAATAATCAAAAGGCGCTATTTTTATTCGCGTGCCTTTATTGCAAATAAAATGAAATCGAGCCCGGAGGTAACAACAGATGACATTTATCACGGCGATGTTTAAAAGACTCATTTTTCAACGAAGCAGTCTGATGAATTTTAGAAAGTGTAAAGCTAACGGCAGCTCACTCTCTGAACCAGCAACGCACTGCACACAAGTACATCTCATAAATGGCGCATCGAAGACTTCACCTCGTCGTTACGGCGCACTTCCGCACTGCAGCGCTGTAGTGCACGCGCACCAACCCGCTCCCTTGCATACAATGCACCCCCCCCCCGGCCACCCGCCGAGGCAACTCATCATTCTTCGTCCAGACTTCAATTACGTATCCATCTCCATCACCGGCGGGGCTTTGACGTCACGCCAGTGTCACCGCCGTGACAGCCGTGAAATCCCCGGTGCATTCGCTAAAACCCCTCCCCGACCGGCGGCGGCAGGTGAAGAGATTTGCGGGCTCCCAGAACGCCGCTCCGCCTCCCCCGCCCCTCCTTTCCCACCGGCCACAGAGCTCCCGCTGTCCCCTGTCGCCATTCCCCCACCTCCCCAACGCCCCCGCCGCTTTCATCGTCTGCGTCACGCCGCCGTACTCACCAACACACACACACACACTCGCCCCCCTCCCCAACTCCTCCATCCCCCACCACCCTCGTCTCGTCGGTCTCCTTTCCCCTGGGTCCTCGCCTCCTCCTCACCGACCTGGCCCAGACGGGGAAACGGGCTGCGGAAGGGATTATGCGTGGAGTGCTCTCAACTAATTAAAAATTCTCCATTGTTTAAATGAAGAGTGTAAAAATACCTGCGAATTATCTCGCTCGCGAGCGGCGCGGAAGAAATAACACAGATTTGCATGTCAATGCGCAGCCGGAGCAGTATCTCGCGGAGCAGGTGGCCCGAAATGAATCGCGCGCTGTATTAACACTGCGGCTTTTGGGCGCGAGGAAAGAAACAGAGATTGCGGCGGAGGATGTTGGTTTATTGCGTAAACGGGCGGCGGTGTTGGCGCTGGGTTTAACGCGGTGCTGAGGTGACCTGACGACGACGCTGCAGAAGCAAGGCACGGGGGTGGGGAGAGAAGGGTGGGAAGGAAAGTGGAAGGTGGAAAGGATGGTGGAACAGAAACATGACATGTGGAATGGAGACGTGATGATCGTACAAGCAGAGAAAAAACCATGGTCGCAATGTTAGGGGAAAAGTGAAGTGAAAATCGCGAGGCAAAATAGAAGATGATGAAGCAAGATATGAGATGGGTGCAATGGGTAAACAGATTTTCAAAAGAAAGCGAGGATTGGGGTGGGTCACGAGGGGTGCAATAGGCACGCAGAACGGTAGGATTGGCCACGCAGCAGGAAGCGTTATGAAAGTGCACTGGGGGAACAAGAGAAGCAATGATGAACAAGAATCACAATGAAAGCTGAGAGGCGAAGAAGGATACGGGGGAGGCAGACGTGGAAGCGATTTGGAGATGAAAGGAGAATGAGAAACGGTGCCCAGAGAAGTGGAGAGGGAGTCTGGTATCAGGAGACTGTGGAACGATGAAAGGAAATTAGAGGCAGGGAGAGACATAGCTACTCGGGCAACGACGGAGCGTGGAGGGTCAGACAGAAAGCAAAACCGCACTGTTTGGCCGCCAGCGCACACTTTACGTCAGTCCGGCAGAATTGCTAGCGTTGAAAATTCAAGGCCCCTTAAAGTAGACGTTCACTCTCCGGATTTTAGCGTCCCACAATAATACTTTGGTATCATCGCCTCTCCGATGGAGTACGTGAGCTATTTGAATGGGAGACGTAATGAAATGCTACGTGCGTAAACATGTTTTACTGTCTTTTATCCCTCCCCCGCGAAGAGAATTCATCTCAACCATATCTCTGTCTGGATGTCGGCCCATGTGTAGTATTACACCAGGCTCGGATTGTAACTACCTTTGAAACAATTCCAGCAGCTTTCTCCGTCCTTATTTCTCCAGTATCAAGTTCATTAAGCAATGTAAATTGTAGTAACATTTATGACAACAGTTTCATTAGTCCTTTGTATGCTCGTAATATTTTCTACACAAGAGTTGGCATTCGGAGGTAAAAACATTTACTTGCAGACATTTAATCTTGCGCATGAATGGCGCACTGTGGACTAAAATAAATGAACAATTTTCATCACGACAAAGTAAAACAACACACATGGATTGCTGATTTGAAACGACACATGTAATTCGTGCGGTGTAATTAATACAAATCGTAGGAGACAACGCTAGTACAGTAGAAGACCTGAGAAAACTCAATGGAAAGATTCATTAAAATTTTAAAATATGAACTTTAGAGACGTATTCTTATTGAATTTTTTTGACATTTACAGAAAATGTAACCTTGGATTAGCATGCTACGCCTCTAATACATTATACTGCCACAAGTTTGATTTTTTACATGTAATATTTTAGAAAATTCGACCAAAGTATTGATATGGAAAACATTCAACTTTTCAAGGAATTCAAAGGTAAACGATAAAGTTATTCTGTTGTCATTGATGCTCTTTCCTTGGCTGGATAACAAATCTGATGAAAAATGGAATACATCCCCCAACCACCAATTCCCGGATCCAGAACATTCTCCCCACTTTCTCGCAGACAATCCTTCTTGAAAACCTCCCATTTCGTTGAAGTGCGAGCCACAGACACTCAGAATCATACTAAGCATATGCAAATATGCGCGATGTAAAATGCAAGATGTTCATTCTTACATCTCTCGGCTATATCTTATGAGATACTATCCTGGAGACCACTGTCTAAAACCATTTCTTCTTCCTCTGTGGGAGTGCCACAGTAGGCTATCTGTCAACTGTGTACGGGCCAAAACCCTAAATTTCGAAGTTTATTGTTCTATTGTTATGTATAGTACATGTTAATTTATACCTGTATACCAGATATGAGGTTTGTGAATCGAATTATAATTTATTTGTTCATGCATCAATTCATTTTATTCTGTCATTGAAGATGATCATCAAGGAGAAATATTATAAAGAATAAATATAATTTATAAATCTATTGATCCCAGAGCTATTCCACCCTACAAAATTGTTAATTAATACTTTGTTGACATTCGCGGTAATCTCTTGACACAACATGTCATACACAGCACAAATCAGCACAAAAAATATTTTCAGAGAATTAAATTTCACAAAACTCACATTGTCTATGCATACCTCAATAGTACAGTATGTTTTCCACCGATGGCTTTGTATGTGAAACGTCGAAAAGCTAGTAAATAAAAACAAAGCCACAGTCAAATATTTCTTATTCAGTTGACGTTACATGAACGAAAATTAATGATATTCAGACCCTACACAGGACTGCCAAGAACGCGGAGAAAGAAATTATCACGTCGAGAACATACTAAAGCTCCTAAAACTGACAGCCCCATACTATTAACAGGCAGCGGCGCAAACATACTTCCCGTTTCAATTCAGCGAGGCTCATTCGCGCGCTGAATCGTATTTCGGGCGAGCGCGAGGGCGAGCGAGAGGGCGAGCGGGAGGGCGAGCGGGAGGGCGAGCGGGAGGGCGAGCGGGAGGGCGAGCGGGAGGACGAGCGGGAGGACGAGCGGGAGGGCGAGCGGGAGGGCGAGCGGGAGGGCGAGCGGGAGGGCGAGCGGGAGAGCGAGCGGGAGGGCGAGCGGGAGGGCGAGCGGGAGGGCGAGCGGGAGGGCGAGCGGGAGGGCGAGCGGGAGGGCGAGCGGGAGGGCGAGCGGGAGGGCACGCGCGGGCGGGCGGGCAGGGCGCCAAGGGCGACTGGCGGCGGTCCCTTGATGGAGTCGGGCGCCGCCGGGCGGAGGGAACACACACCATTTCCGGGGAACCCCGCGGAGGGCGCGGGTGGGGGCCCACATTTTTCTTGCTTGGCATCACCCCGCGCCGCGCAGCGCCGCGCCGTGCGTAGTGGCGGCAGGGCGTGCGCGGAGCGCGAGACAGGGCGCGCCGGCGGGCAGTGGGCCGCGCCATGTGGCAGAACAAAAATGCTATGTAAACGATTTTGAATAATGGAATTACTGGATGGTAATGTAGTTTATCTTGAAACTGAACTATGCGACACACACAACACTTCGACACACACAACACTTCGACACACACAACACTTCGACACACACAACACTTCGACACACACAACACTTCGACTCACACAACACTTCGACACACACAACACTTCGACACACTCAACACTTCGTCACACTCAACACTTCGTCACACTCAACACTTCGTCACACTCAACACTTCGTCACACTCAACACTTCGTCACACTCAACGCTTCGTCACACTCAACACTTCGACACACACAACACTTCGACACACACAACACTTCGACACACACAACACTTCGACACACACAACACTTCGACACACACAACACTTCGACACACACAACACTTCGACACACACAACACTTCGACACACACAACACTTCGACACACACAACACTTCGACACACACAACACTTCGACACACACAACAATTCGACACACACAACAATTCGACACACACAACAATTCGAAATACAGAATAATTCGAAAATAATGCCATTCGAAAAATGTTGGACAGTTCTAAATATTGGATAATTCCAAATGTGGATAATGCGAATTATCGGCTAATGTGAACTAGAGGCTAAATGAAAATACAGATGATGCTAATAATTAAATAGTTCCTAATTACAGTTTTAGGACAACTCAAATCATCCGTTTATTTGACAAAACTTTTACCAATCTGCAATTTCGAACTTAAATCTACGATAAATGTGCATGTTTATTTAAACACTTTTGAAATTGTATTCCAATAATTTGAAGCTAAGAATTTACGGCGAGTAAAGGATATAAATTTTCAATTCGCAAGAAACCTTTCTCTAACAGGACCTAGAATACAGTTTCAGAAATTCAATTCATTCAATTATGCTTTATTTACTGTGGCGAGGCTGTGGCCATCAGGTCTGCTCTTTCGACTGACCCCCTAAATTTTGCTACGCTCTTTTCGCCGCGTGGCAGAGAAAGGAGGCATCACTCCAGCGACGAAACAGGCGATTTGAATTTTGCTCAGAGGCTTCTTTTAGGCGAAAAATGTACAATATTTTTCTTTCGTTCCATGAATATAAACGAGAAGTATGATCAAGATAAAGAGTATGTATCTCCCTTTATATTTTTCTATATTTATATTATTCATTCTCATTTGGTAATTCGATTTCGTGTTTGTTTTTAATTTCAATTTCCTTAGCATATAATAATTTAACAATTTTCAACATTCTCTTCACTCTGTTCAATCAACCATAATGAATCGAACCATTTTGAAGTCAAATTCGAATTCAACGATCCTCAAACTACATATCATTTGACTTTTAAGCATATCTGATAAGTAATGCCATCTTTTGGTATTCTCTGCCCCACTGTGTTGCGAAGAGAGGGCGCGGAGCGGAGCGGAGCGGGAAGTATCGTTGGCAGCTCCAGGATACATCGCCCCTTGTCCCCCCCGCCCCCCTGCCCCCCCCGCCACGATCTCCGGTGCGCTCTACTCCCCTGCAGGGCCGTCTCACCTGCGGGAGGTGGCTGCATGATGGTCGCTGTGGGGGAGGGGGAGGGGGGAGCGAGAAGGGAGAGCCCCCTGCACGCAATCTCAAATATTAAAGGCGTCTACAGCGCGTGGGTGGGGGGCGGGGGCGGAAGGTGGGGCGCGGGGAATTTTGTACTCTGCGATGTGCACGCGGGGTGCATATTCTTTTCTTTACGTTCCACCAGCGCCGCCTGGTAGTCGATACTTTATTCCGGAAGTGGCCGAGATGTGGAATGGTCCCTCGGCAGGGATGCCATGTGACAGAGACACCATGTCGTCAGTGCAACATCTGATGTGAAAGTATGGTGGCATCTGCTCTAGAAGTAAATTAATGATCCTCCATTTTGCGAAATCACAACAAAAAACATTGTTTCTCATCAATCTACTTTTTATTTTACAAGGATTATCGCAATGTGAATAAATTTTATACAAATATAAAAATTAATTGAAATTATTTTACAAGGATTATCGTAAATGTGTATTATATAAAATGTTAGTGTGTGTTGATTCTGTAGATTGAGATACTGGATAACAACAACTCTGTGGGTACTCTTTTCGGATTGTTGTAAATTATTTGATTATGTATTTAAATGATCTGATATGGGGCATTAACTCATTTTAATCAAACAAAATAAAATGGAATTTACCTTGCATGCAGTATTTCATCAGAAAAATTCTTATGAAAAATGTTGATAGGAGATTTCACACACGCGTTTCTGATAACGTTACAGGTGGATTTCGTTTATTTCCATACAGAAATTCGTTTGCTTTTTATTATCATTTAATTTGTGCATACAAAAATAAAGTACTTTACAGAATCATGTATGTAAGGACGATCACTTTTTTCAGTTTACAATTTACGGAATACTAATTTAATCAGTTTTAACACGTCGCAACCGTAGACGCTGGTATAAAATTTTACAATTTCAAAATCTGCAGTTTACAATTTTAATTATTTATTTAGTAGTGCATTTATTACGAATATTAAACACATCGTAATGGACCATTAACCACTAAACCACTAAACAACATTAAGCCATTTCAAGGTCTACATTCTTCAATTTTAGCATACACATTCCTAGCATTCAGTTTTGAGGTTCTCTCCATCGTCTGGAAGACGCAAAAGAGATCGTTACATTTTTAATACCGTTATTTATTACGAACCACCTCAGGATAAAATAAACATAAAACATCCCATCAGCTTCAAACCCAGCGGACTACGTGAGGGCAAAAACAACATGAAACATTTCATAGTGGATCGTTGTCTTTCACGGGCAAGGCTTTTTAAGGCCTTTTATCCTTCTTTAGCCACCGCGCCATTTTCCTCTCTTTCCTTCACGCGCAACTAACTTTACGCGCCGGATAACCTCCGCATGGTGCCAAATTCTTCCGCACGGTCCCCTAAAAAGCCACACCGTCACAATAGACTTTTCACTGAGAGCGCGCCGCGATGTAACGGAGCATTACAGCCGCGGTAATTCACCGTGTGGGCAAGCGGGCGTTGAAGCACAACGGCCGTGAACGCGCGTCGCTGTGTTCTTGTTACCTGATCGTCACTCCGCCGCCGGGGCAGGGGGCGTGGGCTGCTAGTTATAAAGTCGGGCGCTCAGTAACGAGCATAATGCCACGCTAACCAGACGCCGACGACCTGCCTCTTCCATTACTTGCCAGGGGTGCCAAAGCCCCCGGATGAAATTTTGCTCGTCTCGTGCAGCGTCGAAACTGCCGCAATTAGCTCGAGTTGGCCTAACTACGGGCGATATCGTTGACGGAGAGGTAAAAATTCAGTTTAGCGAGGAAGGGTGCTGCTAAGAGAAAAATAGACTACCAATTCCCTTAAGTGATCTCGTTAATTATTCTTCGTAGAACTCTAAACGATGAACGCGTGTATGAGGTTCACGACTATAATAGCCGCGTCCTTTGTGACAATGTCTTGGAAGCTGAAAATGAACTTTAATCTCAAAAAAGCTTGTCCTAATACATAGTTCGATAATGTAAAGGAGAAATATATCTTGATAATTTAGCGAAATAGAAAGATCTATTTAGATACCGGAATTGAAATTGAAATGAAACATCAAATAACCAATAATACGTTTAGATATTTCAATTTTATTTTGAGAATTGGAGAAATTCAACGGAAATATATCATTCAATTAATAGAGAAACATTAAAAGAAATCTTCCACTACCACACAAACTCACTTTTCTTCAAAATAACATAATTTGACCCTGAAACAATTAACGAAAATTCAAAATGTAGATATGTACTTGAAATTATTTTCTTGGTGCGTTAGATTGTTTGCAATATTTAAGAGTTTGGTTATTTTTTCTTTTTTTGTACATTTGTTATTCAAAATACTTAATGATATAATGGCAAACAATATGCTAATATACTATGCATTATTAAAAAAAAAGATTGCCCTTCATGCCTTTATCTGATTTTATATTGTTTTCTTATGACGCAATAAGTATTTTTTTTAGAGGAGAAGCTGTGTTTTCAAAGTCACTACAACACATGGAGGTTAAAATCGGCGGTAAACATATTGAATATTGCAGGCCTGTAATATCAGAGCGGAGCACTCTCCGAGGCGCGCGGATCAAGCAAGTGGCCTCTCCAGCGCTTCCACGAGAGCGGAGCGGAGCGGCGGCGGCGGCGGCGGCGGCGGCGGCGGCGGTGGCGGCAGCTCACCTGAAAATCCGCGCCGCCGCCTCCTCGCCGCGCTGTTATTTACGTTCCACCTGCTGAGCTCGGCCCGCAGAGTCACTCAGCCGTCCCTCCAAGGCCTCCGCCTCGGCTACGGCCCCGGCTATGGCCACGGCCTCGGCTGCGACCACGGCTCGGGGCAGGACGGCACGGCGCGACGCGACGGCGCGGGAACGGCGGAGATTTTGTTTTCACGGCCCGTTGGCGCCTTAAGTGCCGGCAGTCCGACAACAAAACACGCGGCAACGCCCACTGCGCCAGCTCCCTCGCCTCCGGGGGTCGGCCACCCCTGGCCTTTGTTGATCGTTTCGTGTTGCCAGGAGCGTCAACTGCGTTGGGCCTTCCGTAAGTGTAGTACATGTATCAAGGGAGGTGACGACGTTCTTCGTAAGTTGGATGGTGTGATTCCAGCGACAACATATGTCGGCTAGAGAGGTTTTCCTCATCCAAGTCCCTTCCACGCGCTACATCACCGCAGCCGAGTCATGCTCTACGTTCCCGACGTGTTTGGTTGCGTTATACGCGTAACTGTATGTAGATAAGAGGTGAGTATTTGACAAAGAAGAGGAAATAAAGATGGCGTGCGGTCCGTGGCCCGTTTGTTATAGTACTGCTCCAGCAATTAGCTGGTATTGATCGAAGAAACGACTGAAAACTACCGGGCAGAGCAAGCCGACTGGTATAATTCTTCTATAGACAGCGACTGAATTGGACTTCGCTACGTAGGCAGAATCGCAAACCCTGCCACTGGCGGGACTCGAACAGTTTGGACCTCCCGGTCAGAGGTATTGCAGTGGCATCTGTTATCGCCAGCTCCCTCCGGCCACCCCTGGGCGCGGGAGTGAAGAGCGAAGCTAATACCCCGCAAGGAGTCAATTTAACAGTTAAGCGGGCGCTGGCACCGTCGCCGGGGCGGCAATGACGCCGAAGACGGCGACGACGTAGGCGCCGCCGGTTGCCGCATTGCTTTGTTTAACTGCGTGTCAAAGTCTTGGCAGGGCACGATAACAACTTGTAATGAACACTAATGCCGCGTCTCATCTTGGCGAGGTGTCGCTTGCATTCTGGCGCGCGCTCCAGCGCGCCCCCGCCTCACCGCCTCCGCGGTCCCCCGCCGCCCCCGCCGCCCGCACCGCCCCCGCCGCCCGCGCCGCCCGCACCGCCCGCACCGCTCGCACCGCCCACGCCCCTTGCCGCCCCCAACCACCCCAACCCCTTCCCCGCCCCACCGCCCACCCGCCCCCGCCTCCCCCGCCCCCCGCCTCCCCCACCGCCACCGCCGCCCTCGCCGCCCCCACCCCCCGCCGCGCCGTCCCTTCGCACTTCCCCGGCGCGGCTGGCGCGGGCCGAGGTGTCTTGGCGAGGAAAGCTGCTTTTAAAGTAGACAAGCGAACACCGCGTTCTTTCCCCTTCGCTGCGAGAGCGCACAACGCGAGGGGCGGCGGGGCAGCTGGACGGCCTGATTTGCTTACGGGGCGCGTTAGATATTTGAGGTGAACGACTCCATCGGGAATAAAAATATTACAGTTGTTCGTTAGAACTAACAAACACGATCTGTATTTACAGAATTAAGTGATTACTTCTGTCCTTGAAACGCAGCACGTATAGCTAAATAACATTGAAAAATAGCAATGGTAAGTTAATTGCTAAATCACTTTTAAAGAATTTCCACCGCCGCCTCCGCCAACCCCGCTGCCCTCGCCGCCCCACCACCCCCGCCGCTCCCGCCGAAAACACCTTCTGGAAACCATCGTCTTTGAAACCACCGAACTGGAAGTTTATCTTCTATTATATGAAAACATGTCTTTATACTTTCTATTAATATGTTTCATTATTTTGTATGGTGTTTCTCTATTTTAAAATTATTTTTATGTAATGTTTGAGCCGATTGCTTAATGTTTGAGCCGATCCGATGGGCGAAATCGCTAAAAAAATAGTGCAGAGGCTGTGTCGGTCCAAAGGATCGCGAGTTCGAGTTCCATCTCGGCCATTGTTATGTTGTGTGCGTGTGTGTGTGTGTGTTTGTGCGTGTCTAATTCATCATCATCATAATTTCATCCCATTCCCCAGGGCTTAGGTAACTTCGCTGGAGCTTTAACCCTAAGGTTTAAAAATGGAATCAGCATTAAAATGCCGATTCCCTCTATAGAAAAGTAACGTGCAACTACTCCGATAATCAAGTCTGAGCTCCTGTTGGATGCACGTACTCCTAGCCCCATAATAGCCCAGTCGCCAAAGAAGAACAACATCAACTAATTTTTGAATTAGTCATCAAAAACATAATACAGCATTTACAATGCAATCTCTGCATCTTCATCAAAGGGGATTAAATAAAATTATAAAAAGAAGCAAGTTGAAAAATAATACCTCGACTTTGATATTTAAGTTACTATTTTTTAAAATTCTATTTCTTTTATTTACCAAGTATCTTTGAACTTGGTAGAACATTGGTAGATAAAATGAATAAATAACAGACTCGTGCCATTTTTTAAAAATTCCTTTAAAATCATACATTATTAAAAGATAGCATTTGCAAGAAGTGAGAGCATTTAAAATCGTGTAATCTCACAACCAATTCTATAAATAATTATCTGATTTTGTATTTAAATTCATATTAGAGAGCCCGAGATTAATTTAAAATATGTGTTTACAGAAAATAAAAGTGTATATTTTCAAAATACTTACAGGTTTACATTTTAAGAAGTTTACAAAAGTTATTTTGTTAAATACAGGAGATATAAAATGAAATGTAATCTACTTGACTCATTTACGTAAAAAGATTTTTTATCGTGTAGGAAAATGAAATAAATCATTATCAAAATTTATTGTGCGCTTATAAACTCTCGAAAATGGCGATGTTTCAAGCGAGTACGAGCGGTTTACCAACGATCTCTCTCAAAGACATAATGCACCATTAATGGATCTAACACCCCTAAAATTACGATAATTTATGCATTCTACGAACAGTCATAAATCATGCGGATCCAATTAAACAGATCGGTAACGATAACATTCATCATGTTATGAAATGTATTAGGGCTTGTCCCTTTAATCACATTAAACAAATTCCAGCTTTCGAATCAACCACAACTGTACACAAAATTGGCAGGAATTTTTACGTTTTGGGCCGCAGCGCGAATGTGTTTGGTAGTGCGAATTACGGATTTCGTCTCAAAAATCCGAGTGGCAGTTTAACATTTTATCATTATGTTTTGTGATCACGAACAAAGTAACAAATTGTGTGAAATAGTCATTAGAAAAATATTTATTTCACACACTCATACAGTGATGATTTCAGTTACCTGACGTCGCAATGCTAGAGTTTGACGAATCATTGCAATATGCTGTAAACATTTTATTAACCTACATTCATGAACAATATACGATTTTTAAAACAAAAGCAATTTAACTCCTCGAACTTTTTGTGCATTTCTTTTCTCAGTGCCCTGTGTCTACCGAAGATAAATATATTGTTGACTCAAGTGGATCGTTTTTTTATATAGTTAATGATATTTATTGACTATATTTTATGACTTGTATTAAATGCTAAGAAACTATTTTTTTTCTTTCGTCATCGTACCAAACTCTTAAAACAGCTATGCTCTTTCTATTTCCAACTTACAAGCATGTGCGTTGTTATCTAATCCGAGAACCTTCAATTACATCTCTCCAGATATAGTGTCAAGGGAGATAAATGAAAAATTCACAGTAATTATATCTAAAGAACACCCATTTGCAGATTTGAACGTAAAGAAAATCTCATCTTCACATGGCGCATTTTAAAGTTATTGCTGTAAGTACACAGCTATCTTCACAGCTGTCTTCCGAAAATATGGGAAAGGAAATAATGCTAACGAACGGAATCATCAAATTCAAGAAGCATACGTTAATGCGTTAGACGAGTACAAGCAAACACGCACGAACATAGTTTTATTGTTTTATTCAGAATACTACCTTTTAGTCCCTCGAGGGCAAGTTTTCAGTTGTATTTTGTGTCAAAGGTTAAAATAAAGGATTACCATATTTTTAATAGCGACGTATTTTTGATATAACCATTCAGATCCCTTTGTTCACCTCTTTATTACCAAATCATACCATTGTTGGAGTTTTTAATATGCAGGTAACATTTTCAAAATGGAATCTAATATCTTGTCAATCTGTGTTCGCAGTCATGAAAACTTTTCAGAATGAAGGTACTTTTTATGATCAACTAGTGGACCAGGCAATACTTTGCTATTGCAATTTATTACACTTCACATGCGACTGGTCACGTGTCTTCCTCTCCGTCTCTCTCTGTCTCTCTCCCTGTCTCACTCCTCGTCTCTCCCTGTGTCTCTCTTTGTGTCTCACGGTCTGTCTCTGTCTCTCTCTTTCTCTGACTGTTTCTGTTTGCTTCTCTCTCTGCGTCTCTTTCTTCGTCTGCCTCTCCCTGTATCTGTCTCTCCCGGGAGAAGTTGCACAATCGCAGGAGCAGAATTCGCAATGAAGATGTCTTAATAATCGTACTTCAGTGTGCGGCGGGCTGCGTAGAGAAAGCGTGACGTAATGCGCGCTGATCAAGGCCCTTGAATCTAAATAAAATCAACAATTGCGTCTATGTACGCAAGCATATGCACATTCCCACCGTATTATGCCCATATTCGTCATAAGTGCAAGTAATAAGATGTCAAAGTTTTATCCCATTCGATGCCAGCGCATTTAGTAAGAACCAATTTTACGAACAAAGTTATTTCCTTTTCCCCTTTTTCTATTCCTTCTTTCAATTCAACGGTAGTGAACTGTGCGTTAACACTTTGTGAGCGTGCATGTAATATTTTGTCACGTTTGTTCAGCAATTAGGGAGTAATCCAGGGCAAAGACAAGAGCGATACTTTTAGAGGGTATTTGTGACAGTGATTGCCTCATTCGTATTTACTTAGTTACTTACTTATTTACCGTAAAAAAAAATATATATTCACGAGCTGACTCACTGATCAATGCAGAGCCAACACTATTGAAGCTAGAAATGTGAATTTTGGTACATTTATTTCTGTTACAATATACGTAACAAAAAGAAAATTCAAATAACCCACAATGTATATACAGTAGAACCTCATTAATCCGAACCCCGCAGATCCTAAATTTCGGATAATCCAAACAAAATTCGAGATGGAGGAAAAATAAACAACATTTTAAAAATGATTATTTGTAGTGTAAAAAAATATTTTATAATTACTGTAGAACTAAAGAACTAATTATGGAAACATACGTTGTCGAAATGAAACGTTTATTACGCTGGTAACTTCGGTTTAGTACGGTAACTTGCAAAATCGGTAATCTTTTCCCGTAAGGACATGATGATGTAATGATTTGATGACGCGATTGCTACGATACGTTTCCATTTTCTCTCATTCCACGCTACGTGGCATTGTCTGGTAATCATGTGGATATATTTGTATATATACGGTACTTTTTTTTCGGATAATAGGAACATTTCCGAATCGGAACAGACAACACCCCCAATTACTTCGGATTAACAGGGTTCTACTGTACAAGATATTAAGGTCTGCAGGTCAGTGATTTGGGCGGACGGGAAGGCAGTGAGGCAGGCAGATGGAGGGGGATGGAGCAAAACGGAGTGGGGATGGTTGGCAATTATATAGCATTACTTTCATTTTATACGACTGATAAAATTAATTCCCTTTTCTTTCTAATAGATGATTGTTATTAATAAATTCCCATCCAACGCTGGGTTACTTCCGGTAATTCCCTCACATGATATGAATTCTTTCGCACCATTGGCCAAAGCCACATTCGAGCAAAATTGCCAATAAAATATCATATACGTTTTTGTGGTGTTATTTATTAATCAATTAATTCGAAAATTATATTCAGAGATAATTTATAGTTCTTACGCGTCCATAGTACATCAGTTCAAACATACTTATGCACGTCTCAAGTTCCTTCTCTCGTTAACGTGCAGCATCCGAAACCGCGCGACCACGAGCACGAGCTGACGGCCGTAACAAGGCCGGGCGCAGCAAAAACGCGACGGGAAAGCCGGGCGGCCCTGCGCGGTGAGTGACAGGTGCCGCGGCGGCTTCAACGCATCCCGTCACTCCACGTTCACCCACTCGCGGCCGACGCTCAATTTCGATATATCGATCTGAAGTTCACCCGCTCTATTATACATTCGACGCAGCTTCGGTACACCGTCGCCCGACGCGACGCTTCGTCGAAGGTAATACTGCGTTCATCATCATCTGTCAAAATAATTTGTCAATGAGTAAGGAGTGGCTATAAATAATCGACGGAGGGAGAATTTGGGTTTCAAAAACACATTTCGCCAGCTGAATTACCTCAAGTGGTTAATATTTCTACAGTCTTTTTCGTTCTTTAATAGCTATAAGATTTTATTTATTACGAATATTGGTTTTGCAGAAATAAATATTGCAATATGTTGTATTTTTATTGCAGAATAGTTTTATTATCATCATTATTTCTTGTACGTAACTTCGCATTTTTGTTTGTATTTTTGCTACTTAAGGTCGCATCAACTTCTCGGTTATTAACGACCACTATTCCGTGTAACGGTAATGTAACTATAAGGATGACATGATATGTTGATAGGGGGGTGAAAGCACGAACACAAAACAACCATGCCCGAGGCGGGACTCGAACCCGCGATCTTTCAGACCGAGATCGCTACGGCACTACTGTCTTAGCGATCTCGGCCATCCGGACCGGTTGTTTCATTCAGTTTTCTTTGTATTACTTGTGATAGCGTATTTATTTATTTCGGCATAATTTTATTAATTCAATGCTTCGTCAACGCGATATTACATTTCTGGACTGTTAATTCAATCGTAAATCATATCAATATAATGACGCATAAAGTTAGTAAGTAACGGAGATTAAACCACATATGAAACGATAAGCACAATGTCTTTCAATCGTCTTCCCCGCTAAACAAATAATAATCACCACAGAAACGCGCAAACGCTTTAATGGAATGGCTGGGAGCTGAGCAAATGTTGACCGCTTTCCCGCGCTGACGCGTCTAAGCGTCTTATTGAAACGGCCCGCGCTGGCCGCCGCACCGCCATCGAGGGCCGTCCGAGCCGCTGGGGACGTAGCTTTGCGTAGCGGCTGGGGTGATGGCTGTGGCAGCCATGGCGTAGCAAGAGGTTGTGGGAGTGGCGGCGGCGGCTGGGGCGGAAGAAGGGGGGAAAGATGGTGGCGGGGGCGATTGCTGTGTCAACGGTGACGGGAACGGTGGCGGTGCCACACGGGACAACTCGAAACCGCGTAGAAAAGGCCGGAATCGACTTGAGGAAGGTTGTGTGGACAAGCACGCGGGAGCTTCCTGGTAAGAGGGCAACGGAAGGCAGTAGGAGTAGGAAAAATGATTACATAGAAAAGATGGAAATGAAGAGGATGGATCTAAAAATAACGACCAGAGAGGTGAAGAAGGAATAATTAATGGATGAAGTTCAGAACTGCGAGGAAGAGTAATTCATTGGTGCTTCTGGGCGCGTCAACTGCTATGGTCATTAGTCCTGTAAGTGTAGTGCATCTATTTAGATGGCGTGATCCGGCGCCAACCTACACGACGACTAGCAGATTCCCCCCCCCCACAAGGCATCTCCTATCAGAGAAGCACCACCCCAGACGGGAGAAGTTCAAAGTTTCCTAATGGTCTCCCGACACGTGTGGTAGTGTAGTGCATGCATATTAAAGTGTGTGTAAGTAAAGGGTGAACATAGGACAAGGAAGAGGAAGAAAAGATTGCACGCTGAGACGTGAACGCTTTGTTATGGCAGTGCTGCGGTTTCGCCTGGCGTTGATCGGAGAAACCACAGAAAACTACCGATCATAGCAGCTGGCCGCTACGATTCTCCAGACTGAGACTCAACATGACCGGCTATCTAGTTAGTGATGAAAATTCTGCCACCGCCGGGTCTCGAAACCTAAGACCTCCTGGTCAGATGCGCTGCATCAGTTCGTGACCTGAGCCACCTACCCGGTAAGTGCGAGGAAGAGGTGTAAGTGCGCCGGAGAAAGCAAAAGTAGTTGGATGTTTTGGTTGAGTTGAAGATAACAGACATAACGAATACCAAATTACTGAATGCAATGAAGTTGGAGAAAATAACAGGAAAAGCGAGAGTGAGAAAAAAATGTGAGAGAAAATGGAGAGTAGTCGACAGCCAAAAATAAGTAGTTAGCTGAAGTTAATATATGTGATTTGACAGTACAAGTGTGTCAATGATAAGTGATGAATAAGGAGAGCGGGTGGTTACTATGACCGATAACTTTGATGATTGGGGCCGTCTACGACATGGACTGATAAACTGTCATGTAGTTGAAGGAATCTTGAAGATGATCGCGCCTGAGACGTCGCAAGTCGAAGAGAGCCTGGTAAAGTAATATAAGGCGGTCGAGGTCGAAGCGAGTGATTGAGTGAAGTGACACGTTAGTTCTGTACAGAAAATGGCGTGGTCTACGGGGAGTGAGAAGGTCAAGTCGAAGAAGTTTTCACCGCCGATGAGGCGATGAAATCAGCGGAGACTCTAGCGACGGTTGCGTAACACGAACGACGCGAGGACCTATGGCAGAGATGGCGTAGCAAGAGGTTGTGGGGGTGGCGGCGGCGGCTGGGGCGGAACAACGGGGGAAAGAAGATGGCGGGGGCGATTGCTGTGTCAACGGTGACGGGAACGGTGGCGGTGCCATACGGGACAACTCTAATCCGCGTAGAGAAGGCCGGAAGTGCTTTGAGTCAGCTCACCGCATCAGCTGCTGTACTCATCCCGTAACTCTAGTGCATGTTTCTTCGCGGGAAGTGACGGTTTTCTTCAGCTGGGAGCTCGGGAGCGCGAGACCCCAGTCGCCCACCAACCACCCAGCGCCGCGAGCCGCGCAAGCCGACTGCCCGGGAGGACCGCCGCAACTCCGGCGAGTGTCCAACGAGAGCCGAGGGGACGTGGCGGCGGGGCCAGTTCGTTGAGGTCGAAAGCAAACAACAGGCGCGCCAGCGCCGCCGCCTCCCCCCGCCGGGCGCCGACTCGGGCCCAGAGCCGGCGGTCGAGAGGCGCGCGCGCGTCGCGGGCAAACAAGATGCTCGCGAGCCGCCTGCCTCTCCACGCCCCCCCTCCCCCCTGGGAGCTGCGATCGCCTCGCGAGAGAGGGCATTGCACGTAAAAGGAAGCGTGGAAGCTGGGCGAGGAAGCTGTTGAGGAATTCTCGGAAACAAAAGAGGAGGATGTGGTTGGTTCATTAGTGATTCCGGGTGCAAAAACTGCTAGGGTCAATAGTCCCGTAAGTATAATGGATGTTTCATTGCGTGAGGTGGCGGTGATCTTCCCCCGCTGGATGGCGAGATCCGCCGCCGACCTACCGTCGAGTAGCGGGGTTTCCTCCAATCCAGTCTGGTATCTCCCACCAGCGGGGCACCGCTCCAGCTGGGACAAACTCTAAGCCCCCGGCCGGTCTCCCGACATGTCTACAAAGGAGGACTAAGCTGCAAATAATTGTTGAAGCTATCACGTTTGTAAGTCTTAATTGTAAGACTAGTTGACTTGGTTGATTATTAAAGGTTGCTGCTATATTATTCCCGTAACTCTAGTGCATGTTTCTTGCGGGAAGTGAAGGTTTTCTTTTTCAGCTGGACGCTGAGATCCGGCGCCGACCAACTCGTCAGCTTGCGAAGTCTTTCCCATCCAGGTATCGCCTACCAGGGGGTACCACCTCACCCGAGACTACCTGTAAGCTGGCCTCTCGATGTGTGTGGTAGTGTAGTCCATACAAGTGTAAGAGGGTGTAAGAAAGGGTTGACGAAATAATGGTCACGTGAAAACCATCGTTCGTTTCTTGGGGTACTGTTCCAGCATCTCCACTGTGTTGATTAGAGAAACCACAGAAAACTACCTATCAGTGGAGCCGACAGCTAGAATTCTCCTTCGAACGTCTGAACTCGACATAGCTATTTAGCTAGTCTCGAAAATACTACCATTGTCACACTCAAATCATAGATCCTCCCGATCAGAGGCACAGCAGTGTCGCAGTTGAGCCCTGAGCCAGTTCAGCCTGTGTATGTTTTGAAGTACGATGGCTACGCAGTAGTACATACAGTGTTCTCCCGCCCTACCCTGTCTTTACCAGCCATGCAATGTGCACTGAGCGAGTGCAGTTGCCGTGTGTCATTTGCACTGAACCTTCACAGTAGCCGTGACATACAGGCCCGTTAATAGATGATTGTGGTAAATAAATACAACCACTTTTTAAGGGAGTAAAATTTTCGTACTTTTGTATATTTTTTCCAAACGAAATACTAAGCAGGCAATATTCGCAATATAGATCAGAACAAAATACCTGTACATTGTGCGGTGGAGGGGACCGACGGCCAAGTGACTGCTGAGTCCTGCTCCTTTTCCTGCGTTTTGTACTTTCATTTGTAGCGTATTTGTACACTAAATGAACGATTAGTCTTGCTTTATCGCCGCAGGGGGGACCAAATGTTCGCACGACCTGAGGCTCTTAGGGGAAGAGGCAACATCCACTCGGACTCGAGTTACTCGGCGGTACTCACGTCGTTAGTGCCCAGGCGGGCGCTCAGCGAGAAGGCGGTGCTCAGCTCCGTGTAGCTCTACCCTCCAGTAGGTCCCTACTTGCCGACCTTTGGGCAGGACAGGGTGCGTGACTTGTACCCATCCCACATATAAAAGTCAGACAGGCAGCATGAATCCCCCTGGCAGTATTCCTAAGTACTAGCAGTACACACGTCGATATCCTCGAAGGGGAGGCAGTGAGGCGACAGGTTGAGGACCTCGAGCCACCCGCGCTTCGGTTCGGGCGGTCCTCTGATGGGCTCTTGGTTTCGTCGTGGTAGTGCCTGATACTTACGGATTATTAAGAAGGACTTGTCCAGGCCTATTGTGAGTGGCGTTTAATTCGACTCCGGTGCTAGCCTAGAAAGCTAGTAGCTCTGAGCTAGCAGCCGAGTGGTCCCATCCAGGCTTAACTGAGGGGGTTTCCGTGAAGGGTATCGCGTTCTGACGGAATCCCGATTCCAGCCCGGGAGGGTACTTGTATGCCTGCGGGGGATCGGATTGGGACTTGGCCGAAGTGTCCACCCCGGGGAGCAACCCTCCTCGTAGAACATACAAGTGCAGGTAAATAAGCACGTTATTCATAACGATACCGGTTTTATAGAAGTAGTTATTTAGTCTTATAGTTTTGAGGTCGTTCATGTATAATCACCTTTACTTACTTTGTTAATTTTACTGCTGCTCTAAGATTGGTAGTTGCTCGTACATCAGTGTCGCACATCGTCGTGACGTTTGGTGGTATGTTATAACCTTCGAGGTACGTTTGGTGACGTTTGGTGGTATGTTATAACCGAGGGACACAATGTTTTAAATACCGAGTTTGATAAAATATATGATTGTTGTGAAAAACAAAAAAGATTCTTGTTTACAAAACCAAATAAAAAAATTGCTTTTCAATGGTTTACATAAAGATTGGAGCAAGTTACTGTTAAAAGTGCTTGTCATAATCGAATATGTATAAATTGATTATTATTAATATTGAAATATAGAATTAATTGAGTTAAGTTGAAACTTTTTAATTTGTAGGTCATTCTTAATAAATTTTAATTTTAATATTTTATATGACAATGAAAATGTGTTTCGTTTAATGAAAAAAGATTTTCACAAATTGTTTGATGTTGTGAATGTATTACATGCTGTTGACAAAATGGAATTATGTAGTGGGGGACCTACTGTCGTATATTAAAGAAGAAAAAAATGATTTAATGTGCTGTTCACGGGAATGGGTCTATAGTCATCATAAATGGTTTTGAATTTGTGTTATGTATTGTTTTCAAAGAGATAATTTGCTGTGGTAATTTCCTAGCTCAATCCACATAGAAATTACTCTGTTGGTGAAAAATTTCTTTCTTGAAAAGTGACTACTTTTTAATTTTATTAATTTCATGATATGCCCCGAAAGATGTATAGTGTTTGTTCTTAACATAGATTGCATATATGTGGCGTTATAAAAACTATGCATTATTTTAATTTTTATCATTTGTTAAGGGCAAAATTTGTTTATAAACATCAGTAACGGAACAATATTTACTTCATATCATAATCCGTTAACAGAACGAGCAAATGTATTATTGAAAATATTTTTTAAAAAACTTATTAATGATATTGAAACTGTTTTTCGAGCAGGGCGAGTTATGTACGAAGAACAAACGTGTTGTTTATTTGCTTAGTAACATGACTCAATTGATTATAGTAGATCACTTTTGAAGTTACTTTCGTAAAAGTAAACCCTATTGTGTTTTTGTTATAATTTCAACTCTTATTTTTTAAATGTCAATGCTCCTTCTTTAGTATTTAAACAGTTAGTTTGGTTCTCGCTAGAACACAGTTTAAAAAATAACTTCTCCGTCTCACTTTATATCAAGTCTTAAAACACTGCTATACAATTACATTAGCGTCTTGATTAAGTGTGTCCAGTGATCAGAAAATATTAAATACGCACCGCACAGAGAAACGAGAAACTAGCCTCAAATTGGTTTAAGAAAATCTGCCCCAAAATTGGACAGTTGACACCTCTATTCTCTTACACCTCGCTTCACATATCGATACGACTCATTGTTCAGGTTGCTACATTGAATGACTACTCACTGTTTGAACATTGAAGAAATATAATTAAAAGGGCGAAATCATTTTTTTCAATTTCAACTCCACAACTTGCGCTTATAAGGAGTAACTTAAAATAATACGCCGGAAACTCAGTACTTCAGTATATAATTAAAACACGAAGGACATCTTTTCGCGGTTGAATTCAAATTTTACAAAGCGTCTCTCGACTTCAATAACCGCGCCAAGGCTCTTTTTAGCGTCAAAGGGACGCGTATTCCAACAGGATTCAAACTGAAGCCTCTGGATACTCTGGTATGTTTGAGCAGCGAGTCGTTGCAGAAGCTTTACTGGTCCTCTTTTGGCTCTCTCTTCATCTCCACCAGCAAAAGAGGCACTGGAATTCTGCGTAAGATCTCCGGGACATGGATTTGAATACATAGATTGCAATTATATCTACGTTTACTCCCAACTTATTATTACATTATATTCGTAATTTATTAATTATAGTTTGAAAGTGTTGTAAAGTGAAAGAACAAAATAAGATACTGAAATATCGCAATAAATTGAGAACTTTCGCAAATTTAACATTAAAGAAATTAGGAACAGAGGTAATGTGAAATGCCTCTGTATTGTGTGAAAGATATGTTCAGTATCTGTGGAAACAGTATGCTTTGCCTATACTACTATATTGAACGAAAACACTTGCAAATGATCGGAAATCATTTGAAATAATTTTAAAATAATTTATTTTCCATTACAACGCGATTCATTTAAATAATTACAATAAAATAAAATACTTTCATTAAAAACCGGTAGTCCTTATTTAGCACTATATTTCTCGCAAAGTTATTTCCAGTTTTCTCTCAATGTTTTTTATGACAAATTTCATGTTTTTTCGAAATTACCCGGTCAAATATTTTACTTACCTCCCCAAATATGTATTAGACTTTTTTCTCTTATTATTTAGGTTAGTTCAAAATATTTACCAAAAAGTGCTAAATGGTAAAGGCATTAATTCAAGTAACAATCCAAGACTAATACAAATTCTTCGAAAATTACTATCCAATATAATTCGTATAGTTAGAACTGCCTGCCGACTTTATTTTCCGATCCACTTCACGTATTTGCGCTTTGCCGATGAGAAATAAAATGTGCAACTCTATTGTTTGACTACTATCCAAAGAGACGCAAAACCTCTATTAAAACGAAAATCTACGTTATTCGCAGACGCGTCAAAATACTATTGACAATTTACAATACAGCATTACTACGATCTTACATCAAAAACTAAATCTATCTTAATTCTGAAAATCCATCGAACTTCATCCCAATCTTCAGAGTGGAAATTAATTGACTTCCATTCGATTTAACTTGGAACGTCTGGTCAGATCCTGTGTAACAAGCGAACGAGACCGACCGTCTCTGAAGCCCATCGGCCGGCTAGCGAGAAGTGGTCGTGGCTGGGTGGGGTGGGGGGAGCAAAGCCGAAGCGAGGGGGGGGGGGGCGTCTGAGGATTAGGAGCAGAGGCGCGCGTCGTTCGGGTTAGGAGCGCTGCTTGGCGGCGAAAGGAAATTCCTAAGCCGTAATATGGAGAGCCATATGGAAGTTATTAAGCGACGCGATACGTTTCGGGGAAATGAACAGCGCCTCCCCGGCGCGGCGCCCGTCCTCCGCTTGTAATAACGACGCGAGAGAAATAGTGCGCTTCAACTAGCGCGCGGATGAACGCTTCGGAGGCGGGCGATTCGGAGGTTTGGAGAGTGGAGCGTGAGATTCCACAAAGGAGCCGTTTGTTCCCGAATTAATTGGAAAGTCCGGGAGATAAATTTATATTTCGTTTGTTACTGTAGAAAAGACTCTCTACTGCGAGGACGACACATAAATGCAAGTGCCGCATTCCGAAAGAGCTGTGATATTTGTGTAAAAGGAACGGACGTATATTGAAAACAATTTTAGTTTCCCGATAATCTTCTCTTTTAACTGGAATTCCATACCGCATTTTTCGTACTCACTAAATCTAAATGTAAACGTTGATTTATTTGACAGATAGTTCTAACTGACTTTCCGTTGTTTGTAACTATTCAATAAATATGAAATTGTAAAGGGGTTTTTAAAAATACTGGTTATATTCTAAAAAAATATTGTATAATATTGTTGAAATATATGTAAAATTATTCATTAGCAAGCGTAAGCATTACATAAATTATAATTCTATATCTTATATTTTATTAATCATAGTATTTGTAAAGTATCTAAACTGTAATTATACATTAATTAATACTGCAGGAGTGTGTCATAAACTCTACACTCTTGTCCCAATTACCTTTTGCTAGACTTTCAAACTGTCGGTTTTCGAAGTTCGCAATATACCTAAATGTTTGAATTTGCACGTCGCACGTCGCAAGTTTTACCAACCAAAATATATCCCTCAGAGAGAACGAAAATATTTACATAATTTCTTTTTGCAGGTTCTTTTTGCAGGCTGTGAAGCGTTGTTCCAAATCGTTACACGTCATTTAACCTTTTCCGCGCCAGTCGCAAGAGTTGCTTGTGCGTATATCGGAACAGCGTAGTCCACCTCTCTCCTACAACAATCAAGAAACTGCACGAGAACTGGCACCATTCCGCTCCACTAAGGAAAGAAGGCAGGCGCGGGCATTTGAGAGGAAAGACATTATTTTATGAGGCGAAACGACGTTTAAAGCGGTTTCGTCGCATTTGGGCGCAGAAGCTGGGTCGCACGTCGCAGTGTGTGCCAAATGCTCTTGTCATGAAACAAAATTCGTATTAATATTTTGAGAAAATTCATTTTATGACACAAATCAGTAAGCAGAAGTAGAGACGTACGAAATTATTGTGTGTTTGAATTCTCATTTTGAAGGTTTCTATTCGGGGGGAGAGCGTGACATATTAATAAATCCCGTTTCCCAATTTTTTTCTTTTACATATAAAATGAAATGTAAGTTAATAAGAGTATAGTTTTTTCATTATTACTAATGATTTATTTAAACAACAAGTTGCAACTTCTGCAAATGGCACAGCAATAATGGTAACTGAAGAAAGTGTAGGACAGCAAATTGCAGAAAGATACTAACGAAATTAATACCTGGTTAAGCATCTGGCAAAGTAAATTCTGAATCTGATCATCTGAATTTTACGAACAAAAACAATAACTACATCCCACTAACGATCCATGAATACAGTATGAGATCAAAACTATCAGGACACGTCCAAAATGCTGTTATGGTGTGGTAGTGTTTTTCATAGAGGGGGCTTGCAGCACCCCCTTTTTTGTGAAGTACTATTACGGCACAGGCCTTCGTCGGTGTTTTAAACACCTTCTTGCATCCCACTGTTGAAGAGCAATTTGGGGATGGCGACTGCATCTTTCAACACAATTCAGCACCTGTTCATATTCCGCCTGTGGCGGAATCCTGTAATAACATCCCTGTAATGAACTGGCCTGAACAGAGTCCTGACTTTAATCCTATAGTGCATCTTTGGGATGTTTTGGAACGCCGACTTCGTGCCAGGCTACACCGACCTACATCGATACCACTCCTCAGTGCAGCACTCCGTGAAGAATAGTCATTCCCCAAGAGACCTTCCAGCACATGATTGAAAGTATGCCTACCAGAGTGGATGCTGTCATGGCTACGTGTGGGCCAACACCCTATTGAATTGCAGCATTAGTGATGGCAGCATTAGCGAAAATTTATTGCGCGCTTTCCTTGCATTGTCCCAGTATTTGTTGCTGTGTGACGATGAGAAAGCTCACTTCTTAGGTTTACGAGAAGTCCAGAATATAGCGTAGGAATGTCTATGTGCTAACCACACGTACCCTTTAACCCATGGTCCATGGTCAGAACGCTACTGGGAGGCCTTAGCTCGTAAAGAGATGTTGTGCCAAAGAACTTGCATACATATAAGATGTGATTTAACTCCGATGCACTTTAACTAAACAGTAGTGTATGCTTCTTCGTCAATTTGTATATGTGAAGCATGACTATTTTTCCATTACTGAAACAAACATTTTCAAAACTAGACCTGAGTATTCTGCTGCTAATTTCCATAATTAATACATGTACGAGGCAATTTGAAGTGCATTAATTATGTGCAGTTCAATAATTTTACTTACGCAATATTGGTAGCTTTTCGTTAAAAAAATCTACATTTTCCTGAACCATTGAATATATTTCTTTTTGCATCCATTAAAAATATTTTTTAATGAGAATTTTGTTCATAAAACATACTTTTTTTAAACATTTTAGATATGTAATTTTCGTAGCTTATTTTCTATTCAGCACACTAATATTTCTGGACAAGAAAAAAATCCTAAAATTTAATTCCATTTTTCCTGTGTTGATCGTGTTCATGAATTATGTTAGGGCTTTAAGACAGTGATTATTCCTATGAACACATATTACGGAAAACAAAGTACTTACTTCTTGGGGTTCTGGAGCGCAATTAGAGCGTGCGCAGATCATAACGAGTAAGTCACAAACAGCATTTCCTAATTGAAAAAAAAATCAAAATCAATCGAATATTTGTGAGAAAATTCGATTTCATGTCGCTTGTAGTGGTAATGCATGTATCCAACGTATTTATTAATCTTTTACTTGTAAGATTTTGACTAAAAATATTGATGAAGAAAATATCAAAATGTTTTACTTGTTCAAAATCATCATTTCCTCTTGAGCACATCACCTCCTCTATTATAATATAAATTAAAATTTTGATTTCCTGATCAATACAACCGTTAACACACACTCTAATATTCAAAATCTTCTAGCATTTGCTGTAGCTACGATCATCTTCCGAATGCCTACAGACCAGTGATAGTGCTAGAAAAGATTGGTAGTGCCCAAAATATGTGAACATGATTGGCACACTTTTTTGTTATCTACCAAAACGTAAAAATTAAATCAACGTATTTCAAGCAATTAATATACAGAAATGTATAAACCGTAAATACTTTTTTATTATATTGTATATTAATATATTTCACTCAACTTTTGTTGCAATTGAAAGCGTACAGTAAGTTATTTTGATTAAATTATCAATTATTATGCTATTAAATTAAATAGATAGATGACTTTCATACTAATAAAGATTTCTAACAGTTATTTTAAAGAAAGTATCCCTCAAAAAAATAGTGTACTAAAAAATCGTATTAGTGGTCCATGAGATTCTAAATTATAAATTTAGTCCAAGGGGGCGAGTTCCAAAAACCATCGCTTTTTCAGTTGCTTTGGGCCCAGTGTGCATCGTCCGCTGCCTCCGCCTCCCGCCCCCTCCCCCCACCCACACCCCCGCGCTTTGCCATGGCTGGCAGCCACGCGCCCCCGCGCGCGCGCACGCAGCAAGGCGATATTCAATTTTTCCGCGCGTCCGCACCTCCGCACGGGGCAATAAATCGTCCACATATCGCGCTGTCGTCGGCCTCGGCGATGATTCGATGAAGTTTTCGGGAAAAATTTATTTAATGGAAAATAACGAATAAAAATTGTAGTGTAGTGTTGAGTTGACAACGAAATGCACAGAGAGAGATTTAGCAAACAATAAAATCATGAAGTGACAATTATTCGATGTCAGTTGCGCGGTCGGAGCGACAAGTTGTCGTATTTCATTTGTCGAACGAACAAGCCCCGCCACGGAATGGGCGTGGGAGAGGGATTGGTTGATTGATATTTCCGAGCATGTCCACTGCTCTGATTATTAGTTCCGTATAGTGTAGTGAACGTTATATCGTGGGAAGTGGCGGTGTTCCCCGATGGATAGTGAGATCCGGTGCCGACCTACATGTCGGCATATGGGGGGGTTTCCCACTCCATCAGCGGGGCAACGCTTCAGGACGAGCTCTAAACACCCAACTATTCTCCACACATGTGTGGTAGTGTAGTGCATGTAAGTGTGTGTTTGTGTGTGTGTGTGTGTGTGTTTGTGTGTGTGTGTGTGTGTTTGTGTGTGTGTGAGAGAGAGAGAGTAAGAGGACAAGGAAGAGGAACGAAGATTACACGTGATTCGCTGTCCATTTTTTAGGGTACTGCTCTGACATTCGCTTGGTATTATTCAGAGAAACCACAGAAAATTCCCCATCAGAGCAGCCGGCCGCTAGAATTCACTCCCAGTAAGCGGCAGAATTCGACACAAAAACTAGCTAATGTCGAAAATATGCCTCCGTCAGGGCTCGAACCTTAGGTTCTTTTGTTCGGAGTTGCTGCAGAGGTAGCAGCTAAACCCAACCTATGCCCGAATAAAAAAAATTAGATCTCCGTTCGAAGCCTTTCTCAAAATCTTGGCATGTTGCATATCACAAAGGATCTTCTCTAGAGTATACTCTTCAATGTGTGGATTAAGTTAGCTTTGATTTTAACTAGCATAAACCTAAAAATACTCATCTGTAAAGTGAGTTTACTTAACAATGTAATCCATTTGAAACAAATTAATATGTTTATAGAAAAGTCAGCGGCAATGCTAGCTCTGAGCAAAACTCAGCCGGATTGGAGCGAGAATAGTTTGGTTTTGTCAGATATGTCCGTTCATAGGTAGGCCAACGGGGCGGCTTCCGTGCTCGCACCCGGCAGGGGTGGATGCTGTTTTATGATCGAGCCAATTCATATCGATTCACACGCGGTAATCGATAGGCTGCGAAAAAAAAACGAGTGCGTGAACGGTTTTGAGCGATGCCGCGGGGGCTTCGACATCGGCCGGTCGTGTTTTCGGAACAATTAGGTTTCATTTCCGGGCACCGGAGCGAGTACAGCGCGCCCTTCTGCGGGCCCTTTGTGCGCAGGGCGGCCCGGCCTTCCTGTGTTTGTTCGCATTTGTTTCCGAGCTAGTCGCTCGCAGATTAATGAACTTCAACACGGTGCGGTGAGCGTCATATGCACCGGCACTTGTTCCGCGGGGGAAGGGCAAGTGTGAATGGCTTATTTTGATTCCGAGTCGTGTAGTCGATTCGAAAATGAGGCAGTGAATTGCATGCGAATAAATGCTAATCAATTGCTTGCAGAATTTCGCAGTGAAAATACTTCGGCACTGCGGGCAAAATGTGTATACGGCGGTTGGTGCGGTTCAATCTGGGCGCTAGAATAGAATGTCGTGCATGTTGTTGAAACGATGGATAGATGGGTGGGCAGAAGAGGAATTACTTGGTTTATGGACGTGCAAATAAAGACACGTAATATTTAATGTCATAATAAGTAAAGGTAAATTTAGGGAACTAGGAAAAGATTATTCCTATATTTGACGATCCAAGGTTTATGTCAAATAAGACACGTTTGTCTATAACAAACGGATGTTTACACATTTAAAGGTGACACAAGCCTCAGATAACACAAGTGTAACCATTGTACTCACAGAGCAAACCGATCAACCCCGCCCAAATAATAACATAAAACACGCTAGATTTAAGCAATTGAACAGAAACTTGGTGGATATTGGAAGAACAAAATGCCCATTAATTTAAACAGTTCTGGGGATAAAGGTGTATTTCTTCTAGGCTTAACACTGTAGGCGAATTTCTCCTATGACGCTTCACTTGCATTCTGCCAGTACCATTTATCCACAAATAGCATACGTACTGGACGACCTCATCAACCCATCCGTACGTGGCAAAATTGTTAAAATGAAATTGTTTCATGTGTACGAAACAGTATTTCTTGCACACACAAAAAATGCAGTAAAGGGTCATACTTGGGCTCAATATAAGGAAGGTTATTCACTGTTCAAAATCCCCAGCGTCTAATCTGTTCCTGGGGAGGATACTACACTGCAATACTTTTCCGTGTTGCGGGTTGCAGTGCCCCACGAACCAAGAGTACTGGGAGCGGCGCAGGCGCCACATCCCAGTCTGCGATTAACACGAAGTTACCGAACTTCGAAATCCAGACTTCCAACTTAATCCCAGCCTCATCCCGCATTGCAGGAATGCTCATTTTGAAGTGCTTGCGTATGTAATTAATATATTGAACTTTTTCATAATTACAATTAAGACTAAATTCCCAAATTAGGAGGATGAAAACACTTTCTAACTAATTAAATGTTTAAAATAAATGGTACCACGACATAATGAATTAGTAATGTTGATATTATTTAGTTGTTACACGTAATATAATTAGTGATGATTGTTTCGCGTACATTATTCTCAGTTATCACATTTAGCTAGTTAAAGTGTGTGCGTAAATAATATAGATATTTAGGGGAAATACTATTACAATTTTTATATAACAAATGTTTGTTATACTGCATAGTTTACCATTTATTAATAATTAGGAAAAAGAAGCGAGACATATTTCACATTTATCGTTGTAAATACTGTAAACGTTCATCCCACCACTCTCCTTAGAAGTCATGGGAGCCAAAAACAAGGACGAAGAGATATTAGTGCTTAATAACATAGACACTGCTAAAGCTTTCAGGCTTAATAATACGCAGAAATGTTCGTCGAATCGAGTTTTGCTCAACAACGGGGAAACTAACGCTGCGTTTTTCTAATTCTAAAGAGAATCGCAGTCGTTACCATAACAACCTACGGACGCAGTGAGTGGAACTGTTCTTGGTAGCGTAGGTTTGCCCATTAGCCATTAACCCAACTGCAATTACTGCCTCGCGTAGGTTCATTCATTTTCAGCGCATTTAATGTGAATATATATACATAGAAATGTAAGCAACCACGGGTAAAGCTTTTACCACGGCGAAATTCGAGATCATTTTGTAATGAGAATGCAGACATCCCAAAACTCGTAAGTTTATCTACACTAGAAGTAAGTAAATATTTTAACAATTTGTTATTATACCAGTGACTTTATATCATCACTGCAAAACGTTTTTGAATAAATAAAAAACATCCTTGCGATTTTTTAAAAGAAATATTGATATTTAAAATGCCTTTATGAAAAACATTCCTTTCGCATTAAATAAATAAGACTATAAACAGGAAATAGATTCATTTTGTTTCATAAATAAAACTAGTGGTGCTACAACATCACATACTTTGTCACAATATTTCTAAACTTGTAATTTTCGAAAATAAAGAGTGTTCCACAAAATGAGACCTACGCCATTCCTTTATACGTTTTTTGTTTTATATCGATAATATTTAAAGAAAAGTATTATAGCGATTTTTGGGAAAATATGTTTTTATTAAATTGCATTAATTCCAAGAGCAAATTATACGGGAAAATGTGTAATTTAAAAAAAGTCTACATTACATTTTTTGAACAGCTGAATTCTTTAAAGAGATTTCGTTTAGGGTAAGTACTCAAGTTTGTAGTTTTGAAATGTTTAACTTTTGTAGTTTTCGCAAATATAGAGATTTGGTCGGAAACGACAATAGCACTATTTTTTCGATCCTTAAAACATAAGTGGAGAAGTTTGTTTTTTTAAAAATTTGGAACCGCTTTTCAGAAAAAACTTAAAATATTAAAAATTGCTATATTTTACGCAAAAATTACTCGAAAACTTCTCGAGTTTTTCCTCTCTGTCTGTCTGTCTCTCTCTCATCTGTTACACGCACATACACACACTCGACACACTCTCATTCGCCCTCACTCTCACTCGCTCTCACATTCTCTTTCTTGGTCACTCTTTTACCTGTTCTCTCCCAACCGCCCGCTTCCTCACTCTCCCATATCCTCACATGTTGACTCTGGCTCACTCTCTTATACAATCGGTTTCTTCCTCTCCCTATCTGCACGTTATCTCTTCCGACCATCTTCACTCACTCCTCCCCTCTCTCTCTCTCTCTCTCTCTCTCTCTCTCTCACACACACACACACACACACACACACACACACACACACACTTATTCACTACCGCTCCGCCTGGATTTCTTTAATATTTTTGCATGCTTCTGCGCCATACTAATAAGTACTGTGTGAGACATGTGACCAAAACGAAACTATATACCAAAGGACGAAGACGAAAAAATATTTTCACCAGGTTCAGAAAGCAAATGCACGCAGTATAAAGGGAACTTGCGAATACGTTCAGACTTTTTTTTATAAATCCAATCTTTTTCCATTTACTTGGCAGAGCCTCTGCCCGTAACCGCCCGATGTCGCCATCTCACGCTGTCTATACAGCTATATATATTTTATAGAGTGCATTTAGCACAATCCCTACCAAAACTTTAAAAAAAATTGGAGCCGTGTTTGAGAAAATCTTGTATATGTAATTTTTAAAATTGCGCAAATTGCACGCTATATTGCGCAAAACTTACAAACTTTTGAAAAACATATACCTGGCCTCAATGAGAGAACTATGGAAAACTCCCTATGAAGAATAAATTGTATTTGAAAGAAGAATCTCTTCCTATAATTTTGTAGTTGTATGAAGACACCGAAAAAATCATACTTTAAAATTATCGAAAATTCAGAATTAACCGTGAAAATTGAACCTCTGTCACATTCCGGTTCATTTTACTACATCCTTACAAGAAAATTAAGCAAAAAAATTAAAACCATTTGAGAAAATGTTGAACATGTTCCAGGGGCTTCATGTAAAGTACCCTCAAAATCTAATGAATGTTTTTCAAAATCTCAAAATTTCGATTCGAGCCAGATGAGCAGGGGTTTCTTCAATATGGAAAAAGTACTACGCATGGTTTAGGCGCTTGTGTTGTTCACAGACAACACATGGACAGACAGACGGACGTTTTGAAAGAAAACACTTTTTCGGTATCAGGGGACCACAAAACGTGAATTTCCCTTGGAATATCGAAATCGATTTTCCGGAGCATTTCATAACTTTCCCTGTACTACGTGTATTACCCTGTATATACGTACGTATACGGAAAAGGAAAATCTGAAAAATATTAACGTTTTGTGTTTTTAGAAGAAGTTTTGAGATTTTTTCAAGTCTGTTCCAGGGTTCTCCGACAGTAAAAATATTTTTTGTTTTTCTTTCAAAAAATACTTTGTCTTTGAATTTGGCGCTGAGAATATATCAAAAATATATTTATGTTCTTACAAAGTATTTTGTTATATTTCATATTTTTTCAAAAACATAAATTAGGTTAATTTGACGATAAAAATAAAATTGAAAAAAGACGTATCTGCTAAAGAGGGGTGTGGATGGGGGTTGGGACGGAGGCAAAGAAATCTTTTAAAAATATTATGTTTATGTTCAAATTTTAATGTTACTACTCATATGCCATGTGGTTTGGTGGAACTATTTAACATCTTATTCGGGGGACCCTTTGCCTCCCAAGAAACAATCTAAAATTCTGCCTCTGATCCCCACCGTCTGACTCTCTTGCATTCACTCTCGTCCCCTCTTCATTTCTTTCATATTTTTTGCACATATCTACGTAATTCTAATGGTCATCCGCCAAGAGACATGTGACCAAACATTTTGCTAAGTCACAAAGGACTGAGGTGTAAAAAAAAAGATCTCTTTTCAGAAAGCAAAAATCAGGCAGTGTAGAGGGAACGTGCGGAGACGTCCAAAAGGTTCGTAGAAATCTCCCCCTTCTCCATTTCCTTGGTGAGGGCTCTCCCCGAAGCCAGCCGGCCCCGACCACTCGCGCCTGCGTGCGGCGCGCGACGTCTGCTCGCCCTTCATTAGGAGCCCGGCGCGGCGCGGCGCGCGCGTCTATTGTTTCAGCGACGCTTTGTACGCACTCGCGCGGCGCGGCGCGCACGACGCCACGTGTCGCGGAGCTGACTCTCATTTGTCGGCGACGTGGGCCGCCCCTCGCCGCCCCCTCCCCCCCTCCCCTCTCCCCTCCTCTCCCCCCTCCTGCCTCTGCTGCTGCTGCTGCTGCTGCTGCAGAATCATCGGCGACTCATTATGTAGAAGCAGCCCCCGTTTCCGGTGTTCGCTGGGGGAAAAAGTTTGCTCCTCCGGTCGCTGCGAGAAGCGGTGGTACACGCACTTCCTGCCGCTACCAGCGCTGCTATCGTGCTCCCTGAATTTGCGGGTTACGTTACAGAATATTTCTGGGTTTAAATACGTTTTTTTGTTTACTCTGAATAATCCGAATAGTATGCGAAATAGTAACTTTGTGGTTAGTAAATTTAAATCAGTACTAGATTCAGATTATTATATTAGCATTCTGCAACGAAATCAAATGAAGACATAGAAGTTACTAAAGTCACTATTTAATTAAGTATATTTAATTCAAAAATCCAGATAATTATGTATCTGAATGACATATCACGCATAAAGCTCCGAAATGTAAACACAAAGCTCATTGAGTATTTGATTTCTCCCCGTAATTTTACAATGTTTCTTTTTCTTCAATCAAGAAATATTAAAACTGAACAGAAATTATGTTAATGCTTCGTTACGTACCAAAGTGATCCAAAAGTTGTTTTTGAATTTGTTCGTATTCAATTCCTTAAAATGTGGTATACCTAATTGAAATTATAATGCTTGAATACTGATTTGGTCATTTGGTGTGATAGTATCATTTGATTCACGTAGATCTCTTTGGCCTTAATGTAGCTTATGGAACAATACTTTCTGAAGATACATTTCTAGGATTCTCCTGGCATTGATCAGAAAACTATTAACACGACCGTTTAGACTGGCCGGCCTCTGGAATTTGTCTTAAGATAGCAGTCGACTTCACCCTTCCATCTGACCAGTGTAAAGAATTCGTCACAGTCGGGTAGCGAACGTAGCAGGATCTCACGGTGCAGGAAGTTGTCTTTGGGGAGATAGAGATGAGGTGATTATGTGGGAGCGGCGCGTCGAAATGGGATGGCGTAGAATGAGAGAAAGTGGGGTGGGGTGGGGATAGGGCGGAGGAGGGATGGTGAACAGGCTGGGGGTGGAGAGATCCTCTTGCAGCTAGCATGATTATCACATTTCAATGTTCAATTTACTTGCCAGTAGCCCATATCTACGTCCGCTTTTTTTCGCGTTGTCCGTCACTTCCAACGTTGCTCCGTTCAACCTCCTCCAAAGTTCTCGACTACTCTTTGCGTAGCAAGACGCCGCCCAAGGAGCATTACACTTAAAAATAACGGCGCCTGCAGCAAAGGGCTTGCATAAAAAAAGCACCGTGCTTGTTCTGCAGCCATTCGCGTGTATGAGCACTGCGCGAGTAGATTCCTTGGTCAAGAGACGGAATGAGATGATCGCATATTTCGTAGTTACGGTTTATCGCGAGGGGGGGAGGAAATCTTTGCGAGAAAGTTTAGTTGCATTCGTGTGCATAGCGATAGGATATTCATGGCCCAACTAAAGCACATTAACTCACAACCCTGTAGTAGTAAAATGAAATCAGCACCGACTATTTAGAACAATGTGTTTGAAGGCTTATAATATTTGCAACATTCGACAATAATTCTGGGTAGAATACTTATAATATCAACGGTAGATGTGTTTGTGTGACAACATTAAGAGTATTCAGATACACTTGCATTTTTTAATAAAATCGAAGAAGTCAGTATGCAAAAACGAATTACTTTTGGCGTCTCTAACTCTTGACAGATCATACAGAAATGTTCACAGAAGTTAACTACCTTTCAGGAAACTACAAAAATAGGATCGACTAAATTCAGAACCTGTTCTATTTCAAAAAGTGGTTACAGTTTTGAACTTAGATTCTTTCTCTATTACGCAGGGTATAAATATAATCCGACATTTCCAGTCAACGAACTGTTGTCGTAAATATTCGAAAGAACTATAACTGAAAAATAATGCACATTGTTGGTAATATACCACGTTGTCATTTTTATTATTGAATATCACTTAATTGTAGGAGTAACGGAATACAATATTGTAAACAACCGAAAAGACACTGATTGAATAATCGGTTACAAATTACCCAATATATTGTAATCTGTAATAAACCATTGAGAAAGAGAGAAGTGAATCGACCACAAAAGGACTAGTCAAAACGATGTGAAGACGGTACATGCTATAAATTTACTTCCTAGAGCAAATAAAAACTGCGATAACTCTTCGCAAACACGCATGTGTGGTTCAGAGTGAAAAACAGTTCATTAGGCGATTTGGATGTTGTAACATAAACAGCAGTACTTGAATTCCTCTCTCCGAATTCCGTGTTTTCGAAACCCGTGCATCTGTCCGATCATGATCCATTACAATCCTGCATTTGCCAAAGCCCCTCGCAGCAGCAGCAGCAGCGGGAAGGACGGCGCAGTGGTAGCGGTGGCGGCGTAGGCGGCGGGAGTCGAGGGGAGGCGGAGCGGAACGGATGTGGCGGCGGCGGCGGCGGCCGGTTTTGTTCCACGCCGGCAGCTGGTGACCATGCAAAACAGCTTCCCGCCCCTCTCCCCACCCCTCCCCGCCCCCGTCGCCCGCGTCTGCCTCCAGACGGTGCAGTGGGAGCTGCCCGAAGAACAGTCGGCAACGCCCGGTGACAACGCACGGCCCCCGTTTGCAACGCAGCCCTTTCGACCATTAACCGGAGCAAAGCACTCCATAAAACTCGCTCGCGTATACATGAGGGTTCTCGGAAGAACACGCATTACACGAAAGCAAATGAGTCAAGCGAACTACTTAGTGTTAATATCCATCTTTACAATAATCGGGGTTTTACACATTTTAAAGTGATATCGCTTCGTGCTTACAGGTTAGTGATTAAGGGCTCACTCTTGAAAAGTTACGTAAAAGACACGTTTTCAATAGATTAATCAAATATGAACATATTTTTCGTCAAAACTGGTGCAGCATTAGATTAAATAACGTGATCAATATTCTCTTAGTTTACAAAATACTTCATTTTGTAATAATCAAAAACTTGTATGTGACAAGGAAATACGAGTAATTATAATAGAAATCACTAGTATTTGCTGTAAAATATTATAATAATTCTTAGAAAGCGTGTTTATCGCATTTGTTGTCATTACATCATTGCTTAAAAGTAGTCGAAACAGCTACTTAAACAAGATTAGACATTTTTAAACGATTTAAATGACACAAATTGAATAATTCTTGTAAACAATGGGTTATTTGTACGAAATATTTATAGCAGACTTACATATATTTCCATGGATGTCTTTACGGTTCTTGAAGATGCAAGGAGTTTCTGAAGTTATATACATATTAAAGTACAAACTAATTCTGTATGAACTGTTGCTTGCTCAGTTAACATTTACTTGTAACAATAATCTCGAACATGCGCCTGAAATCTGTAAAACGTATTATCGGAACAAACGAAATTCAATTTTCTTATATTTCGAAAAAAGTTACTACTTTAGTAGAAACTGATATATTTACGTAGCCGTTAGTAGTTAGAAACAAATTTCTTCTCCATTGAAAATAAAAATATACGTTTTTTATTTCATGAGTTCTTGTGACTTACGATCTGAATAATACATCTTAGACATCCCAAGAGAGAAAAAGGGAAACAGAAGTGATCCCAGTGTATATGTGGTTTTGATATGTATTATTTATAGACATTTTAAATAACATCTTAAATGACTTGCAGTTACAGAACATTTCATCTCTTTGTAACACAATAATTCATCACGAAGCGTGTTCTCGCCCGGAACACACAGCACCCCCGCACCACAAGAACGAAAATTCCCATGCTACGTTCCCATCTCCGTTGACT
>JAZDUA010000117.1:1665000-1970000 GCA_038098605.1 Gryllus longicercus | reverse complement strand
GCAAACAAGCTAAGTAGAGAGAGACAATCAGGCAGCCTCAAGTTGTAAACCTTTACAATGCCAAAATGATGGGATTTGAACACCATGACTGGTTGGTCGGCAACTATGCTATCGGACTAAGGGGAAAGAGAATGGAATTGGCCCATTTTCACCAGGATTATTGATATGCCCAGGGTCAACACATGGATCTTATACCAGGAATATCCATGGTAAGAAAGCTTGTGATCTTCTTAGCTTCAGACGTGTTGTGACAATTTACTATCTTGCAAGTAAAATGCACTTGTAATGTAAGCATATTGTGCAATCAAGTCAACATTAACGTACTTCCAGATGTATGTTTCGAAATGCAAGGACACACCTTTGCACAGTGCGACAAACAGAAAAGATGTGTTCTAATGATATGTGCAAGTAAACCAAAAACATATTGCACAAAATGTTCAGTGTCAATTGTTTTGGAATTAATCATCAAAAATAAAAATGTTTTGGTTAGAAAACTTTATTTTCTTTTGTAGAACATTATTTCCTAATAAAACCGACTTATATATGTTATCTTTCCTAGCATCCTCATTTGAGGACATGTAATACCTTATTATCAATGAACAATATATCAGCAGTACTGCCAAAATTAAATATCTTCAACTGTTTTGACAAAAAAAAATTGGAAAATTAACAAATATAATATAGTTAAATAATAATATATTATAAATAATATAATTTGGGTGTTAATGGGTTAATCAATACTCCATCATAGAGACTTTGCATTGATTTGAAACAGCAATACGAAATGAATGTGGGCCTGATCACAAATCATTTATGTAGGTCTCCTTTTATAAAAGTGTAAAGCTAACATGAGTAGTGTTAGTAGCTTAAATAACAAAAAGATCCCCTAAAAATGGGCTCTCTGTACGCGGCCTTGCGGGCCTGAATGGTACACCACTGATTTGAAATTAGATTTGTGTATGTTCAGTTGGGCTTGAAATAAGTCACAAATGTATTTTGATAATAACTGATCTATACATGTCTATTCATCAAGGTTGCGATTAGTTCTTATGTTTTTAATTATTTATAAATATTGCACTGTGTGTTATGAACCATAAATTTGAACTTAAGTAGTTGAATTATCAATTTTAAATTTAAAAAAATTATGTTCTAATGACTTCTATAAGCAAAATAATTTTAATTCTTTACAGAAACTGAGAAGAAAGAATATGAATTTGGCATAACTAGTCTGTCCAACAAGAGAGAACTTCTACAGAATGGAGATCCTGTCACTTTCCAACTGGATACAGAAGGAAGAGCTGCTAATGTTGTTTGCAGTTCGAAAGAAGAGAAGGGCTACTGTTGATGCTGTAAAAGGTAGGAAGAATATTCTCAAAACGTGTGTCCAATTCAATTTTTCTTTTTGCTTTATATGTGCATTTGTTTGATTAGTTATGGTGTGTCAATTTAATTTTGTTTGATGTTGACAGTGCTAACTGCATTATTCTAAATTATTTTTGAGGCATTTTTATTGTAACGAGTGTCATACTTTCACATCTTCAAATTCATTTTTATATTCCTGCAAATTATTTTTATTTTCCTGTAAGTCATTTTTATTTTCCTTCCATGGCACATAATAGGAGACGGAATTTGCAATGTGGTATCTGAATCTACTTGCGGTCAGGAACAGCCAACTTTTGAAACTATGAATCCTACTGCCTCCCCCCTCCTGCTAAAGTTCCTAGACCCATCTTCGCCGGTCAGGGTCAAGCGCTCTGCCATGGAAGCCTTTTTCGTTACATGATAATCCTTCTGCCTTGTCTTTCATTAGAATGAAACATCTCATCCATAAAAGAGTATGATCTCTTTGAACAATTAATGAAGATATGATGTTCATTTTGAGTCGAATTGACAAGTGTTTTGTGGAGAAAAAAATATAACCTTAAAAGTGATCTTATGACAAATGTTTGTGTTATTGCATATTTTAAATGGTACTATTAACAATATATTAGTATTTCTCTTGTTAATAACTTTTAAACACATCAAAAACAAAAGAGAGGAAGGATTTTAATAAATGTGCAATGTTAGCAATGAGATTTAATTAAATAATTACTTCATTCTTGCATGACATTGACTTCCTCTGGTAGACTTATTTCTTCTAACATAGATGAGTTACAGGGAGACTAGTAACAATGAGTACAACAAAAAAATACTCTATTGAATCAATTGAAACCAGAAAATTACCATTATATAAAAAGCTTGTTTAATACATAAGGTTTTAATCGTAACATTGTAATTTGCAGCTCTGTTTACATGCAGTCAAATAGTAAATACATTGATTTAAGTAATTAGAACTCTGAAGATCATATTCCAACTCTTTTCCATTAGACATACTGCCATATGTGGTTCAGGGTTTCAATTGATGTTGCTGAAGCACCTCTGACCAGGAGGTCCTAGGATTTGAGTCCTGACAGTGGCTGGATTTTTGACACAAACTTGTCAGCTAGGACAAAATTCAGCTGCTGCACAGAGGAGATTTCTAGTGTCGAGCTGCTCTGAATGGTAGTTTTCTGTGGGTTCTTCCATCAACCCCAGGCGAATGTTGGAGCAGTACTCTAAGAAACATGCCATGGATCGCACATGATCTTTCCGTTTTCCTTCCTTGTCGTTACACTTACCCTTACTTGCACACTCTTACACTCACAAGCACTACAACTACCACGCTTGTTGGGAGACCTGACGGGAGCATTGAGCTTGTTCAAGCTGGGGGGAGATACCTGATGAGGGAAAATCCGCACAAGCCGATGTGCATTGGAGCCTGACCTTGCCAGTCAGCGGGGGAATATCAGTACAACCTCCCACAATAAAACACGCTCTCCAAACGGGGGCTAATGATCTTAGCAGTTGGATGCACCCGGTATCACTAATCAAGATTCCATGTCAAGTAAGTCCTTATAGGCAATTATGTGCTACATATTACCTATTAAATATTTTTAACAAACTCGTGCAATACTGATAAGAATTGTATATCTATCGGAGATAGCGGGAGAATATTTTGTAGAATTATTATTAGGGAATTTTCAATAAGTAATCCTTTGAGAATTGACACTGAGACAGAGTATTATGATTGTTATAAATTATAGGTAATTCAACATGATTTTATAAAAATCAAATAATACTGACAATAATTAAATTATTAGACATTTTCTATGGACAACCTGATTTTAAATTCCTGCCGATTTTGTTTGGCGTAACATCCCTAGCAAATATTTTAATTCCTGTGACAGAAAAAATTCTTGTGGATTTCGTTTCTGGTGAGCTCACAGGTTTTTGTTTTTTTGCATTTGCTTATGATACTGCTTGAGAGCATGATAAGCAAGTAAGAACACCCTCATCTATCAAGTCACAATAACTACAAAAATTATTACATTTGTTACTATTTAATGTTAATGATCATTAGCAACAATGAATCTATTTATTTATCACTTATAAGCAATTAAACATTTTAGAACTGGTAACACACAAGGAGTGCAGGGCGAACTTGCAGGTCTGAACGTCGGTGGGCTTGTATATTTATTTGGAGTAATAATCTTTAGCTGTCGCAGCCGTGACTTCCCTCCGTCGTAATACCGTACACACTCTAGCCAGTGGGTGGGTGGGTGGGGGGGGCTGTGAGGAGAGATGGTGTAGAGAGGTCTATGCCGTACAGATATAAAGAAAATCGCCGCCCAGGTCGAGATGGCTCAGGGTATCAGCTGATGTCACTGCAGTCCATCTGACCGCGAAGTCTTAGGATCGAATCCCGGCGGTGGCAGGATTTTCAACACTAGCTTGTTAGGTCGAATTCAGTCGCTGTCTGGAGGAGGATTCTAGCGGCCGGCTACTCTGATTAGTAGTTTTCCGTGGTTTCTCCGAATGACAGCAGGCGAATGCCGGAGAAGTACCCTACACCGAAAAAAACAGAACCGTTGGATTATACCAGATCCATGATACTATGATACTGTAACAAGGAAGCTTGTTACAGTATCATGGATCTGGTATACTCCAACGGTTGTTTTATTTCTTTATTTTTTTTTCGGTGTAACAATCGGGCCGTGGACCGCACGCGATCTTACCTTCTTCTTCATTGTCCTTTCCTTACCCGTTATCCACACACACTAATATGCACTTCACTACCACACATCCTGGGAGACCCGTCAGGAGATGGTCACCCGCCTGGGAGTCCCGGCTGGGGCGGTGCCCCGCTAGCCTACAGTAGGGCGGCACCGGATCTCGCCATACAGCGGAGGGAAGGTCACCGCCCCTTCCCGTGCAAAAAATGCATTATACCGAAGGGACTAATGGCACTAGTAGTTGTATGACCTTTTGAAAGAACTAGTTAAGAAGAACAAATTTTTTATGAAGGAAAATTGTGTCTTCAGTTTTGTAGTTGTCGGAAGACGCCGAAAAATCAAAAATTGCAATTTAAAATTCAGAGTTAACAATGATAATCGGACATATCCCATCATTATAAGTATTCTATTCTTAAATGAAATTTAAAGAAAAAATTGGAACCTTTAGAGAAAATTTTGGAAATGTCGCAAAGGCTTCATGTAAAGAATCCCCAAATTTTAAGGAATGTTTTTCAAAATCTCAGAGCTTCAAGTGGAGCCAGGTCGAACAGGGAATATTTATTTTGGGAAAAAATTAAATGAATAGTTACGGCGCTAGTGGTATTCACAGATGGAATGACGTTTTGAAAAAAACAACATTTTTTTAGTATCAAGCACCAAAATTTCTGAAATCCGATTACATAATTTTCTATGTACTACATTAAATAACATACACTTCCCACTTATAGCCGTGGTAACTAAGTAATTCCTAAGCATTTTAGGATCCCCAGGGTTCCCTAAACTTCCCCATGGGACTCTGAAGTTCCTTTCCTCCATTTACTACCAGCAATGCTAAATTGCTTCATCGTAATTTACAAATTGTGTGTAGTTTCATAGTGCTTTCTAGAGCAATTAAAGAGGTAGAAGATCGCCCCGAGAAGTGATCCCCAGGGTCTTGTGGGATCTGTGAGAGTGTGGATATTGGCATATCTCCAGAGATTCCAACCACTACTGGCAGGATTCTGGCATTGGGTGCTTATGAAGTTGGGTTGCCAGGGGAATGACTGGTTGGTACTTTACCACCTTTCCGTCCCCTGCTTTCAGAAGGCTAGACTCATCCTCGTGGCGGGCAGTCACATCGACCACGTGGACTCCTTCCCGGCTTTTCATTACCTGGTCATGTCTGAGTCTAACCCCTTCCGCAACGGAGAAAATGGCTTCTCTGGTCACAACGGAGTCCATCGTCGGAGTCGGAGCATCTTCCCCCATATGAAGTTCTTGATTTCGTCATGTCGCTTTATTCCTGCTGGCTTCGTAAATATGCACTGACTGAGGATACGATTCATGGTTTCGACCGCTGTATTGCACTCACTGCAGTATACATCCTCTCAGGGCCATCCTGTAATAAGAGCAGCCATATTGGCAGCGGTATTTGATCCCAATTGGAGTGCAGTGATAAAAAAAAACAGGTTTCATTAGATACAAATAATCTTTCAAAAAGGCATTCCCAATCGGATCGTTTATATGCGCTCTAACCGCTCTCCCTTGGGATCCCAGCTTCTCCCAGGCGGTTACCTCGTCATCAGGGCATTTTTTCTTGCAAGCCCTTAAATCTCGTTCAGAATAGGGCCAGTTGAGTTTGTGTTTACGGTCTTTAATGTCCGTTGGTAGAAATTCTCACAGGAGCTCCACCATCTGCTGATTGACACACTGAATTGCCCGTTCGCTTCCCAGAACCGTCCGTCTCCGTCCGTGCGTCTCCGTCCGTGCGTCTCCGTCCGTGCGTCTCCGTCCGTGCGTCTCCGTCCGTGCGTCTCCGTCCGTGCGTCTCCGTCCGCCCGTCCGTCTCCGCCCGCCCGCCCGTCCGTCTCCGCCCGCCCGCCCGTCCGTCTCCGCCCGCCCGCCCGTCCGTCTCCGCCCGCCCGCCCGTCCGTCTCCGCCCGCCCGCCCGTCCGTCTCCGCCCGCCCGCCCGTCCGTCTCCGCCCGCCCGTCCGTCTATCCGTCCGTCCGCATGTCCCTCCCTCCCGCTGTCCCTCCCTCCCTCCCGCTGTCCCTCCCTCCCTCCCGCTGTCCCTCCCTCCCTCCCGCTGTCCGTCCGTCCCCCCCGCTGTCCCTCCCTCCCTCCCGCTGTCCCTCCCTCCCTCCCGCTGTCCCTCCCTCCCTCTGTCCCTCCCTCCCGCTGTCCGTCCCTCCCTCCGTCCGTCCGTCCCTCCCTCCCTCCCTCCGTCCGTCCGTCCCTCCCTCCCTCCCTCCCTCCCTCTGACCGTCCGTCCCTCCCTCCCTCTGACCCTCCGTCCCTCCCTCCCTCTGACCGTCCGTCCCTCCCTCTGTCCGTTCGTCCCTCCCTCTGTCCGTTCGTCCCTCCCTCTGGCCGTCCCTCCCTCTGGCCGTCCGCCCGTGCCTCTGGCCGCCCGTCCGTGCCTCTGGCCGCCCGTCCGTCCGTCCGTCCCTCTGGCGGTCGGTCGGTTCGTCCGTCGGTCGGTCCGTCCGTCGGTCGGTCGGTCCGTCCGTCCGTCCCTCTGGCCGCCCGTCCCTCCCTCTGGCCGGCCGTCCCTCCCTCTGGCCGTCCGTCCCTCCCTCTGTCTGTCCCTCCCTCCCTCTGGCCGTCCCTCCCTCTGTCCCTCCCTTCCTCTGTCCGTCCCTCCCTCTGTCCGTCCCTCCCTCTGTCCGTCCCTCCCTCTGTCCGTCCCTCCCTCTGTCCGTCCCTCCCTCTGTCCGTCCCTCCCTCTGTCCGTCCCTCCCTCTGTCCGTCCCTCCCTCTGTCCGTCCCTCCCTCTGTCCGTCCCTCCCTCTGTCCGTCCCTCCCTCTGTCCGTCCCTCCCTCTGTCCGTCCCTCCCTCTGTCCGTCCCTCCCTCTGTCCGTCCCTCCCTCTGTCCGTCCCTCCCTCTGTCCGTCCCTCCCTCTGTCCGTCCCTCCCTCTGTCCGTCCCTCCCTCTGTCCGTCCCTCCCTCCGTCCGTCCCTCCCTCCCTCTGGCCGCCCGTCCGTCCGTCCGTCCCTCTGGCCGTCGGTCGGTCGGTCCGGCCGTCGGTCGGTCGGTCCGTTCGTCCGTCCGTCCCTCTGGCCGCCCGTCCGTCCGTCCGTCCCTCTGGCCGCCCGCCCGCCCGTCCGTCCGTCCCTCTGGCCGCCCGCCCGTCCGTCCCTCTGGCCGCCCGCCCGTCCGTCCCTCTGGCCGCCCGCCCGTCCGTCCCTCTGGCCGCCCGCCCGTCCGTCCGTCCGTCGGTCGGTCCGTCCGTCCGTCCGTCGGTCCGTCCGTCCGTCGGTCCGTCCGTCCGTCGGTCCGTCCGTCCGTGGGTCGGTTCGTCCGTCCGTCCGTCGGTCTGGCCGGCCGTCCGTCCGTCCGTCGGTCTGGCCGTCCGTCGGTCGGTCCGTCCGTCCGTCGGTCTGTCCGTCCGTCGGTCTGTCCGTCCGTCGGTCTGGCCGTCCGTCGGTCTGTCCGTCCGTCGGTCTGTCCGTCCGTCGGTCTGTCCGTCCGTCGGTCTGTCCGTCCTTCGGTCTGTCCGTCCGTCGGTCTGTCCGTCCGTCGGTCTGTCCGTCCGTCGGTCCGTCCGTCCGTCCGCCGGTCCGTCCGTCAACAACAAAATTGAACAGCTCTGTAGTACAAGACAATCTTTTGTGAAATAGTTACTATCAGTATATTATACTGTAAATATGTTTTTACTGAAATGTTATTTAAATCCACTATTGACTTGCATCCATGTGTATTGTTGAAATGTTTTAAAATGTACTGAGTTTTATTAGGAATGTTCAGGTTTAACCCTTAATATCTCAGAAATATTTCAATATGGGATAGCCCCTTCTTCTACTGAGCCCTTCACTTACGGAACAGAAGTGCAATATTGATTTTTTTGGAACAAATTAAGAAAAAAGTAATTCTTCATAAAAAATATTTATACATTAGTATAAATTTCCAAATTATTGAATTTGCATTCAACAATTAAAAGCTTTGGTGGTGTTGTTTGAAGTTTTGAGAATTTCTTTTTATTGTTGTAATATGTTATAGCTTGTTGAAACGCGGTTTTAATTGCCGAATTTCTGTTGATATATAATCTTTAAATTAGTTTTCACACATTATGTTCTACGATTTGTGATGAGTTTTACAAGTGATGACTGAGATGTGATAATATGGACAATATGTATTGTTACTACTGGCGATAAAGTATGTGTTATTGAAGCTCTACTAATTTGTACTTATGAGACAATTGTCTACATGAAAACCTTGCATGGAGTAGGTTTTGGAAATGAAACAATCTATATACTTGGAAAACATTAAGTTCGAGGTTCTTCATCACATTTCTGAACAACTTTGTAAGGAAATTAATGAATGTGTATAATTGCTTTTGTTGTAATTGCTTTTTTAAATTTTGGGGCAGAAAATAAATCTAAAAATAAATTCATATTCTCTGTTAAAAAATTGTCTAGAAAAATTTGTTTATATTTCTGTTGATTATTTGACAGACTTGTGTAATCAGGTACTGGAGTACTAAATAAAGTTTTTTTTCAGGCCTGTTTGGGTTCTTGGCATATGAAGTTGAAGAAGGGAAGAAATTGTTCTTTCACATGTCGGAAGTTAAAGATGCGACAACTTTGCAGCCGGGTGATCAAGTGGAATTTGTTCTGGTGGTTAATCAAAGAAATGGAAAATCATCAGCTTGTAACGTTGTCAAAGTCAGGTATGTAAATTTGTTTCTAATGTGTGAAGCACATGTTTATTGGAATTGTCTGCTTTTGTAATTGGACATATGATTTTTAATTTGAGATGAAGGCACTAATATGTTTTATAATTAGGTTTTGCATTAAAATAATTAAAATTCTTGCTTCACATTTATTTCTGAAATTCATATTATTTTATTTTAACTTACATCATAAGAGGTCAGGTTGTCATAGTGCTAACCTGAATTTCACATGTCGATAATTAATGTTACATGCAACACTCACTGTGCTGGATACTTTGATATGAAATTTTATCAGCTTCTACTACACCTTTCAAAACTCATAACTATGAATTTTTAGTGCTATGGAGCATTGCAAGTAAGGTTTTTTCGGCAAAACCTTTTATGACTTGCCACCTGTCGACGTGCAAAAATCATTTGCAAGGTGTCATTTGCCTTGGATGGCATGAATTTACTGCAATGACCACAGTGACATGAATTTATTTACATTATTATTCCTTATTAATTTCTATTGTCATCGGTCACCTATTGCCTTCCTGTGTTCAAAGCACTTCAAACACAACGCAACATGCATCTGTATGCAAACTGTTAATAAGTTCCATTATATTTTCTTTTTGTTCTTTGATTATAAAGAATACTTCGCTTAATTTCCTCCAAATAGTGTACTACAATCTTCAAGAAGCTAAGTAAGGGCAGTTGGTAATATGTTGTTGCATCAAGCAATGAAATGTCTTGACTTAGTTTCCCATTATTATTATTATTATTATTATTATTATTATTATTATTATTATTATTATTATTATTATTAAATGGGAATTTTATTTATTTTATTTATAAATTTAATTATTTTTTAAATCATCTAGAAAACTTGTGTTATTTAAAAGTATACTTACATTGAAGACATTCTCTAATGGTTGGCTTAGTTAATTTGTTACTATAACCTGTAATTTTAGCATTTACTAGCTGGAAAAATCAAAAAATCTTCATTTTACTTTCTTGCTACTGCTTTCACACTATAGAGTAAGAGTTTTAATGTTGTGGGTAAAAATTTTTGGTGGCATAACTGTTGTTGCCAGGCCCTGGTATAAAAAAGGGGATAAATCTGGCCTTATACATGTTTAGAAGTAATTGGTCTCAATTTTTTTTACCCCACTATCGCCGATTGATCAGACTAGTTTGGATAGGGTAAGGGGAGGTTTAGCTTTTCACTGGTTCCTAGTTTGTGTCTGTTGTGGGTAGGTTAGAACTAGTCAGTTTGTGAGCTCCTGTGTAGAAGTCATGTTGTACTTAACGATGGAGATATCTTTGGATGAAAGATATGCGATCAAGTTTGGAGTGAAGGTGAACAAAACACGGTAGAAACTTTCGAGATGTTTCATCCTAATTCTTTTGATACTTATCACTAGGGAAGAGGGGTGGATCTTTGTGTACAACCTGGAAACAAAGTGACAGAACATGGAGTGTCACACTTAGGCATCTCTATGTTCCAAGAAGGCTCACATGAGCAAATCACATGAGTCATGCTCATTGTTTTTGTTTTTTTTTTGACATGAAGGGGATAGTGCACAATGAGTTGTACCTCCTGGACACACTGTAAGCGCCCAGTTCTACAAACAAGGGCTTCAGAGACTGAGTGACAGAGCCACCCGCGTGAGAGGAGATCAGCGCTTCCTGGAAGCATTACGACGACAGTCCACCCAACCATTGTTGTCAGGGACAACCTGACCTGCATCGGTGTAGCAAAGATTGCACAACCGCCCCATAGTCCTGACCATGCTCTGGCAGACTTTTTTTTTGTTCCCTCAGCTGAAAAGGTCATGAACGAAATGCATTTCAAGACTTTGACAACATTGAAACAAGTTCATTGAGGGCTCTAAACGACTTTTTGCCGAGGACTTCCTGGGAGCCGTACAAGGCATGTAAATCGTGCTGCCAAAAATATATTGACCCACAATGGTCATACGTCGAAGAAGTTAGAGTTGGTGGACCTATCTAATTAATTAATTTGCTTTTAAAAAATGCAATGCTTTACTTTTGGGATGCATCTTTTGCATTCATTTCTTCATCTCACACTAGTGTAGTCAGAAACAATGTTTTGTGGGTTCTTAGTTACCGAAAAAATGATTGACAGCGAAATGTCTATTCATCCAAACAGACATATATACTGATATACAGTCTGTTTGTCTGCATTTCTGTGAACAATGCTTGTGGATAAACCATAAGCAGGATTTTCATCAAAATTGATTTTCACCAATCAATCTAGCTGAGGTCATGGTCCTTGAATTTGAAACTGATATTTTAATTTTGGGAGGGTACTTTACATGAAGCCCCTGAGGGGGGGAAAGGGTGCAAATTTTTGTATTTAATTATGTCCTTGGATAGCAAGGATGCTTAAGAGAATAGTGCAGGTCTCATTTTTGTTAAAATTCTTAATTTTTCAAAATTGCAAAAGTTATAATTTTTTGCGTTGACTTAATACAGCTACAATAATGAAGGTAATTATTTTTTTTATTAATGAAATGTGTTTATCGGAAAGAGATCTTCAAATAAAGTCATGTTCTGTTTTTCAAAAATTAGAGTATTTTTTACTTTATTTTGCATGAAACAGGCACTTCTAAAACCATTTTAAAGAATTACTTTCTCAAACTTGTTGAATATGGCAAAGTACAGTAAAGAATGTGATGCTGGTTCCATTTTCTGTAGACTTGTATTTTCGTAAAATTGCTGTAAAATTGCAAACAAAAAATTAACATTTCAGAAATGCAATATTTATGATAGATATTTTTTGTTACAAGATGTCTGTTGTAAAAATGTAAGGTCTTTTAAAAAAGGTCATGTAAAATAGTTTATAAATGAGTAGTTAAGCGTTATTTCACAGATTTTTCAAATTGCTCATTTGAATTTCCTGCGCTTCATTTGATGAGCTGTCAATTTATGCAACATAAAAAATGTTTAAAACTGCTTGTGATGCTCTATGGGAGGAAATGTATTCTGTGAATGTTTTCTTAAATTCTGGGATCCTACCCTAACCCATCCATACACATATTGAATTCTGAATACAAATTGAAATTAGTGTTTGTTCTTTAATTTGCAATGTGAATTTGACGGAATTTTCTTAGGTGTGAAAACATAAAGAGCATTCAGCCTTACACGCTCAAACGAGGTGAAACGTATTAGAGCAAAAACAAGCAGATTTGGAGTATACTATATAGTATTTAATAATCACACTATTATATACATTTTTCGAAATATTTGAATTTACTTCCCAGCACTATTGCCAGTACTAGTGTTAGTGCGGTGTGAAATATGCCATAAGAATCGTCCATTGTTGTTTTAAAAACCATGCTGGCAACAACGCACTTTTGCCAAAGCTGCCGCCGCCACAGCCAGTGAATCGTAATATTTAGTAATTTTTACTTTTTGTATTATTTTACAAATATTTAAAATACAAATATATTTTCAAATATTACAAATAATAAATATTGATTTATCTCATTGATTTTTTTTAAAAAAAATCATGTGATTTTAATCACAGCCTTAGTGCAAATTGAACAGTTTGTGAGAATAAAGTGTCAACCTATATGAAGATATATCAGGTAAACTTATTTACAATATCATAACGGTTGAATCATATTCCACAAACTAGAATCTTATCTTCTTTAATTTTACAAATCTGAATAGGGAATAAATTGCAAAGAAGATCCATCAATCTCTTGAAGTTCTAGATAATAATTGAAAGTGAAATCACATCAAACTAAATGCTGTTTATGTCGAGCTTTGCCATACCATGACTTCTTAGAAGTGGTAAACATTTTCTTTATTTCTCCCGTGACAGGAAATATAGAAAGATGGTATTGTTTACTTAAGTACATGGACTTTTTCTTTTAGTTTTCACTTTGTTTTAAGATAAATGGTTTCACCATCCCTCTCCTCAAGACCATTAACAGTTTTCTTTCTTTTTTTCCTTTCTTATTCTTCCTTTCTTTTTCTCTCTTTTGGAAGAAGTCTCAATTACACTGGTAACACATCCTACAGTTTGAGAACTGGTTTAGATAACATTTTTTTAAGTCATTATTGGTTGCTTTCATAGCATTTTAAAAAAAATTAAGAGTATTTAAAAATTTGAGAGCGTGTAAAACAATGTAATAGAATTTAAACAAAAATCTAAAGCATTTTTAAACAATTAAGAGCGATTAAAAAATTAAGAGTGATTCAAAAATTAAGAGTGATTCAAAAATTAAGAGTGATTCAAAAATTAAGAGTGATTCAAAAATTAAGAGTGATTCAAAAATTAAGAGCGATTCAAAAATTAAGAGCGATTCAAAAATTATGAGCGATTCAAAAAATTAAGAGCGATTCAAAAAAATTAAGAGGGATTCAAAAAAAATTAAGAGGGATTCAAAAAAAATTAAGAGGGATTCAAAAAAAATTAAGAGGGATTCAAAAAAAATTAAGAGGGATTCAAAAAAAATTAAGAGGGATTCGAAAAAAATTAAGAGGGATTCAAAAAAAATTAAGAGGGATTCAAAAAAAATTAAGAGGGATTCAAAAAAATTAAGAGGGATTCAAAAAAAAATAAGAGGGATTCAAAAAAAATTAAGAGGGATTCAAAAATTAAGAGGGATTCAAAAAAAATTAAGAGGGATTCAAAAAAAATTAACTTAAAAAATTAAAGTACATTAAAAAACAGTAATGAGCATTTTAAAAAAGTAAAGAGTATTTTAAAAAGATGTGTGGGCAGTTAAAAAGAATTTAAGAGCTTTTTATTGATCATTTTTGGCGATGTTTTAGATCATCAAAATCTGTCCCCTATTAATGATATTGATTTCTTCACCGATGTTATACATCTTGTAACTTTAGTGCTTAGGTATGTGAAGTTATGAACTTATTCAGAGGAACAATTCAAAATTCTTTAAATGAACTAGAGGAGAACTTTTTACTGTTGGACTTAAAAGATATATTTTGTTCTCTTGTATATGTACATATATATATATATATATATATATATATATATATATATATATATATATATATATATACATATATAGGTACATATATTGCGATTTATGCAACTCTGCCCCTGGCAGGTATTAGCTGTTGAAGGTTCATCCAATCTGGAGCTCAAACTGCTGATTTTATGAAACTGTCAACAGCTGATACCTGCCAAAGGCAGAGTTGTGAAAATTGCAGTATAGTATAGAGAAAGTTATGTAATGCTGCAGAGAAGAGATTTCAACGTTTTTAACAAAAATGTGTTTTGGAGTCTCCTAATAGCAACAAATGTTGTCTTTTTTATTTGTTTCTTTCTTTTCTTGTCTTTTTTTGTGTCTTTCTTTCTTTTTTAACATTTTTTCTTTCATTCAATAACATCATTGTGGAATGTTTTGGTTCATTTGGATGTGAAGCTGAAGCTTTTACAGCACGGTTTTATTACCCAGACTATTTCCTGGAAAGAAATCCACACATATGTCACAATTTTTCCAGATGAAATGATTTGAGAGTTCAAGAAGGCAGATAGGTTCCTTATTAGCAAATTTTAATGACTTAAACAGGACCAAAAATGATCAATAAAATGCTCTTAGAATGTTGTAAAAATGCCCTAAAAGCAAAGAAAAAAAAAGTGATCAAAACCACTTTGAATAAACAACTCAAACCATTGCATACTGATGTTATTGAGGCTGCTTCTATTCCTTCAAGTGAACTTGGTTTACAAACGAAATCAGCCAAACTGAAAATGGTACTGATAGGCATCACAGGTACCTTAGAATACATACACATCAGCTGTCATTACAATTTCAGAGCGAAGAAATCAAATAAGCTATTCAGGAATTCTATACAATATTAATTATATCTTGTAAACATTATTTGAAGCAAATACTATTAAAGTGAGATTAAAATTGATTAAATCAACAATAAAGGCATTAAAAATGTCAGGAAAAGGAAAAAAATTACTTATTAGTCGAAAACAGTGAAAACTTCAAAGAAAATCTATAAAAATTTGTCATTTCCTTCTGTCATAATGTAAAAATTGTTTCTACTCTAAACAGCATTGTTCTAAAGTGAAATGGAAAAAAAAAAGACATTTCATTAAAATCTGCCCCTTATTTATTTTTATTTTGTAGGGATTCAATAGCACTTCTTGAGTCAGTAAAAATAGTGAAATGAGTGTTGCTTGATTTTAGAATTTCAATTAATTCAGATCTAATGTCAAAAATTTCACTGTAGAAAACTGTAGACATATTGGGTAATTATACAATTCTGTTTCATGTGGAAATACAATTGTACATCCAATTCCATGTGGTAGTTTTGGGTCATTGTATATACAGTATTTGCATAGTCTTCGTATTTGTTATTAATATAAGTATTTCATAGAAAAGTGTTCAGTATATTATAGGATTAGTTGTTTGAGATATTGTGCCAGCATTACATCTATTGTGAGCATTTTAAGGAGTTTTAAGGGTTTATGGGGGAGTTTAAATCGATATATTGGAATAGATTTTTGTTAGTATATTATGGACTCAGGGAGATCAAGGCCTAGTTTAGGATGGTTGTCTGTGGAATCCATTAAAGTTTTTATGAACAAACAGGATTTTGTCTATTGGATTATTTGGGTTTGAGGCCACTTTGAAAGTACAAGAAATGCATTGTTTTTTTAAAAGATCAATTTTGTTAACGATTTTCTCATTAAACCACTCCAAATCTATTTTTACATTTTTTAACAGATTGCGGGAAATGCATTTAACATGATAAAAGTGCTGTTTCGATATAAATTTGTAATTTATAAATAATTATTGAAATAAATAAATATATATAATATATAATTATATATTTAATATACAATATATATTTGTTTATTTCAATAATTATTTATAAATTACAAATTGATATCGAAACAGCACTTATATATATATATATATATATATATATATATATATATATAATAATCTTATGTTAATGTTACAGTCATTTTTTATGATTTATTGCATTTCTGCTTCAAAGTTTCTTGAAAACTAAAAAGTTTTCTATGAAAATTAGCACAAAATTGTGCCTTGTCAGAAACATTTAAATGGCAACTTCCAGAACAGCATCAAATTTTTTCAATAAAAATTTGCATATTGAACCAGGGTTTACTGTATAGTATTCTTAAAATAATTTTTCAGTTCTACCATAAGGGGACCAAAAATTTGAGAAAAAGAAAAAGTACCAGCTTTTTGATTTAAAACACCAGTAAAACTTCACTTACATGTTTTCAGAGGACTGAAGAGTGAAAATGTATGAGTGAGAAAAACACAAAACTAAAAATTTATATTATGAGCAACCAAAAACTCACCATTTTTGTATTGGCACATTCTACTCTAGGACCTGCTTACAGGAACTGCTACCGATATTACTTTTGATTTATTTTGTCAAAGAATATTAAAAATTGCATGTGATGTTTGGGGGAGAAGTACCATCTGTGCACTTTTTCTTGAGTTCCAGAATCTTTTCCTTTCCCTTCATTTTAGTTGTTGAATGATGAATAAAAGCTAGATGTTAGCAACTTTTGGAAAGCAGACATTTTTGCTCCTGAGTTATTGAAAACTTATTTGTATTAGTTAACAAACACCACTTTTGTGTATTGCTAACAAAATAGTAATGCACCCCTAGCTCTACTCCTACCACTTCTAGCAAAAAGTGAGCTCAACAAAACAAGCTGATATTGAAGGTAAATTTATGTTCAGAAGCAAAAATAGGGGCTGTCCCAGCATTTGCTCAATGGATTAGAGGAACTGGTCAAAAACCCAGTTATGATGAGAGTCGTTGACCTGGAAGCTGAAGTACATTATTTCTTTACTTAAAAGAAATACGGACCAAGCATAGGCATGCCCAGTAGTAAAGATTGTGTTGATATTTGCACTTTATGCAGCCAGTCATTTAAAGTCATATATCTTTGATTCCCTTGAATTTCAATATTTCCTTTGGGCATGTGTCACATGACTGTTGAAGTGTCACCTAACGCTGATGAAATTGGCTGTGTCGACGCCTGTGTACACAACTCGGTTAACATGCATCGTAGATTATCACTATCTTATGCGAATTGACTCATGTGCTCTTGATGACTTGCATTGTTGCTAATGGGTGTAACCTAGCGGACCCAGAGCCCTCATACAAAATTTACTATTATAATTGTGAATTTCATGACATAGACAATTTTCAAAGCTTTGGATGCCATTGTTTCCTGATACATTGAATTATATTAAAATTGTGTGGCACTTTCTCTTTCATTTTCATCACAACACCGATTTTTTTCCTCCACCATGGCAGGAGCCCCATCCATAGTTAAACTGTAAAATTTATTCCAATCAAGTTCATTCTCTGTCATTACATGCACGGTTGCTGGAGAAATATCATATGCAATAGCATTGCATATCAATGAACTTACTTCAACTGTTCCGTACAGATCTCAAAGTTTTTGTTAATACCTCAGCAAGCTTACCAACAATGCTTTCATCAGCAGCAAGCATAAAACAGTTAACTTCTTGATTTTGTTTTTAACCAATTAACATAATTTTCTGTTCAATGCACTCCCCTATTGTACTACAATCTATGCATGCGAAGTCATTGTTGGTGCTCTCTGGTGGCATGTTTTACAACTTTTAGTGCTAAAAAAAACCAATATTTACATAATCTTAAGTTTGTGCAATTTGTGCTATTCGACTGCTTGATACTAAAGTGCAGTGAGAGTTGCACGAGCCACAAGCCAACCAGAGTATTGGCAATGTCCTTCCTTTATAAACTCCCATGATGCAATTTAGACAAACAATATAAATACTTCGCATTAACTTTCTCATGGCAATGGCAAACCTCTAAGCTTTCTGAAGCATCATTAGCAGGGAATATTTGTTACAGCGACTTCTAATTATTTGTTGACTAGTATTTAAAAACTGTACCCATTCTCGGGCCACTTAAAAATGATATGTGGGCTGCACGTGGCTCACAGGTCCTATGTTTTACATGTGTGATTGGAACTCATGATCCTGCAAGTTTGAAACAAATACTTCAATTTTTGGTGTTACTTTTAATAATGCCTGTTACGTTTTCAATTTTTTCAAAAATGCCTTCAAATTGTTTTCCTCGTGCATGTTGGTGTAGCCTCCTCGTTTGGAGGCATTTCTGACTTATTTGTGCAATTTCCTCTTTCTACTAGTACATTGTGTGGCGATAGGCCTTCCCCGCTCTTCTAAGCGTCGCATGCTTTAGCGATGCTGTCCATTAATTGTAGGGATTTGTTGTTGGGTGTACATGTTAGATCAAACGTTTCTACTATTATACTGAATGTGTCTGCATCAGATTTCGTCGCTTTCTACCCTTTATCCTTCTGCTTCTCTATCTTTCCACTGAACCAGTTTCCTACACTTCAGAGTATTACCTGGTGGTCACTGGGTGTATAACACTCGCTGACCTCCCGCATGATTCCTGACCTTACTAAGGAATAACGCACACACATTAAGACCACAATAGATCCCACATTTCCTCTGTGAAGTGTGTTAGTATTTCCAGTGTTCACAAGGTCACATTCAGGGGTGAGAAGGCTTCCAGCACAGCTCTTCCTCAGAGTTTATCACAGGGCTGCCCCACTCAATTGCCCGGGCATTGAAATAACTTGCGATTATAAGTAGACTGCATCCCATGGCGTCCCTTATCAGTCGGTCAAGGTTGTTTTCGAGTTCAACTGTCACATTCGGCCATGCGTAGCAGCTATATATAAATAGGTCCCCCCATTTTCGCCCACACATACACTGCTTCGTAATTTTTTGGTGAAACTGGAATTCCCAGCAGGTCCAGATCACTGCGTTGCTCATGGTCTTGGCCGTGAAGATATCACGTTCGCGGTACTGCTTGCACAATATGACAACATCCACGTCATGTTCCCATACCAGTTGCATTAGCAAGTTTTGTGCAGCCTCACAATGTTTTAGGTTTGGCTACAGTATCTTCATATTCTGCGCTTCTTTTTCACAAATTCCTACTGGTAGGCCAGCCTCAAGATTTGCACTCGTAACGTCTTTTTCGGTTTGGGAATTGGAAGGATAGTGGGCTATTCCTGCAAGTCTAACCGAAGTGGCCGTTTCACCACAGCTCCAACAGTTGTGCGATCTGTTCTTTGTTTCGATACATGCATACCTGGTGGCGGAGTCCCTCGCACCCTCTCGCGGACGCAGCAGCTCACCCAACCCATCCTCTCCATGCTTGCATGTAAGCTTTTGTTTGTTGCTGCTGCCGCCTGAGAAGACTAATTACAGCTAGCTGTCAGTGTCCCTCCATATGCCCATCGAAGTGACTTCACATCTGCTGGCATTAATCCTCTTCTCTTTCTGAAATTCCTCAACCAAGGCATAGCAGATCTCAGCTTCAGTGGTCAAAGTCTTTCACCTCAATAAGGGTCTGGCTAGTGAGAGCTTTTATTTTGTCTTTCCTGTTGAGCTGCGTCTATAGAGGAACTTGGCTGTTTTTAATCTCAGGACTTGCTTCTGCAAGATGAGTTCCAGCAGCAAGTTGCCTTTTGCAGTCTTTCTAATGTTTGTAACATAAAGAGTCCAGGTCCTCGATCGGAATTACTCTTCAGCTCCTTGAGCATTCATAATCTCACTTTTCGTCTTTAGAACAAGAGCATGTGTGTGTGTGTGTGTGTGTGTGTGTGTGTGTGTGTGTGCATGTGCACATTATCTATAATTGAGATTCAAATTATAAAGTTGATACTACCAAACTGAATTATTGTACAACTTGTTAAAGTGTTGTAAGCACATTGCTATTACAATAAATAAATGAATAAAATAAATTGTTAGAAAAAGAAAGTGAGAAATGTATTGAAGTGATAGGAAATGAATGTGCTTTAAGCAGAGTTTGCTTTTTGGAGTTTGGAAAGAAATGTAATTTTCCTTATTTGATGTAAATGTGACTTAAAATAGTTTTTTGTGTTCCTGTAAGACAGTAAATAAAACTCAATGTTACAATTAGTTATTGTAAAGAAACCGATAAAATGCAAAAGCAACATTTTTGTTTGGGAATGGAGGTTCTCAATTTTTATTGTAAGGAATCCAGAGGTAATAATGATATCTATCTTGTTTTCAGTGATGCTCCGAAACAAGAACGACCAGAGCGTCTCATAAGTCGTCTGCGCACCATTTCTGTGGATGACTCGGGGCCTAAGCTGACGGTTGTTCGCCAGCCTCGTGGGCCGGATGGCACAAAGGGATTCTCCTCAGATGTGAGACAGCCCAGAGCTCCTGGGGCAGTGGTGGAGTAGCATTTTGAGAGATCGTCATTTGTCATAGCTTGCTGATATACTTTAAAACATAGCGATCTCATAGCTACTACAGTATATTTCTTGGGATGAAATTTTATTTTGATCCAAGGTCTTGTAAGGAATATTTAGTCCCATTTTTTGCTGCTATAAAATTTGAGAAAGTTGGGTAAATAGGCCTTTTACATCTCATTCTGAAATTTGTGAGATCAGTGATTATTTTTATTTTGTATTTATATTGTGATCTGACTAAGGACTTGCAGAATTGCAATCTCTTCATTAACCCATTCAAACATTTTATCTGCAAATCGTCATTCACTTATTTCTTGATGTGGAATGGGGAGACCAAATAGCTTACCTATAATTTTTTGAAGTATTAGCCATATTCCATCTGTATTGAGATTCTGTGTTTTCTACTGCGGTGTGCCACTGTTGATGTGATTTGAAGGTTCTGATGAATTTAAAGGAAAATAACTTTCGTGTTATGATAGTTGCTAAGGATAAGAACGATTTTGCAAGATATTTCATCTGTTTATTAAGTTGGTGTGCAAGAATTTGTAATGGTACATTCATTGCCTCTATTTTAGAGTAAGATAGTGGTGAACTCATAAGAGGTGGTTTGAAGCAATCTTGTATTGAAGATGGGAGGGGGAATACCTAGCAAGAAAACTAGCTTTAAACATAACAAAGACCCCTTTGTATGGTAGGGACTCTTATCTTCTGTATTTCATATTAATTCAGCTAATCATTAAAGTAGGCCTGTTTTGCCACTAGTTAAAAACAGTGGTCACAAGCCTTTCCATGTTGGCTAAACTAAAGGTAAGATTGAAATGTTATTTGTTCCAAATGGGAGGTTTCAAATGCCTACATCTTTGACATTTATGTAAATTTAATTATACATGGGAAACAGCAGACGTCAGCAAACAGTACCCACAGTAACTGGTTAATTTTCATCATTAGATATTTCTTTTCCCCAACACTGTTATTCTATGTACATTCAACTAATGTCATATATTGCATGATAATACCTCACTGAAGGTACCATATTCTTGTTTTTGTGAACTATTTCATTTATGTATATGTAAGTTAGATATCAATAGAGTTTTATACAATGCTGATGCAGATACATTTATCAGCATTACAAGGCCATGTATCCAAACACTTCCACGTCTTGGATCCAGTCAGCTCTGTACTTTACTATATTTATGAAGCTTGTGCTCACATTGATGGAAACTAGAAAAGTAAATAGTTGCTTTTGTTAAAGATTGTCAGAGAATGGATTTTTAACTGTTCATTTGACAAAATGTTGCACCATTACTTATACAAGTATTTGTGACTATGAATAAAGGAAGTGATTTGAGGGTAATGGTGAGAAACGTGTATAATATATTGTACTATGTTTAGAAGTTTGCTTCCATTTGGTGATTCATATCGTTTGTCTTAGTATTTCTGTTGCTTTCCCTACAAGATAAATGCAAACTCGCTATCTTTGTGTATTTCAGAGCATGTGTATAACAGCAAATAGAGTAATGGAATTATTGTGTGGGCTGTTCAACATGCCTGTTGCTCAACAGAGCTGATAATCATGCAGCTCTTAGTTGTGCTCAAGAGCAGTGTCTTTCAAAACAGTGACATCTGTGAGTGAACTTCAAGGATTTTGTTGGTAGTGAATGGTGATAAGACATCAAATAAGAGAGATCCTTCTCCTCTGAATGATTATTAAGAATTTTGCGGCATTACTTGTGAAGTCCTATACTAAGTCCAATTCCTCATGCAATGCTCTTTTAAATGATGCTGTACAGTAGATGTGTTTTTCTTAATTTTGTATGCTGCAGTGAATGTACATTCTTGTGCTTAGCAGGTACCAAGAGAGAGTGATTACATGTATTGGCGTGTGTGTGTGAATGTATGTGAAGTGTGATAGCATGAATATGAAATTTCTTAACAAATGTATTGTATATTTATGTGTACTTTCAGGCAAACTGTTTGGAGGTATTTCCAGAGGGATAAATGAGGTATGGGAGAATAATATTCCTTTTCACTCAGGTCTATTGGCTGGGTGGTGAATGATATTTGAAACATCCCTGCTCACAAATGTAATGAATATTGACTAACCTTGAAACATAAGTGCTTTGTGAGACTTGTATCCTGATGAGCAGTTAGCGGCTATTTTAATGTATAATTAAAAATAATTTTTCATCCTAGCCAAATCTACGTAGATTCTAAATGCAGACTAAGCTTAAGTTGGTCTCAGATATAAACCATATTTGCAGATTACATTGCCAGTTAATTACTACAATAATTTTCATAAGGTTGCTGTGGGTACAGTTTTGCATAATTTTGGTTAATCATGTACCATTATTTTTCTCTTAATTGTATTTCATTTTCAAATGCTGGAAAAATGTAAAAAAATATACAAATTGGACATGATATATAAAGAATAAAATTGAAAAAATCTATATTGTTTGTAAAAATAGTATACCCTCTGTTCCTCTTTCCCCATAAAGGAAATAGTAGTGCTATTGCAGGAATATGTACAGATTGTGTAGAAAGTGAACAAAGAATTAACAATCTCTCATTTTGCTTCTTGAGTCATGTTTGATGGTTTCAATGTACTTATGTTGTACAGATTGTGTAGAAAGTGAACAAAGAGTTAACAATCTCTCATTTTGCTTCTTGAGTCATGTTTGATGGTTTCAATGTACTTATGATAAAATTAGTGTGACCCTGTGATTTAGTATGCTTTATTTTTGGCATGTACATGAAACAATATTTGATCCATCAGGTTGATGGTAATTCAATTTTGTAATGAATTGTCAAAAACACATATTGGAGGTGCATCTAAAACCCATATTGAGGGAGTTTTAAAGCTACCTTCAGAGGTGATTACTAGGGAGTGAATTTTTAGGTAAATGCTGGGGAGGGGGGAGTATTTTGTGTCTTCCTGAACTCAAAAAATATAAAATTTTGTTTTGTCTAAAACACACATTTTTCACTATTTTGATCTTTAAATATTTTGTTTTTTGCTGAAAAACAGCAACTTTCAAAGTTGATGTGGATTTTTTCTACTGATTTAGTGCTCCAAGAATATGCATTTTCATGATTCCTGTACATAATAGTTTTGGATGTTTATCCTGAACATGTGCTGGAGTCCAGTACAGAAATGAAACACAATATCCTACTCAAGCAGCTGCAATGAGTGGCTTTTTTTTGGAATTCATCACATACGGGTTACTGACACCTTTCCGGAGATTGCTGCCAGTCAATTCTCAGTGTCAGTGTGGGTCACATTTTATAATCAGGATTGCAGTAGAAACCAACCAGACATGGCATCTGGCACTTTTGAGCATCTGCATATACTCAGAATTGCTATTTGCTGGACACAAACTCACTCGATCCAATTGGAATTCAGTTTCTATTTAAAAGAAGGGTGGAAGTCTGAAGACAGTATTTCAACTGCTTTGTTACGACAATGGTTTCCGAGGTCACTCTTTATTGTTTGTATAGTGTTATTTTCTCAGGAAGTATTTTTCTTCAGCAGCAAAGAGACTGCATTTGTGTTTGTCCCTCTTTCTGTGACTGCAAAGGTGTCAAAAGTAAAGGTCAAGTCTGGGGACTGCTTCAACAAGTATGTAGCTGAATTTGGAGTTAATTGTACCACTGATGGAAAAGTTTTATTCATTCAAACATGCTGAAAAACCGTTGTGGTGGAACAGTGTTCCCAAGTTACTTAGCATTTCAGCAGCAACAAACTTGTAAATTGCTATACGTGCTTTACAAAATGCATTGTGTGTGAAAGGTCAACAAAAGTTTGGGGTGCAAATAAACCTGCCAGTAGAAGTGCATCTTCAAAATTCCTCATTTATTATGCAGATTGGTGTTGTGCTGCACTCCACTTCTTAAAGTAAACAATCCGTCATTAAAAATGTTCTTGTAAATTGCATAAACATGGATTCCCCTGATGAATGAACACTCCATAAGAACTATCTTCCATAGGGATATGAAGAAACCATGCAATATATTCGTATTGTCTGCCAAGAAGATAAAATGTAGGTATGCGTTGATGAACCAAGTGACTTGTTGAAGGAAAGTTGGAAATGTCATCATTGGTTTACTGAGTACCTTCAAAGAATACGAAAGACAAAGCTTTCTTCTGATAAGTGAGGATCCAACTGCAGCAAATCATATTACTGTTGCAATGCTTTTTAGTAAGGCCATGCACTTGCTTTCTTCCAATGAAGTAAAGTGCAAGAATGTTTTGCTTCTATGAGATGCAGCAGCATACACAAAGAAGGATGCAGATGGTCTCTTGTCAGATATCCCAAAATTATTGATGTCACTTGCATTGTTCACATTGTAGCAAGAGTGTGTGACAAAATGTCAACACACTTCATCCAAACATACTTAAACTCATCGTAAATGGAAAGAAAGTGTTTTTAAAATCTCCATCTCCAATCTAAAATTGTTTAGATTTATTCAAGACAAAGAATCCTGACATTTCTATTCTATGACTTCCAGTGACAACGCTTGGATATGTGGTCGAGTGCTGAAGAGTATTATGCATACAATTTTGAAGTTTTAAAATCTGATACATATGATAGAACAAATACGAGGCTTCTTCAATTGAAATTCTACTGTCACTGTTCAATGAAGTATTAAAAATCATTTAGTGTTCATTACATCTTTTAATGATCCAGATTGACACTTGAATAATGTAAACAATTCTTTGTCTTGGGCAGTGAAAGAAATTTCCCAGGTGGAAGAAAAAACAAGTCTGAAAGGTCCACATGCAGAAGCTGCACGTTTACATTGAAGGACTTGATTCAAAAAACAAGGATATCAAGATGTTTGTAAAATTTTGTGTATTGTAAAAAGGCAAAGGGAGGAGGAAATGGGGAAGTAAAATGAAAGTAATATTGTTTGTTTAAAATGCACTCCAATCAAATCTGGTGATGTAGAACATATTATTTCATGATTTAAAAAAAATTGTTAACAAGAAAATTGGGAAAGATTTGCTATGAACAATCTGAAGATGACCCTTGAAGTACAAAATGGCAGTGTTAAACCACTGATGTTTTAAAGGCATGATCAGTTGAAATGAACTTTGTACTAACCATGATATTAACAAGTTAATTTTTTTTTTTTTTTTTTTTTTTTTTACTTCATACTTTCCTCTTTTACACGTATTTTGAGGTTTCATTAAAATGAAAATGTACAGATAAAATGTTAAGCCCTCAAAAATCTGTTCCCAACCGATCACATTTGGTTACTTTCAACAAATCGATTGGATCTCTTTTTTTGCCAGGTCTTTCTAGATATTCGGGAAGAATATTAGAATTAGTGGTGCCGCAGAAGTTGCACACTTTCTTGTTGTAAAGTTTCCCAATTTCCTTGGCGTAGATTTATCCTCTTACCAGCTGCCATGTATGACCGCCCAAAGTACATTTTCTTGACATGTTCTCAATTTTTCAGTTTCCTTATAGTAGAACCGAAAATTTTTGAGTTTTTGAAAAACTTCATTAAAGGCACTTTAACCCACAAATGCAATAGTATTTACAACTCCCTGAAAATGTGCATATTAATGGCATGAGGTGTTAAAAAAAATGGGTAATTTTTGAAAAAACAAAAGAATACCCCCAACTGAACTTTGTCATTTTAAACAATGCAATTAGCACTTCCTATTGGAAAAGTTTGAACAAGAATTGGAGCCACGCACAAAACATGGATATTTGGCTACACGTGTTAGAGAAATTTGTTTTCTATATTTAGCAACTGGATATATCCATTTTTTCGTTACCAGGGCCCGGCAATACAATTTGTGTGTGTCGAAAATTCAGGGGTTTCCGGCGCACGATTACAATACTTTCTCTTCCTAAGCCCGATATACACGATACAGTTTTCGTGCTGATTCTCATATGTAGTTTCTGTACAGAAACTTCTATTTCACAAACTGGAAGTATTAAAAGCCAAAAGTCGCGCATACACGGTCTGTACGTTTTCTGTATGAAGATCTGGAGTCTGCAGGGTACAACTGAATTGCAATTTCAGTGGTGGTAGCGCTGTGCGTTCGTTAGGCTGTGTGATCTTTATTAAGTATTAATTAACCATGATGGGAATAGAGAAGAAAAACAGGAATAGGTTAGAAGGTAGTTTCACGTCACACAACTGCACCTTGACACACATCTCAAAATCGAAATTGCCAATTACAATGGCGTTGGGTTAGTGAACGATTCAGCCCCTAGATGCGCTTGAGTCAAATTGTAGCTCTGTTCGGCGTGAGTTCGGTTATTTTGACGAAAGGAATTTTGCATCAAAATCTTTTTTTGGAGAAAATTTTGAAAATGCCCCAAGGGCTTCATGTAAAGTAACCTCAAAAATTAATTAATGTTTTTCAAAACCGCAGAACTTTGACTCATACCAGATTGATAGGAGTTTCTTCAATTTGGAAAAAATCCTAGGCATTGTTTAGGTGCTAGTCTTGTTCACGTATATCAGATGGACAAACGGAAGGGCGGACGTTATGCCATCAATCGATTTTTCTGTATCAAGGACCCACAATGATTCTGGCTACACCACGTAATAGAGGATTTCCTCCCTAAATTTAGCAACTGGATTTATCTACTTTTTTGTTATCAGTGCGCGTCAATACGAGAGTTTCTGTCGAAAATTAAGTTTTTTCGTACAGCATTACATAACTTTCCCTCTACTCCGTAAGTTGTAGTAAGAGAGTAAAAAGGGTAACAAATTGCCTTAAAATTAGTACCAATTGATCACAACTTGTGTGCTAAATGCAGTAGAATCATCATTATTTGGGTAGTGATAGGGAAGCAATTGAGTGGAAAATCGAAAGTGTTTAAAATATTGTTTTATTGTTTAACTACTTAATTAAAATATTCATTTAGAAGAAATGCGTAAAAATATTCAAGTTAGAATGTAGATGTTAAGAAATTCACAGTCAAGTAGGTTCATATTATAATTTTATTTGCAGAATCATTAGTTTTTTTTATTCGGTATTTGTTATCTAATCTCTGTTGTTTACCGTCATCAATTCGAAAGACATTCCAAAATCAGTTGCTTGAATTATACAATCCCGAGGTTACTAGTTCAACGTCGAGTCACGGACACAATTTTTTCAATCCTTTCATTTAATCATTTTTGTTATTAAATAATCCCTGAAGTCGGTAAATCGAACACCGAGTAATGGAGGTTCCACTGTATTTAATTTTCTTTTGGAAAAAAAAATTTGATCTTCAGGTTTCTGCTTCATAGAATGTTTATATCAATCACTAAATATTATTTCAATATTCTGATAATGAATGCTAGCGAGTTGATTGTAATGAATTCAAATACGTTTACGAACGGTGTCATTCTCTTACACGAAATCAGATATGCGCAATACGTAATACTTTATCATGTTCGTTTCCATAATAAGACTAATCATTATGTAATTAATTATATTACGAGCTATCAAAAGTCAATCTTATTAACGAGTTTTAATGTTTTAATTAGAAATGTTTGATGATATATGATGTATTACGAATATTCTTATTGGTGAGTTATACTCAGGCTTCTGAACTTCCTCGCAGGATTGTTTACATCAGGGATTCCCAACGGGGAATGTGGTTGATGGAATTCTGAAGGGGATTAATGATGATCAAGGGTCGATTAGGGGTCAATAGACAAACGTGAACCGACTGATCAGTATAATCAAGGCATCATTCATTAAAAATGAACATAATTAATTGTTTTCTGATACAAAGCAAAACACCTATAATCACAATTAACAAATTCGCCCCTTTTCTTTCCTATCCGTCGTTCATAGAAGTTAGGATGTTTAGATACTCTATCGCGCAAAAAAATACCCTCCGCAGGACGCAATGAAGAAATGTTGCGGCAAGTTCTTAAAAAACACTCAATATTTTATAACCGTTGTAGATAAGAAACTCAGCCATTTAAACGCGGATTAATCTTAAATTATACAAAATCGAGATATTTACGAGAATATTGGAGTTCGGAATACGTATTTAAATCATTTATGTGTAATTTTGGTGTCTTGATTATGGATGCTGTATAGAGGAAAAGTAAGGAGGTCGACGACGCAAACAATTTTCGTGAAAGGAAGGACGGAAGGAAAAGGTTGGGAATCCCTGGTTTACATCTTTCGGATTATGTATTTAAGCGATTTTAATGATTTATTTTAACGCACTTTTCTGCGTTTTTACAGGGCAGGACATCCTCTTTATTGTCATTGGCAGAGGACCTCGAGATTGAGAGTAAAATGACTCCGTCGGAATTGCAGTTACAAAAAGAATTTTTATTATGGTAAAAACGAAACTTTCTATCACCGGACTTGTAATAAAGTTTTTAGAAAAATTAACCCTCTATTTGTATACAGCTGGCAGCCATAGAAGCATAAGCATTTAAACGTAAATGAAACATATAGGTACTCAAAATGTGGAGGCCCCTGGATTGAATATTGGACGTTGGCAATATAAATTCCAGGCCGAGGTATTTGTTTAGTGTTTTGAGTTATGAAAGACTGCTACATCAAGTGATAGGTTGCATATCTGAAGTGCACAATAGGAGATAGGATTATTTATGCAATTAAAGTTCATTGTTATATTCGAAGATAATGTTAACATAGTTTTTAGCTTAAAAATAATTTTCACATGTGTTTCTACAGACAATAATAATAATAATGTGAAACTATTATATGATACAAAATATTTTAATGTTGTGAATTTATAATGATAAAATATTAATTTGGAGTCTTTTGTCTCTATTGTCATTACATGAGAAGGAATAGTTTTTCTGGAATTTTCATGTCGAAAGATGTTTATGTCTCATACTTCATAAAAGAAGTATCTACTGAGCTCTTTTGTGATTTGGAAGAAGTACTTTTGAATTACCATACCAGGTACCAGAGATACACCGTACCTGTTAGTAATGTCAATGAAACACAAACAGAAATTTTGTTCACACTTCAGAAAACGAAGGACAAGATAATTGCATTATTGTGAAAGGTAAGTTGGTAATTGGTTAAATTAACGTAAATGTATTAAAGATGTGTATTTTTTATTTTGGCGCATATCTGGATTAGATTTTTTCGGGGTTTTATGAATATAATTTAATGTTTCATTTACAATTTGGTTTAATTGAAATTACAAGTAAAAATGTTTGTCGAATTACGAAGCTGAATTACCCCGCGTTACCCGGGTATTTATTTATCACTGCTAGGCAGGAAAAGGAATGAATTCTGTCTATAGTGCATATATGCTCTGACAGCTCTGCGACGCATTGCCAAAACCCAACTTGCTCCTCTTGCATCACAGACAAGGTTACTTGGCGAAAGGGACGGCTGCCGACCTGGGATTTTCGTGGTGACGGCGTTAAGAAGACGGCACTAGCGAGATTCATCCGCCAAAGGGGTTAATCATAGATCTAGGTCGTGAAGACTAAAATTCTTTAGATGTTGCACCAGCTGGTAGCCCAGAGTAGTACTGTTATTGTCAATGTAAATTCAAAAGCGAGATGAAGCAGGAACTGTTATTGTAGAATCATTGTTTATTTGGCTGTGACGTCCGCGTCCAGCGTCATATGTAAACACGTGATTCGTGTTCTTACCTATATTCAAACATTTCATTTTTACGTTATTTTTTGGAAAGAATACATGATTCTTATGCCACGAAATTTCAACTTTTGATTTTTCCATTGTCGTAACTTGCCGATGTTCTTTCAAGTCCTTATTCCTACACGAAGTATCTGGAATGAAAGAAAACTAAATCAAATCGACAGGTCTGGGAGCGGATCGGCGGTGAACCGTCGGGCGCTTGAGGCGCTATCACACCGCTGAGCTACGCTCACTTGGGGTTAACGACACCTGATCTCAAGAGTTACTGAATGCCCGGCGCGCCGTGGGTTTTTGACGGCGTGTTCCGTTGCAATATATATATATATATATATATATATATATATATATATATATTATAATATATTATATATAATACTATATATATATATAGTAACCGAAAATAGAGACACGACACACCCACGCACAAACGGAGAGACAGACCGACAGACAGAGCTATAGAGAGACAGACCCAAGAGGCAGACATAGACGTGACGTGGGGAGAGAGACAAATATAGAGGCAGAGACGTGGAAAGAGAAACAGATAGTGTGTGTGTGTGTGTGTGTATGAGGGAGAGAGCGAGAGAGACAGACAGACCGAGGCAGAGACATACGGAGAGAGAAACAGAAATAGAGAGAGAGAGACTGGGACAGAGAGAAAGACAGTGTCGGAGACAAAGTGACAGGGACAGACAGACGGAGAGGAAATGAGAAGGAGAGAGATGTAGGTCAGGACGTCTGTCGGGTTCCGCTAGTTCTAAATGTTATTTGTAACTCATTTATGTTGAATATTTATTAGCCCTAGTGTACTACCTTTATACTTGAAACGTGTTACCAGGGGAGCCGACGGACGTTTCGATTAGGTCAAGGGAGCCGTGGACGAAAAGGGTTTGAAAACCCCTGGCCTATACACAGTACTGACAGTGTACCCCTGCCATAACGACGATTGGGGGATCATGGAGGGCGGCTGACCCACATGCAAATAGTACTTGCCTCACTAGCAACCGCCTCCGACACCCGAGCTGACCACGAATGACGGGATTCGATAGGAAAAGTGATGCATGGAAGATGGGAAAGCCAATCATTCTACAAGAGTCAGAACGTCGATGTCTAACGTATGACACAAACCGGCGACCCGTCAAATCGCGATCGCTTCAGTACTACTGCGTTAGTCACCACAGTCGTTTTGGTCGGCACAGATTATCCTGTATTATATATATATATATATATATATATATATATATATATATATATATATATATATATATATATATATATATATTATTTATTACAATAAAAGTTATATTATTTTCGTACGACAATTATCTAATCACCTGCTATAGCGCTTGCCTGGTACATGCAAACACGACTATTTAACGTGCTCCCTTTCTTCTCCCCCTTCGGATGCTGTTTGCAAATGTGTTTCTCGGCACTGAAGCTTGTGTACCGCGCCCATATTCCTGACCTCCCGTGTGAATCCCCGAAAGGGTCTTGTCCACAGTCAAAAAATTTTTTTGCTTGGCTCAGCAAATCAAAACGGGATAAAGGTTTCGGATTTGCTTGCGATATGGGACGTGTCTTGTGCTAGTTGTATGGATCACTTGAGCTGTGCGCTCTTCCTTGCTTGAGTGAGGTATTTGTACAATGGGGCGTTTGATTCGGTGAAGGGGAAAGGGGGTGGAACTCCTCTGACTGCCTTAGAGGCTGCGAGGATAGGATGGTGCGAGGATTTTGCGAGGATAGGATGGTGAAGGAGGAAAGGGGGTATTGTGGTTGGCTCTTTTCATTGGTGTTAATATTATTCCTGGATATCGAAGAGCGTGTTGCCTTGTGAACTGGGAGGTGGGGACTGAAGGGTGTTAAGTGAGAGTGACGGTGACGCTGGCTATGCAGAGTGTGTCTGGAGAAAATGTGATTGTAGGTGTTGGTTAATTGTCGGAAGCGGTGATTTTGCGGGGTTTGGTTGATGGTCTTTTTAGCTACTTCGAAGATGTCTTGTCATTCAGTGTCAGGTGATTGACTGCCTTGATGGTCGGGCATTTGTCAGTCTTCAGAAGACCAGAACTTCGTCTGGAAGTGACTTTACGAATGGTTATACATAGAGATTATGAAATTGATCGGTTGAATGTTCCGTGTCGGATACATGTAATTTAAATGCGAGTTATGAAGGCAGGGTTAGTTGGGAATGGAGGATACAAATGTGAATTAAAAGAATGTTTGAATGAAAGATTTAGTCACGAATTTCGTTTCATCAATCCAAAAAGATATTCAGTCTTAGAATCGACAGAATTTAAAACCGTTTCATTCGAAAGTTCCCCTTCAAATGACTGTCCCTTACATTATCTTCCATCACTACGGAGTATGTTGGTATTAGTTGAGAAATATATTGTAACTAAATAGATGATCTGTTGTTAAAACTCATGAATCTTTGATCAAAATATCTCTCAGAAACAGAATTACCATATTCGAGAGAAAGAAAAGTCTGAATGTCAGAACAACACCGTATTATGTTTTGCAGAGTTCCTAACCTTTGATTGTACATGTTTGCCACTGAGTAGTGATTTGATACAAGAATAATATTTGAAAGAATACTAAATGGGCAATAATGAAGCAATACTGGATTTGTGATTATTATGGCTTTTCACGCCGTCCAATTCACACCCACTGGATGGAAATACTGATGCTGCAAGTGTGATTTCTCCACGTAGGTAGACGGTGCTGCAACAACCGGTTTCCATATCAGGAGTACGCAGATGGTAATGCCCGTGAATTGTCAATTTCGCTACATCTTAACTGCACTGAAGAGCCCCAAAAACTAGTACAGTCATGCGTATTGAAATAAAAAGATCTGGAACCAATTAGAATTCGTCGCTCCGGTCCGCAACGACTATATAAGACACCCTGAGTCTGGCCCCGTTGTTAGATCGGTTACTGGTGCTACAATAGCAGGTTATCACGATTTAAGACAGTTTGAACGTGGTGTTATAGTCGGCGCAAGAAAGATGGGGCATAGCACATCCAAGGACGCTATGAAATTTAGATTTTCCCGTACTACCATTTCACGAGTGTACCGAGAATATCGGAAATTCGGTGAAACATCAAACCGACCGAGGAGAACCATTACACGTGATAAGTGCAACCCTTCCGCAAATTGCTGCAGATTTCGATGCTGGGCCATCAACAAGTGTCGGCGGGGGAACCATTTAACGAGACATTATCGATATGGGAGCCGATTGCCTACTCGTGACCCGTGATGACTGAACGACACAAAGATTTATGCCTCGGAACCTGGAAACACGTTGCCTGGCCTGACAAGTCTAGTTTAACATATTTTCAAGCGGAAGGACGTGTACGAGTTTGGCGACAAACTCATAAATCCATGGACCCTGCATGTCAACCGGGGAAGTGTTGAAGCTGGTAGATGCTCTGCGATAGTAAGGGGCGTGTGGAGTTCGAATGACATGAGACCACTGATACGTCTAGATACAACTCTCAGAGGTGACACATACGTAACCATCCTATCTGATCACCTGAGCCCATTCATGTCCATTGTGTATCCCGACGGGCTTGGTCAATTCCAGCAGGACAATGCGACATCCCACACGCCCAGATTTGCTACAGAGTGGCTCCAGGAACACTCTTCTGAATTTAAACACTTTCACGTGCCACCAAACTCCCCAGACATTAATATTATGGAGCATATTTGGGATGCCTTGTAACGTGCTGTTCAGAAGAGATCCCCAACCCCTCATACTCTTACGAGTTTGTGGACAGCCCTGTAGGATTCATGGTGTCAATTACCTACAGCACTACTTCAGACATTAGTCTAGTATATGCCATGTCGTGTTGCGGCACTTCTGCGTGCTCGCGGGGGCCCCACACGATCTTAGGTAGATGTATCAGTCCTCAGTGTATATATAAAGAGTCAAGCGTTTAACACTAAATTTAGCTCAGAGCCACCATTGCATATATCTGCAACGATTCTGATCGAGCCTTGGCGCTCAAGCCCCGACTGGGACGACTTTTTGATACTAACTAGAGCTACACATCTAGGCGTAATTCAGCCGCTTTGTGAAGGAGAAATCTAGGGGATCGGTGGTTATTTGTAGATTCTACGATCAGCACAGGCAAATGTCGGAGCAGTAACCCAAAAGACAACGGAGCCATGGACAGCGTGTGATCTTCCCTTTCTCTTGCTTGTCCTATTATTTCTCCTATTATCTTTCACACAATTACATGCACTACACTACCACACATGTAGGGAGCTTGTTCAGATGGGGCAGTGACGCGCTGGGGGAAATACCTGGAGGTGGAATTCCCTGCAAGCCGTGTAGGTCGGCGCCAGCTATCACCATCCAGTGGGGAAGAAACCGCCACACCCTCCTGGGATAAAAATATCCACTACACGAACGGTAATAATAACTATTGCAGTTAGCGTGTCCGGAATAATCAATTAATCAACCAGGTGCTTAACGATTGGTTCTGATAGAGAATCCTCCAGTGCACTTGCAGTGGTGGATGAAGACTGAAAGTGTTTTCTTTTATTTTACAAGAGTTCCTAAAGAAGCGGTAGATGACTTTAAATCATCAGAAGATAATGACAGAGGTAGTATTGTGATGATCATAGTATTAGAAATTTCCGAATTCAGGAGATAAACGGATTCAGTTTTTACACTTACTCGACCGCAAGAATGGAAACATGCGATCGTCTTGAAGTGCTGAGGGCTTTCTTTCTGCAGCGTTATCGATCACCCTGTCAACGAAAACTGTGTCTTTTCTGTGTAGGGAAGAGAATGCTTTTACCTTATGCTAAGAAATACGATACTTTACAGGGTTCTCCTCTGGGAAGTCATGACCAGGGCTAAATTTTGATGCAGTGTGATTCCAGATTGGGTTTGGATTACTATGACGTGGTTTGAAAGCGGTGTCTTTAACCCCGAACCCTCAAAACCTGGATTTCGATAGCAAGGATAACATTTTTGTACCTTATTTAAAGGGCGGTTAGGAAATCACGTTTCAGGCTATAATGTTTGAAAAAGTGTCCTTTCCTAAAATTGATAACTTTGAGCGTATATAACAATTAGAAAAAAACTGCCGATTTCTCGTGCTTTCGTAGACTCTTGAGTGTTCGGAGCAGTTCCAGTGAAATTCAAAATGATTAAATTTCGAAGGTTTTTTTCCAAAGAAACTACGCTTCAAATCTCCGATATGCAGTCACAATCTCGAATATTTATATAGATGGAAGAGGATTCAATTTACGTGTCATTCAAGGTTTTAATCGTTAATTATGAAAATTCTAAGTTTTTAATTTTATTTTTTCATATAAGAAGTTATTTATTTGCTCTGTTCTTATTAAATTCTTAATATGAACACTAGACGCGGGAAATACTATTCAAACATATGATTTGTTAATAATTTTGTTGTAAATAAATTAGGAAAGATGCAGAGATACCAATGTTATTATTGTCAGGATTTTTTTGAAACTTTTTAAGCAATGAGTGTATTTACTTGGTGATAAATGACTTGTTGGGCACCCACAAAGATAAGTGTGTCGCCTTGTGAAAAAAAATGTGAACTCCAATGAAATTAAAACACTTGACTTTGCCTCATACGGGAATAAAGCTTCCAAAAATATCGATATAGTAAATTTAGTTGTGCGCTTTGAATGGTTGTCATCCTGCTTGACGCAATCCACTTGAAGCTTGTGCGATACGTGCATTAATACGTCCTATACGAGGAGGAGGAGAAGAGGAAGAAGAAAAGAGACGGAAAAGAGAAAACAAAAACAAAAAAAAATGACGAAGACGGACAAGGAGAAGACGGAGAAGAACAAGAAGGAAAAGGCGGTGGTTAAAAAAATAAGGTGGTGGGAAAGACGGCGGACATGGCGGAGAAGAGTGTAAAGAAGACGGACGAGGAGAAGGATGAGAGAACAAAGATAACAAAATAGAAAAGAAGAAAAACGGAAAAGAAGAGACGAAGAAGACGAACTAGAAGATGAATACTGACAAAGAGTAGGGGACGGACAAGAAAAAGGAGATTATCAAAAAGACGGAAACAGAGGAGGTAAGAAAGACGACAGCGGAGGACACGGCGTAGAAGCGGTGTGCAGACTGTAAAGAAGAAGACGAGGAGGAGAAAGAAGAGAAGAGGAAGGAAAAGGAAATGAAGGGGAATTAAAATAATGGGAAGGTCAACGAGAAATAGAAGAACGAGAAGGAGAAAAAGGAGGAGAAGAAGAAATGGGAGGGCGAGGAGAACTAGAAGGAGGCGCGGAATAGCGGAAGCTCAAACAGAAGCAGGAACAGGAAAATAATTTTGTCTCTACTATGTATAAAAAAAGTAAAATTCCATGTGTATTGTAAACATAATTCATGTGCTGACGATTTGCAAAGTTATATTAGCGGAAGGCTCTGTGCACTGAAACAGTCAGTGGATAGCACCAATGACGACCTGGAAACCTTGCTAAAGTAGATAAAATTAAACTTCCCTTCCTTGAATCCTACTAAATCACAGATCATGGTAATTTGTTCAAAAGACGTTCAATCACGGGATGATAAATTATAAATGAAAGATATTCTTTTAGAAAAAACTAACATATTTTACTCTTCCGAAGTCCAAAACTTAAGAATAATTCTTAACAATAACCTCCAGTAGGATTTTAATATAAACAAAGTTACAAGGTTAGTATTTTTTATACATGTTTATTCTTGAATACGTACATATATAGTACATAGTTCAGTATTATGTTTATACTACATCATATGTTGTCATACGTACAAATAAACGTAAATTCTAATCACAATTACAACTAATTATTCAAGAATAGAGTAGAATAGAACAGAGCACCTACATCTCCGAGAATATGCTGAGGAATGACTGCAATTAATACTTATTTTTTATTCTGGTTGGGAGCTGGTAGGTGGGGGCTAGATCGTAATCAGGCTTGGGTTATTTTATTAATTTTGGAGAAGTTGTTAGATAGGAGTGCAATATGGTGAATTATGAGGAGTAAATTGAATTATTTGTGGAGTTCAACGTATGAACCAAGTGAATGAGTGGCCAGTCTGATGAAGTGTTATTGGATGATCTGTAACTTGTTGGTATTCGTTTTAGATGCGTCGATACAGATGGTAAATGCATAAATCATTAGGGTTTTGATTACTGTTTTATAAAGGGTGATGTCATTTTTAATGAGAGTTTACTATTGGAGTTTAGAAGTGGCTTCAGTTTAATTATTTTAATTTTGACTTGCTGTGATTGAACTGTATTGTAGTTTTTCCGATTTAGTCTGATGTCAAGATTGGGCCCTAGATGTCTGACATTGATTGGCGTCCATGATATTGGGAGATGTTTATTTGGAGAGGAGTTGGAGTTGAAAATGTTCTTAATGAGAATATTTTGGCAAATGATTTTGTAGGGTTGAGTTTGATTTTCTATTTGATAGGCCAGTCGACAATTTTATTTAGATGTTCTTGAACATGTTTGCAGATTAAATACCTAGAGTGATTGGACATGAAAATGACGGTGTCGTGAACGAATTGAGCGCTGTGCGTGTGGGAATACCGGCTGTGTATCTGTTGAAAGCGTGGATGGTAGTGAGATTAGCCTTGAGGTAATCCAGCTGTGATTCTGCGGGGTTTAGATGCGTGTTTATCAACTGTGACTGTAAATATTCTGTCTTGGAGGAAGCTATTGATGATATTAATTAGATATTTGCGAGTGCCTACTTCTTTAAGTTTGAATATTAATCTGGAGTGTCACACTTTGTCAAAACTTTAGAAACGCCTAGGAAGATGACTATTGAATGGAGTTTGTTTTGAAATGCAGTGTGTATGTGTTCTGATGCATTGGGATTGTAAGAGTTTTATTTAGATGGGAATTCAGTCTTTTAAGAATTAATTTTTCTAGCATTTTTCACACAGTGGGAAGGAGATTTGTGTGTCTATAATTGCAATGCTATGAAGATTCTTGAATGGCTTAGGGATGGGTATTACATTAGAATTTTTCCAGATTATGGGGAAGAAAACAGTTCTGATTATTGAATTGTATATATTAGTTATATATGCTATTGAGAAAATGGGTAAGTTTTTAAAAATTTTGTTACTTATTTTGTCGTGTCCAGGGGGCTTTTTTGATGGTACATTCTTAATTAAATTAGTAACTTCACTTGGGGAGATGTAGTTGAGTTTATGTGCTACTTTATAGTTGGGGCCTGCTACTATTTGGAGTATGTTTGAATGAAATGGGTAGATTGGGGAGATATTAGGAGTGAATTGAGCTAAGTGGTTGGCTAATGCTTCAGCCTTCTCATTTGGAGCAAACTTCTTTCCTGTTGATGTTGTTAGCCTGTAGATATTATTGATTTTTTTCTTTGAGATATTTTTGTGAATTGCCACAGCATATTGTTCTTTGTTTTTTGAGACCGAATTAAATTATTGTATATTGTTTGATAATGTTCCCTTAAAGCTTTTTTTGAAATTTTCGTTAGTAAATTTAGTTCTTTCTTGTTGTGGGTTCCTAGTGAGGCACCAAAGTCTTCTTGTTTTGTTTCTAGTGTTAAAAATTAATGTTTTTTGGTAATTTTTTATTGAAATGTTTAATGGTTTTGGGGAAAGTATTATTATTAAGAGTATCGTTACAATTTATCATTATATTGTTTAAGAGGGTTATAGTTCGTATTTCTGTGGGAGTTTTTTATACTTTGAACTGAAGTGTTTGGTTTTGGTTTGCGCTTTTAAATTTTTTCCAGTAATGTTTTGTGTGTTTAGTGTGAGAGTGGGTGTATGAGCTGGAATAATTTGTTGGGTTGAGATGATGATTGGCTGATGGTCTGAATCTAGTTCAAACAAGGAAGCTGAGTGAAAAAGTGTTTGAATATGAGAAATTGCTATATCTAAAATATCTCGGTGTTTGTTATTGTCAATAGGACAATGAATGGATTCTGGAGGCATAATTAACTGAAGTATGAGGTCGCCAATTCTTTTACTGAGTTGGTGTCCTGCAGTATTTATATTTCTGCATCTCCAGATGGTGTTTTTAGCATTAAGATCCCCAATCAAAAGTGTGAGCGAATTCATCTGGAATAGTGAAGAATTATTAGAGTCAGAAATTTTTATTTTCAGAGGCTTGTATGCAGCTATAACGGTTATTAATTTATTGTTTAAAGGGAATTTAATGGCTGTGGTTTCGAGACCTGGGGTGTATGGAATGTTGATTTTAATATATGGTATGGATTTTTCTCTTAGTATTACTACAACACCTCCGTTTGCATATGATCTGTCGGTTCTGACTACACTACAACCTGTTATGTTAAATGTAATATCTGATTTTAAGTGCATTTCCATTATGCAGGCTACATTTATTTTTTATCTTTTAGAAAATAGGTTAATTCTAATTTTTATTGCTGATGCCGTTGGCATTCCAGTTGAACAGATTTATATTATTTTATGGTATTGTTGCATTATTATTGTTAAAATAGGCTGAGAGAGATGCTTGTAATTTGATGACTATTGTTGGGATGTACGAAAGAGTTATTATTAGAATTATCCATAAGAAGAGGTTGTGTGGGTGGATTATCATTGGATTGCTTGTTTTGATTTATATTTTGGGGAGGATTTGGGGGAAAAGTGAAGTTTGGAATGTTGTTAACAGTGGGGAGATACGAAAAACTTTGTGAGGGGAGTCTTGGAGGGGGTTTGTTTCTAACACTATTTTTATTACCGCTTGATTTTACATTATTTGAGAAAGAATCTATTTGTTTTTTATATTAGGGACATTGTACAGATCTTAGGTTAACTCTGTGTGCTCCTAGGCAGTTTTTACAAATATGTTCTGGTTATTTTGGTCGACCTCTTCTTTCTGTTTTAAAACTGATATTGCAGATCTGATTAGTTTGTAACACTTGTTCGATACTTTGATGGCCGTTAAATTCTGTGGTAATTACTGGTATGGGTACGTTAGTTTTAAAAAATCTTGCCACACTGATGATTGACTGGTATTTGGGTTGTAGGTCGTCAATTATTTCCTCTTGTGTAATTATTGGATGAATGTTTTTAAATACGACAGAAATTTTTTGTTAGCGGGGTTTTTGTACGTGGGAAACTGTCTCTTGGTTTCTATCAGGTATTTGATGGCTTTTCTGAAGTCTGAAATTGATTTGAACATTAATTTAATTTTGTTACCTTTATGGTCTGTGGAATCTTCGGAGATATGGGGAATATTATTTACCAAAAAATTGAGGTTTTCGTCTTCCTGTGGGAAGAAACATTGACTCGAATCTTTCATCTTGATCTGATATTTTTCCTAGCTCGACAAATCTATTATACAATGGTACTGAATAGATATCTGTTATAAACTGTAGAAAATCCGTCGGCACCTGATTTGAAGTTTCGGCTTAAACGACAATGCAAATATAATATTGCTCGTATAGATGAAAGTTGTTCCGTTAAGCACGAGACACGGTAAGCTCGTGCAGATAAATCTGCCTCATATCCTGTACGCGAATGGGCCCCTTAACGACCTGGGATTGAAATTTTGTCAACACGCAAATACAATGCCCCCGTAATACTTGATTGATCAAGGTCAACTAAATCACGTCGCGTGGAGAACAATACATGTTAAAAGAGTCTTTATGACTCAGCTACCCGGCAAACGTGTCTTACTCCAAATCATCCACAAGCCGTTGTACTGATGTGTGACAAACGTATTCTCTTGATGATGAAGCGTGAATGCTGCGCTCGTAACACGGAGCTCCCGGGCGCCGGTGACGTCACGGGTGCTCCGCCGAGAGACGGCGCACGCGCGGGGCATGCCAACGAGCGCGAGTGCACGCGCGCGCCGCGGGACAGCGAAAGGCTCTCAGGGCGGGGGCGGAGCGGGGGCGGGCGGGGGCCGGTCCGGTGCGTGGGCGAGGAAGGGGCGGGGAAATAGGGGCGGGGGCGGGCGGGGCGGGGCGGGAGCGGCCGAGAGCGGGCGGGGCAGGGCTGGGCGGGGGCGGGGCGTAGCGTGGGTGGAGCGGGGCGGGGCAGGAGTGGGGCGGGGGTGAGGAGGTGGCGCGACGGGGGCGAGGCGGAGGTGTGGCGTGGCGTGGGCGGGGCTGGGCAGGGGCGGAGCGTGGGCGGGGCTGGGCAGGGGCTGAGCGGGGCGGGGTGGAGCGTAGGCGGGGCGGGGGCGGCCGGCGTGCGCGCGGCGAGCGGCCCCGCGACCCCAGCGATCCTGCGACCAGCGCTGCATCTCCTTGTTGCGCATCTTCTACAGCAATTTTAGAAATGAGTTTGGACCTTGTGTGGGGGGGTGATGAGTTTCAATGTGACATGTGTTAATTTTATTAGTGCCGCTAGGTTCCAGTCGGTATAGATTTCCAGAAGAGCGCTATTTGCGTTTAGGGTCAAAGAACTCAAATTTTGGTGTTTCATTATAATGCAGCCCGATATTTTGTAATAATGCTGCTCGAAATATCAAATACTCAAATTGTATCTGTTTATTATTAAGAAATCATTTTAAATGAAGATGTAGTTTTTTGTCCAATTAGTTCATTCAATCACGAGACAGTTGTTTGCTATTAAAAATTAAAATTTTCTTTATGGATCATCGCCAGATCATGATTAAAGTAGTATCTTTGGACACATTAGAAGGGAAAATGGTAAGAATAATTGGATATCCTTACCATAATTACTTTTGGATTCTTTTGAAAGAAAAATATGTTTGAGATTTGGCGTTACTGACGATTTGTCTGATATTACTAAGTTAACAACTAAGGCTCTTTTAAAAGGTTAATAGTTTCATGCTTCCTTCAATAATTTGTTGAAAAAAGTTTGAATATTTATTATTCGGTTAATAATTAAATGTAGGTAAAGTGGTTGTCGTGATTGGGCAATGGAATAGTTGATGCATATTTAGACGTTTTCTTCAAAAATTGAGGTGGCCACTTTCATTCGTCTAATAGAGGCACATAGTACTGAAAAATTACAGAAATCAATTTTGATAAGTCATATTTGGTTAATAATCAAGTGTAAGTGTGTGCCTGATTTAAGGCTAGATTATATTTGGATGAGGTGTGTCCAACTGCATCAACAACTCTTTCCACCATTAATCGAGTCACCTTCAACTGACGAAAAAAAGATCGCATCATCACCAAAAAATGAAGCTAAACTACCAAGTTTGAAGCAAATTACAATTAAATAGTTTGCTAACGGTGGGCGCTAACGAACACTAAAGAAAATAAAAGCTAAATTCACCGCTGATGCCAGTAAAAATCTACGAACAACTAATGTTCAATGATGACAATGATGACTAATGAAAAAGTGAATTCAACGATTTTAAATTTTATTTCAAGCAATTTTTGAATGAAATTGTACAACAAGCAGCACCGGTGATGCAGATGGGCGCAAAATGAAAGAAAAACTTTCCCACAACCCGCACCTGGCAACTTGGTTCTAATTTACGAACTCTTTTAAGTCTTCAAGCGCAGAAAGGTATAATGGGCGGCATATGCCTGCTTGTTACGAAATGTATTTACGCACGTTTGCATGGAAGTTTATATATTTACAATTGAAAAAATTGATGAACTTGTAATCTAGTGCGCCGAAAGTATTTGGTGTCGACCTTGTTTTTACAATTGGTCATGACAATTCGTGGTTTCAATTTGTTGCGGGTAAATCTGGACACCTGCATAAGAAACGAAAGTGGATATAATAATAATAATAATAATAATAATAATAATAATAATAATAATAATAATAATATGAAATAAATACCTTCATCATGCGTGAATACTACACCATTACCAAAATGGAGACTGACACTACGGCCTACCGACAAAAGTTACATCAAAGATTTCTTCACCGATTCCCTGATTCTGCAAAGAATAGCGGACCAGCGTCAAGCAATTGTTCAGAAAAATCTCCTCTCTGCACCAGTTTTGGAAGCAATCAAGGAAGAAGTGAGAAAAATGCTTAATTCCTCAGAACCTAGTAATCTGAGGGAAGTAGAGATATCAGCTGTGCAAACTCAGGATGACAATGGGACAAGCATGTCAGAAAGTATGGATGATAAGAGTAGTGAAGAGGTGCAAATTCGCAATGAATTTGCAGTCGCACTTGCAGAATTTGAGGGAACTGACCCACTGAACCGCTATCTTATTCCCAGACAAAATTGCTCGAAGAAATTAGCAAGAGCAATCAGCGTCTTGAATGAGAAAGTACTGCCACAACATCTACAACAAAGACCATCTTTCGAAGAAGTACACACAGCAATTTATTGTGCTGCGGTTGTGGCTTCAAGATGTAACGGTTCCAAGCTTTTCAGCCGCGTAGCAACTGCCCACAATGATCGAAGTGAAAAAAGAATGCCACCTTGGGAAAGACGGCTGGTGAATCGTATAGAAAGCACTAGGAGAGATATTGGGAGACTCACGCAATTTAAAAAAGGAAATACCTTAGAAAAACTGAGGAGAAAGGTGAATAACATCCTTATCAATACAAAAATACATACAAGCACGAGCCCTTGAATTCAACAATAACAGAACATCTTGACACCCTACGACAAAAGCTTTTGGCGTTAACTAAACGCCTTCGACGCTACAGGAATTGCACTACGAGGAAGCAACAGAATTCTCTTTTTAACAGAAACCAGAAAGCATTCTACAGGAATATGTCAAAGGGTAAAGGGCTTGTAAATGATATGAGAGAGTCAAAGCTTCTCTCAAAGGCACAAATAGAGGACTTTTGGAAGCCTATCTGGTCATCTGCTGTGTCCCACAACCCAGATAGGACGTGGATTGAAATGGAATATGACAGACCGAGATATTCCTCTAATGGGTGAACCAATCATCACCGTAGAAATTGTCCAAACAGCTTTGAACAAAGCACATAACTGGAAGGCACCAGGCAGTGATGGCCTGCACAATTATTGACTGAAAAAATTTACAAGCACTCACCATCATATAGCTAATATAATTCAATATTTTCTTCACAATCCAGAAAATCTACCTTACTTCCTCACTGAAGGTAGAACATTCATGTTACCAAAGGAGGGTGACACTAAAGACCCCTCGATGTACAGGCCTATAACCTGCCTTCAAACTTTCTACAAACTCATAACATCTTGTGTTTCACAAATGATGATGACACACATTGAGGAACAGAACATCTTAGCAAATGAACAGAAAGGATGTAGACCTGGATCTCAGGGATGCAAGGAGCAACTCATTATAGACTCTGTAATTATGGGGCAAGTGCTTGCAAAACAAAGAAACTTGTACGCATGCTACATAGATTACGCTAAAGCATTCGACACCGTGCCCCATTCTTGGCTCCTTCAATGTTTGGATGTATACAAGGTCCACCCGTTTATCCAAAACTTCCTGAAAACCGCGATGAGTCGATGGAATACAAAACTGTATCTCTCTAATGGAAAACAATCCGTCCACACAGATACTATACACATCCGCCGAGGGATTTTCCAGGGTGACTCTTTAAGCCCTTTATTGTTCTGCTTAGCCTTGAATCCCCTGTCTACTCTACTTAATTCAGCTAATTATGGAATCGATCTTAAAAAGGGGAACTCAACTCTTCTCCGGGTCTCACATCTTTTTTACATGGATGACCTGAAGCTCTATGCAGACACTGAGAGTCATATGCGGCAACTAATAAACGTGACGGAGAAGTTCACTGACGACATCAAGATGAAATTCGGTTTGGATAAGTGCAGGAGAGTGAATATCATTCGAGGTCATATGCAAGTTATAAATTTGGAAACTGATAATGAACCAAAGATTACCTTCATGGAACCCCATGAAACTTACAAATACTTGGGTTTCCAACATTCACTCCGAATCAAACACACTGTTACTAAGAACATACTAACAACTGAAGTGTGTAAACGATTGCATGGACTCTTAAAAACTCAACTCTCTGCTAAAAACCTTGTGCAGGCCATCAATTCATTTGTTATTCCAGTGCTCACATACTCCTTTGGCGTTATTAAATGGAGCAATACCGACCTCGACAACCTCCAGAGGACAATTCGAACCGCTATGACTCAACACCGAAAACATCATCCCCATTCAAGTACTGAGCGTTTTACCCTTCCAAGGTCGCAAGGAGGGCGAGGTGTAGATCTCATAAATCTACACAGCTCTCAAATTGCTTCACTCAGAAGATACTTCTTGGAACATTGTGGGAGAGTTCAGCAAGCAGTGAGCGCAGTTGATAATAACTATAGTCCTCTGAACTTGACAAAGCTTGATCCGCCTGTTCAACCAATCATTGAAACGGAAGAGAAGATATCCTTATGGAAAGCGAAGGCACTGCATGGAAGGTACCCTCACGAGCTGAGTAAACCAGAAGTCGACATCTCTGCGTCGCACGCATGGCTCCAGCACGGGGATCTCTTTCCGGAGACAGAAGCCTTCATGATAGCTATCCAGGACCAAGTGGTACCAACATTGAACTACAGAAAACACATTCTGAGAGATTCTACTATTCATTCCGACTCGTGTAGAAGATGTGAGGCTGCAAGCAAAACTATCCAACACGTGACAAGTGGATGTAGCAGCCACGCACAGTTGGAATACAAAAAGAGGCATGATGAAGTGGCGAAGCAGGTCCACCAATTATTGGCATTGAGAACGGGCTTACTCGCCACTTCCGTGCCGTATTATAAATATGTGCCTCAGAATGTGCTTGAAAGTAGTGAGTACACACTCTACTGGGATCGTTCCATTATCACTGACAGACATGTCGGCGGCAATAGACCCGATATAACGTACATTGATAGAAACCATCAGCAGGTTTTCCTTATCGATATATCAATACCCAATACCCACAACATATCGGGAAAATATCAAGAGACGATCCAGAAGTATACCGATCTCGCCTATGAAGTCGCAACTCAGTGGAGCTTCAGTAAAGTGACAACTGCGCCTATAATAATATCAGCTACAGGAGTGATCCCAAAAATGACACTTCGGCCACTGGAGTGTCTTCACTTGGATGCCAGGAATGTATATAATATGCAAAAGTGTGTAATTTTGAATACATGCCGTATTGTCAGAAGCCATCTGAACCTTCAGTAAAGCAACCACACACCTGGTCATCATTCCTGTGTGTGGTTGACATACCGACCAGTAGATACTGTGAATAATGTATAATAATAATAATATCAACAATGAACAATAACAAAGAGCTGTCTACCTTTCTGATTGGGAGTATATACGATTGACATGTGCGTAAATGATAGATTTGTGCCCAAGGCATAAAAGCAATAGGAGTTATATTGTTCGTCCCAAGACTTTACGAAGTTCCATTCATTATTGAGTAAGCAGAAAAAATTATATTTTTCATGAGCGTTCTACTTGAGGCAAGATGTATTTATTCAAAATCTTTTTAATAGTACTTGACCGTCCTTCTGCGTGCGGCACGACTACACGACTCCAGTCCCACCGATTCCTCCACCAAAAAATCCTCGGACTTCAGCGGGTTTTGAACCTACAACGACGAGGCTACGCGAGTCACGCTTCAGCTAAAATCTGCAGAAAACTTCCACATTAAATTTTATTTTTATTGAGCTTTCACTTCTGCTACTCTGCCACGCTAGGCAGAGCCAGGTGGGTATGATTTTCAGCCGTACGGAGTGAAAAAAGGATGGATCATAAATGGTAAATATTAGAGTGTATGGTATATATTGTGGAGGGTGAACAACTTTAAACAAAGGCGTCCCAGCCAAGTTCCAATATATTTTCACCAGTTCAAGATATTGAAATGTGATTTTCACGTTATAATAGTAAGTAGCGTGAAAGAAAGGTGCACGTATAGTCTTATTTGTATTTTCTGATGTTCCGAACCAATTTTGATTTTAAATTTCTGGTATATCTCGTATACAATCATTTAATGTTTTTAGTAATACTATGTAAATGATTAATCATTAAAAAATTAAAGTAAAAGTGCATGCTGAAATGTAACATAAGTTAAATAATTTATTTATCTAGGAGAAGCAGTATCATTCCATATAAAATCAATTTTTCTTGCTTGCATACGTATTAAATTACTTCCTAATCTACATAGCTTAGAGAGAATATACGTTTTGAGAATTCTTCCAGACAGGAAAATAGACGTTTTGAAAATATGTTATTTCGTTATAAAGAATTCTCAAAACGTGTTTTATGTGTGTGCAAACAAAACTAGCGGATAAGCCGTACACAGCACTTTTTCCAAAATGGTTATTTCCGAATCGATGTCGAACTCACGTCCCTGTGACTTTGAAACGTATATGTGACGTATGAACATTGTGAAGTAATTTACATGAAACTCATAGGGTATTTTCAAAATTTTATAAAAGAACTACTACCGTTTTTCCTTTCTCCAATACTACTTCCTACTATGAAGAAAGTATTATAATATTCCGAAAAAGTCGGGGATTTTTCGACAGAAGGCTGGTATTGTGGGGCCACGATGGTGATAAATGGGGATAAATATTGCTTATATATATATATATATATATATATATATATATATATATATATATATAGTAAATTATATCCTCTGATACATTTCTCTATTTGTGAGTCTTTGTTTCGGAAAAATCACCCGACGGCGAAACGACTGTGAGCCTTCCCATTTGTGTGCAAAGCCTAAACCGTTCAGACGATTTCCGGCCAATTTAATCTTCCCCAAACGTTCTGACCGAAATCGAGTCCATGCAAATTTGAATCGAAAGTTTTGATTTTGGGGGATTACTTTAGTCTTAGCTATATTTCGAAAATTTTCTCACCACTCTGAATTTGCGAAAATTGCAAAAGTTTAGATTTTTTCAGCGTCTTCGTACGGAATTGAAGAAGTGATTTTTCTTAACGAATCATGAGTTTCAAAGACAATTCGTTATATAAGGAGATGAACAATTTTCCGAAAATTTGAGTAGTTTTCTCGTAATTTTGCGTTGTTACAGGCAATTTTTGCTGGTTCGAAATGGCAAATTCCAATTTCCCGCGCTTCTTTTGCTGAACAGAATCTTTCATGAGATATTAGGTCGCAATACATTGGGAACGCCACGACACAGCAGTTTTAAATTCTCTGAATGGCTTTTCATTGTTGGGTGGTATATCTGGCTCTATAGAGAGCAGTTTTGGATTCTCGAATTTGTGTTCATGTATTACTTTTAAACGAATTAATTTTTGCTTTTTAATTTTAAAGACAAAAATCAGAGATATCTCTCCAGATTTGAAACATCGGGAACGTTGTTACACAACGTAGAATGTTTGTGAATGTATTAAATGGCTGTATTAAATGATCTGTATTGCAGGATTTCTCAAAGGAATCGGTATCGACTTCATATGGGTCGATAAAACACTGAGAGTTAATCTGTTAAAAACGCAGAATAGACCGCCGGAAAGCCCGGAGAAATTTGGAGGAGAAATGATTGAAAGAACCAAGCTGTACACGCATTTATAAATACAATTACCAACATTGTTTAATTACGTAGCTGACAAAGCCGTGACAAAAGGAAACACGGCATTGGGTTCAGTCTGGAAAACCTTAATGCAAGGATAGCTGGCAGGCTGATAGGAAACTTTTCAATTCCATGTTAGCATCTACTGTGCTATACTCTGAAGAAATCTGGGGTCTAATACACGCTAATCAATTGGACAAGATCCAAACGAACTTCTAGGATAAGATGATCTGGGCGTGGGCCTTGGAGACCCCAGACCAAAAACCAAAATTCTAATTTAAAAGTGACCGTTGCAAAGCGTTTTAACCCATTAACTGCCATGGTCCCCAATTGAGGATCTTATACGAATCTTATCTCGTACCATTTTCATTGTTGCTTGATATTGTGTACTTTAATTTGCGAATTTTATTTCTTCAATAGATGGAATTATCCTAAACAAAAAAGATTAGCAAATTATTGCATTCCTGAATGCCGGATGTTGATTTAGTCATGATCGCTAACGTATTGTACCCTCCTGGCCAGGATGTACACATTACTTGGGTCGGTTCGAATCTTTATCTAGAACCGGGCATAGCTGCTATATACCTGTTTATAAGCCGAAAATATGCAGAAACATATTTAAAATTTTGATAAATGTTGAACAAAAATAACTTTATGTTCCTGCATTGAACATTTCAGATCAATTCTTTTTATAAGGGGGATATTTAAGGAAGGGCCTTTGCGTAAATAAAAACAAGAACTTTTTAAGCCTATAACTTTAAAAGAGTTAATTTTACATTAAAAGCTTATATAAACTGTTTTGTAATAAAGTTTGTGTACTTTAATTGGGTAAAGTTCATAATTTTTGGTAGAATTTATAGTATTTTTTGGTAGAATTTATAGGATTATGGAGATACATGAAAAAAACGAAAAACACACCTTTAATCGGTCCTCCTTCCCCCAACTCAACCCCCTACTTCAGGATTTTTAGTATAATGTGCGTTAGGTAGCTACCCATCAGAAGCATCATCGATTTTTGAGAATCGAAGATACGAAAGTACTGGTGCATACTTCAGGCATTTATGTGCTATGTTTATAAAGGCAGTTTATTATAGAGAAAATATAAGGGTGTTGATGTAGATAGATAGATTTATTATTTCAGCAGGTAGATATTTACAACATGCTGGCAGAATACTACAATTAACATATTACAATTAAGAATATTGACACAATGTAATTTTAAATAATTTTAAGACAAAATAATAGTAATAATAATATGATAACAAATACAATAATAACAATAATAGCATTAACTCTACATTTTATGACTGTCCTGCATAGATATTTTAACTAATAAACATACTTTTTGAGTACAATGCACTTCACTTCACTATACTTGCTCTTCAGTTCTCTTTCTATGATTAAGCAAACAATTATTTTAAAAGTAGTCAAAGAAAAAGGTTGGGAATTTTCGGCCATATATGGTTGCAGAGGATCCTATGCGCTTAAGTTTGTCGTTATCACAACCCGAGCAAATATTTTTTTCTGTCTGGAAGCACAACTAGTATTATGTTACTTATCTGTTACAAACATGTGTCTCACCAGGAATCCCCCAAGGCATTTGATAAAGAGAGATATGCATAAAACGTATGTTTACTTTAGGATTGGATGCATACCAATAGTGTGGACTAAGGAATACACGTCGTCAGGACAACGTGTCAACAAACAAATGTTCCGTGTTCGAGGGTCTGAACGTGAATCTTGTGCGAGGCATGGCCTCGGGACAGTGTGGAATAAATGACAAGACGGCGTTGAAAATCGAGGTTCGGCAATTATTTAGAATGGACCAGTCTCTCTCTTGGCAGCAATAGTAGTGGACAATGATAATTTTGCAGACTTAGGCTGGGTAATATTTTGTTGTTAGGAAACGTGAAACGTAAGTTAATTGCGCGTTTTGTTTATGTGTAGTATAAAATTTGTAATTTGAAGGCAGCATTCTTAGCTTGAGTTATTATTTGTGATTTTGGGGATTCATGTAAAATTGACTTTGTACGTGGGAAATTAATGTAGAATATATCCGTAACTGGGCATATATATTCTTTTTAAGTTAAATAAAATGACAGGGGTCCTAATGGGTGACTCAGGCCCTGGTGGGGTATACTGAGGCTCATAGGTATACACCATTAAATACCAGGAAAAGCCCTCCTGTAATGGGGAACCTTTGTAGTAAGGCTGTCATCAAGTCCCTTCCCAAACCTCCTCGTGGTGGCCCTGGATGCTCTGCTTGGTAAGAACCTACTGAGTAACGAAAAGGGTGGGACGAAAGGCGAGTTTCCGGCGCCTTAAAACGGGAACCATGAGCTAAGGGAAGGAAACCCTGATAGAAAACCAAGGGGGAGGGGGGCCTCCGTAGGTGTGGTGAAACCAACCTTCCTAAGGGATGACAACCCTGAAAAAAGAAACATCTACCTCCAGGATTAAGCATGGGGGTTGGACGCAGGGCTAACATCCCGGCTCCATAAAAAAACTTCAGTTCAAAGCTATTTAAATATGCCTCGGACCGGACCAAAATTAAATTTACGACATAGGCTACGAAAACGGACAATGAAAATTGGAACATGGAATATACAAGGCCTACGAACAAAACAGAGGGAGGTCATCTCAGAAATGGAAAAAATGAACCTGGACATAATTATACTTACGGAAACGAAGAAAAAAGGGACAGGGGAAGAAATTTTGAATGAATATATTCATATTTGGAGTGGTGTACCCAAAGATTTTAGAGCTAGAAGTGGAGTTTCTTTCCTTATTAAACGTAAATGTACAAAATTCATTAAACAGATAAAGAATATTAATGAAAGGATACTAAGAATAGACATGAACGTTTTTCGTCATAAGATAACAATTTTAGGGGTATATGCCGTAAATGGTAATTCACTTGTAGATGAAAAGAATAAGTTCTTTCAAGACCTCAGCGAAACTATAGCGAGTATTCCGTATCAAAATGAAATAATATTAATTGGGGATTTTAATAGCAGAGTAGGTAATAGTGAAGTAGTAGGTCAATACGGAGAGAAAAAATTTAATGACAATGGAAAAAGATTAATCAACCTATGTAAGGAACATGCACTATGTGTACGGAATACGTTTTTCAGACATAAAAACATCCACAAATATACACGAATAGACCCAGTAAGAAATATACAATCTGTAATTGATTTAGTTGTGGTGAAGAATGAAAGAAGAGTAAAACTGAAGGATGTGAGAATATACCGTCAACGAGAATGTGGAACTGATCATCATATGTAGTGAGCAAACATGTTTTTCCTTTCAGAAATAAACAAAGATGTACTGAAAAAGATACTGACTTTTTAATTGAAGAAAACGATGTAAATTTTAAAACAGACCTTTTAAAACAATACAGTGTTGAGATGCTTTACCAAAACAGAATTAAGAATAAGCTAGAAATGTTCTCAAATGGGAATTCCCATAAATGACAAGTGCTTACATTCTTTGCTTTTTGCAGATAATCAGGTAATTATGGCATCAGATCGGGAAGATATGGAGTATATGCTTCGCAAATTAAAAGAAGAATACGAAAAATGGGGACTGAAAATCAGCCTTAAAAAGACAGAATATTTATGCATAGGAGGAGATGCCTCTAATATTAATGTCGCTGATGACGAGAAGCTAACTTTCGAAATTTAAATACCTTGGGACTGTAATTACTGACGATGGGAAAATTGATTAAGATATAACTACTAGACTCGCAATGGGGAGGAATGCAATCAAAGCTCTGCATGGTCTTATATGGAATAGTGTTTTAAGGCAAGACACAAAACGACACATATTCCACAGTATCGTGGAAAGTATTATATTATATGGAGCAGAAATGTGGCCGTTAACAAAACGCCGTAGAGACAAAATACGGTCGGTAGAGCTCAACTTTATGAGAAGATCTTTGCAGATAACAAGACTGGATAAAATAAGAAACGAAGTGGTGTGGGAAAGAGCTGGGGTTCAAACAACTATAACCAGAAGACTAGAAAATAAAGCTCTTCAATGGTATGGACATGTCCAGAGGATGCGAAATGAGAGATGGCCAAAACAAATTTTAAATTGGATACCTGAAAGAAGACGTAGAAGAGGTAGACCTGGTTTAACCTGGAAGAAACATATACATGAAGTTATGGAGGAGAAAGGATTGGAAGAGGGTCAATGGGAGGACCGAGAATTATGGAAATCGAAAACGGCAAACTCCGGGTAGAAACCGTCGAAAAAGAAGATAAAATGACAGACAATCGCAAGTAGGCGCTTCATCCGAGGCGCAGGAAGGGACAGTCGCGTTCGCGGACTGCATTAATTGAATAGATGATATTATAGTATATTATTATCAGTTAGGACTTTTGGGGGAAATTACAAAAATTATTTCACTGCTGGAATTTACGACGATAGCAGGAGCCTCGCTAGGACATCTCATCGCCGGCATCCGGACGGAAGACATATTGAAGACCGGCGTGGAAGATATTTCCGTAAGCTTACGAAAATGTATAGACGAAATACCGTACGGACTTTGTGACTGTTCAAATTAAAGATTAATAATTAATGAGCTGAAAGAACAATTGAAAACCAAATGTAGATCTGCAAAATAAATGTCAATTCTTTATTATAAAACAAAGTAAAAAGGCTGATAATTTGTTGATGTTGCCATCATTCTTTTAATAACAGAGCAGAAATAATAGAGCAGAACTTCCAGGAATCGCGGCTCTGTACAGAGTCGCACGTCCACATATAATAATAAAACAAGATGGTAAAGTGTTATATGTCGAACCTAGGTATGTAAAATCAGTGTAATGTTTGAAATAGCTATATTAATCAATACTGTAATACATGTAATATTAATTGCGCAACATAAATAATTATTGGAAGTTAATTAGTTAATAAATAAAACTGAGTATTAAGTACTATCGAGCACAAGGCGTTTGAATTTATTCAAACGCCTTGTGCTCGATATCTCCAGACTAGACTTACAGAATGTTTCACTGACGACCACGGCCTTTGGGAAGAGAGATAATTAGCAGTGAAACGTTTATAACAGGTTTCTAGGTCATTATCGGCTGATATAAATAATTTCTGGACCATCTTTTGCTTTAGCGTCTCGTAAAATCAGTATCGATCTCTCTAGCTTTTATTTGCCCAATACAAGTCGTCGAAAAACTGTAAAATTTCATTTTTTCCACAGTTTCCAATTTTATAGAAAATTGTAATAGAAAATATGATCCGAAAATATTTTTTTTAAACATTTCACGAAATATCAATAACGATATTTAGACTAGTTCGAAAAACTGAGGTAATTCGAGTACTGACATTTTTTCTTGAAATTTTTTTGCATGTATAAACTTCATTCAAATGACCGATTCCAAGGCAGAAGAGTCTACACTAAGAATAAGCAGCCTCAAGGAAAGCGTGGGAAGGCTCCGCTTCATGTCCACCGCTCTACATAAAGCCAAGAAGATAACGAAAGCGATGTCGTAAGAAGTAAAAAGATCATTTATCAAAGGTTGTAACCGATCCAGTCGTAATCACTTCCTGTTCAAGCAATCTAAGACGTCAACTTTTCTTGTTTCCAGGAGAAGAAAAAAGGTCGTTTGTTTTACCGCACTTGCGTAATTGCGGCAGTGCATCTGAAATTATGCCCAAACGGTGGACCACAGTTACAAAATGTTTTTTGGGAGCTGTACTTGACTTCCATTTTTCATGAGTAAGAAAGTATTAACATTTAGTGCAGTCATCGACTCTCCCCTTAAGGATGAACTTCCTTATTCATTGTCACTATTAGGCAGCACATGGGAATTCTTCTGTTTTTGAGTGGTGAGGATTCATTATAGAAAATTATGTGTAGAAAATCAGATGATGGGATGGGAAAAGATATTCATTTAATAAATGTTAATACTTTCTTACTGATGAAAAATTAAATAAATTACAGCTTCCAAAAACATTTTGTAACTGATAAAAGAACTCACAAAGTGGTTATTAAACAAGAAAGTTATAAGAAATTCCTAGTATTGGCATGTATTATATAACAATATTTTTTGCTTGGGTCAATTTAGCGACCATTCTGTTTCCTTTCCTTGATTTGACGCTTTAGCGCGCTGCACCTTTCACAATCTTTTATGTTTACCTTCAATGTTTGCTTTATAATTCTTCAAGTACACGAAATATTATGAAACATCGGAAAATGTTGCCGGGGTTATAGCAAAATGACACTTCATCGCACTACTAAAACGTTTATTTCATAAATCGTAGTAGCGTAATTTTTCTACTTGATTCATGTTCGAAAATTACATATAAAGAACGCAACTTAATATACTCAACACTATAATTTTTATCGGATGTCAGAAAAAAAAACGCTTAAAAAATGGATTAAAGTGAACCATCAAATTCGCTACACAAATGCGTTTAAGGCATAAAAGGAAAAACATCACAAGGATTAGATCAAATGCCTATAATTTTATTTAAATCTATATCATTTTATTTTTAAAATGTATATATTTTTATGTTACATCCGCAAAATTTACAATATATTTTGGTAAAACGATCGGTGAATAATTTAAAATGGCAACAATAACATTTTCATAGACAAAGTGGTTACATGTTTAATTAGTGGTTGTGCGAGCAATTTGGCACTTCCATGATTAATTCGCGATTCAGACGGTATTCACTATTACCAAATAGATTAATTGATAGATAAATTGATTGGATATTCACTTAATTTCTTCAGATACCTTGGATTCTTTTCATAGTGACTTCCGTACAAGATGAGATGTTTAAATCTTTATAAAATGTTTTGTTACGAAAGAATCACGGTGCTCTGCATAATTTTTTTAAGGTTTTGGTTTCGAATCGTTTAAGAATTTACATTTTTGACTGGCGTTCCGTATAATTCTATACCGAAAGTTCAAGTAGGTTTTTCGACAATTTTGGGTAGTTGTACTTGACGCGACCACCTGTTGAGGAGCCATGACGATTTTCGTTCTTTTAATTGTGCCTCTTCTCGTTTGAATTTTCTAGGTCAAATGGTTGTTCAAATGAAAGCCATGATAATTGAGAGTGGTAGCTTAGGGGAGTTGTGTGTTATTTACTTTACATTTTTCTTGTTTTTTTTAAAGATATGTTCCGATTTAGTTCCATTTATTGTTACTCGCCATTTGTTATTCCATTGTCTTATTTGTATGGAATGGTGACCAATGCGGCTTCATGAACGTCACCCGTAGTCTTACGATGCAAACTCTCTGGAACGCATTCAGCTGAAGAAATTTCTATCATAGATGCATTTTCAGAGATACTGTTAACAAAGTGACAGGCGTTGCTTTATAAAGCATGACCATTGGCACGCTCTTACGTAGTCCGGCATGCCAGAAGATAAGCCCCTTCCCCCTGAACAACATGTGCGTGATTGAGCGAGAAATTTGAATCATTAGCTTGATTCTATGAAACTTACTAGAAAAATTTAAATAATTTCTGTTGGTTACAAGGTGCACCTTTTTTTACGATGAATATATTTCAATACCAAACGAATCTTATCCGTCTACCAGTTAACCAATTTAATGAATATAGACCGTTTTACTGAAAGAAAAGACATTATTTGCAAGAAGTAAACAGTATGTTTGCAAAAGTTTCACTTTGATGCTGTCTTGTATTAATTTAAATTTGTTCGTCATGGAACTCAGGAAAATATCCTTAGTGAGTAAATTATGCCAATGGCATACAATTTCATTGTTCGGAACTAATTAATGAGGATTTAGGCGACGCCGGTGGGGGGGTGGGGTGGCGGAGGCGCCCAAGTGCATGCGACAGCAATTAAAGCGCCGCCGGATTCCAATTAGAAGCTGCCGTCCTTCGGAGAAGCTACGCCGCAGAACAGCGAGGTCTCGTCCGCGCAGATGTTCCCATCGATAGGGTTCCCACCTCCAGAGCCCGCGCGCGGCGCCTAAGAGGGTCTGCGGGTGGAGGGGGGGGGGGGGTGGCGGGTCCGCGCCCCGGCCGGCGCTGTGCGGAGCGGCTCCGACCCGCGCCGCGCCTACCTGTTCTGGCAGCTCCTAATGTGGCCTCGGACGCATTAGGAACAAGCAAAACCTTGAGCCCCTGGGAGAATTTCTCAGTCTCCCATGATTTGTTCCCACAGCTTCATAAAGATTTTTCATAGAAACAAATATCATGATGCATCGGATTTAAATCTTGAGATCATAAATTGTTTTAAATTGGCCCAGATGAAATAGAAAAAAAAAATATGGGCTAAATATTTTGTTGTCTTAATTTTTCAATTACTTCTTTTCCAACTGCTAAAACATTATTTCTATAAATATGTCTAAAAAGTATTTTATTTATTTATTTAGATATTTATTTATTTAGATATTTATTTATTTATTTATTTATTTAGTTATTTATTTATTTATTTATTTATTTATTTATTTATTTATTTATTTATTTATTTATTTATTTATTTATTTATTTATTTATTTATTTATTTATTTATTTATTTATTTATTTATTTATTTATTTATTTATTTATTTATTTATTTATTTATTTATTTATAATGATCCTTTAACATTTCCCCCCAATCTTCTAGGATAGAACAAAACAAAATACATAGAAAAACGGGTATGTCTCATTTTCGTTGTTCAAATCTCTTAATTTTCAAAAATTCCAGAAGTTCATAATTGTTTGGGCGACTAACTACAACTGCAGTATGCAGTATCGAAGAATGTGATCTTCCTTTAAATGAAATTGTTATGTAATTAGTTATTTAACGTTACGTACATTAAGGTTACATTGTTTTTTTAAAGAAACTTTTCATGTAGTGCCAGGTTTTTCTCTCCAGGTATTCTCAACAGGAAAACTTACAGGTATTCTTAAAACCGTATTTCAATTAAACTATTAGGGTAACCAAAAAATTGCGAAAACGTTAACAAATGTCTTTTAGGAGCCAGTGGATTGCAGCTGAGAAGAGGGTCGGGCAAAATAGGAAAAACTAGCCCAGACCAAAAAGATTAGGAAACTAACTAGTACCAGAAAGATAATCTAATTTTTTATCACCACTATCTTAGTTTAAGTTGTACTATCTCGCTATTGCTTACACATATTAGAGAAAGTATTGTACTGCTGCGGGAAAAACACGGGGAATTTTTGACGAAAAAGTAATTTTCGTTCAAAAGTTTGATTTAAAAATATATGTATTTATCGCACTTCGTTGGTTTAAAAATCTTTTCAACGGTAGCTGAAGTGTAAGACAAAAATTGTTACATTAAAATATTACCATTAGTTGAATGTGGCGTCACCGACGCTGTAAACAGTTTTAAAATTATTTTCATGTTTTGAAACTTTCATGTCTAGCTTAGTTCAGAAATGTTCTTTCAGCATCTGGCATTGGACTTACTAGTGAATCGTAGTAGCTGTTAATATGAAACTCCCGTTCAAAAATTCCCTACTCCCAATGGCCTTGTATGTTACCTTTGTACGGAATATGGTCCGTGGCGTCGCCGACGCTGTAAACAGTTTTAAAATTATTTTCATGTTTTGAAACTTTCATGTCTAGCTTAGTTCAAAAATGTTCTTTCAGTATCTGGCATTGGACTTACAAGTGAATCATAGTAGCTATTAATATGAAAATCCCGTTCAAAAATTTCCTACTCCCAATGGCTTTGTATGTTACCTTTGTACGGAATATGGTCTAGTAATATTGCAATTTCAAATTTATAATCGCCGTAAAAAATACTTGCAGATGTGGATGATGCGAATAGTTAGAATTTTGTATAGCTACAGTTTTACGTGTTTTTCTAATATGAGCATAAATAATCATCTGTAAGCTGTTCTTCTTCGCTATTCTCTAACTCTTAGAATTTCTGGATTCGAAAACATTATCAGTTCCCCACCAGGAGACCGAGACGCGTCGAATGACTAATCGTATGTTTCGATTGCTGGACGGGAAGTAGTCTTACCGTGAGTGATGGAGCCGCGCACACACACAAACAAACACTCTCTCTCTCTCTCTCTCTCTCTCTCTCTCTCTCTCTCACACACACACACACACATACATACATACACACACACATACACATACGCACACTCGCGTGCTCAAAAGTATGTACTTTTGTAGCAGCACTGGTTTTATAATATAACTTAATTACAGACTTCATCGCTTTTCTGGAAATATATTTCTCATATATTCTGTACTCCCGTATTGCCCATCATACAGATTTTAGTAGTTATTCAAATAGTATATTATGTTTAAAAATTATAATTTGCGTAGTCTATGTCGGAATGAAATTTAGAAATAAATGTATATCACTTTTTTCAAAAGCATTCTCCGTAACAGAATTAGGTAAAATAAATATTGTAATCTTCATGGATTTTGAAATTGAATTTAGTAATTTACATATTATAGATAGATTGGTTTATTTAGCCTTCTCGGCTATTTGAAACATACATTTGTATACATTGTTTACATCTGTAGGTATACACTAGTTAACCATTTACAAAATTAGTTTTCTACTTTTATGTATTTTTTATTTTTATTTTAAATTCTTTAATTTGTTCACAAATTTTTGTTTCTAACTATATTTTATTATATAATCCAAGTACTTTTTCTAATCATCTGTTTATTGCCTGTACAGTTTTACTGAAATTAATTAATAAATGTTGAGGTTTGTCTTGTTTCCCATGCTGTTTTATCATTCACTATTGGATTTTGTTCACCAAATCCCCTGTTATATGATTTTAATTAATTTGAAAATAAACTAATGGTGCTCAGAATGGCACATATTTTCCCGTATTAGTTTTCTATTACCATTGGTTCGGACTTGCCACATATTCTTCCAAGCTGATATCTATCGCCACCCAAAGTACGTTTTTTAATTTTTTTTATTTGTTGGATTTTTAATACTAAAACGGAAATATTATTTCATGAATATTAAAGAACAGTAAAACCTGGTTCTAAAAGGCAATTTTCTGTGAAAAAATTGGAGTTGTTTTCAAGAAAATTGCATTTAAGCGCTACTGTAAATTCGAAATTTAACTTTTCAAAGAAAACTTGAGTTTTCGAAAACCTTAATTTGATGTAATTTAAAGCACTTTAAATCACAAATACAACAGTGTTTACGAATCACTGGAAATGTGCATCTTAACGGCGCGAGAAATCTATCAAAAAAATTACATTTTTGTAGTTTTTAAAAAACAAAATAATAAAGCAATATGTCGTTTATGTCATCTTATAGAGTGCATTTAGTCCTATCTCTACCAAACGTTTAAAGAAAAAAATTAGAGCCCTTTTTGAGAAAATATTGGTTTTGTAATTATTTTAATAACAAATATTGCACGCAATAAAACTACTAAAATTTTCGAAAAAATATACATAACTTTAAGGAAAGAACTCACTATGGAGAAAAAAAATATTTTAAAGGAAAAATCATTATCTTTAACTCTGAAGTTGTAGGAAGACGCCCGAAAATGTTTGAAATGTTGACATTTTCGAGAATTCAGAGTTAAACCTGAAAATCGGTCCTATGTCACCTTTATAAGGGTGTTTTATTATATTCTCACAAGAAATTTATAGAAAAAATGGAGGCATTTTTGAGAAAATTTTGAAAATGTCGGGGTAAGTACTCCCAAATTTTAAAGAATGTTTTTTCAAAATGTCGAAGCTTTGACTTGAGCCAGATGGACAGGGTTTTCTTCGATTTGGAAAACATCCTACATATTTTAGGCGCTTGTGGTGTTCATAGACGGACAGACGGACGTTTTGAAAAGAACCACTTTTGAAAAGAATCCCAAAACGTATATTTCCGTTGAAATCTCGAAATCGATTTTCCGAAACATTATATAATTTTCCCTGCACTACGTATATACATCGTATATGGGTATACGGGAAAGTGAAAGTGTCTTGTAATGAATTCTCTCTTATTGAGATTCATTTCAGAGTGTCTAGCATATCCAGCTCTGGAGTGTATCTATTGTATTAAATTATTACTCTCATGGCCTTTTTTGTTGTATCTGAAGGTTTTTAATTTCAGTTTTTTGGGCTCCAACTAGTATAGTTGCACAATAATCAAAATGGGGTGCAATTATGGATTTATATATCAAACATCTTGTATATCCATTTATTTATTGCCTCATTCTGTTTAAAATATTTATCTTTTTCCAGTTTTCTTTACGTACTCTATATAGTCTTTAAAATTTAATTGACTATCGAGAATTACTCCCAAATATTTCATTTTGTATACCCGTTGTATTTTCTGTAAGTCAGTTGCGAATAATTTAGTTTCTCTTCAATGTTTCTTCCACTATGTAAATCATAGATTTAGTGTTTTCAACATTCATTATTAATTTTTACCCTTATCCTTTCTTGTATCTGCAGTTTAAATTCAATTTCCGCTTCTGTTTCTCCAATTACATACAGTAAGGTGTCATCAGCAAATAATTGAATTTTAATATCATTCCCAAATATGTCTCTCCTATACTTGATTAAGTCATGTAAAATAATGTAAATCCACATAAATGTAAATTAATGTGTCATATTCATAATAACCTTTAATTTAAACTTCCTCAATACCAACGACTACAGTTTTATCTGCCTCTGATTTCTCTCGTTAGAAGCATTTAATTATTTTACCTTGATGACTCACCTTCTACAGCATTTCATTACTTTCCGCACTTTTCTTCCCCGAGGTCTCGTTGCCTACGTGCTTGTACTCACGTTTACTCATGATTTCGCAGACGATCTTTCGAAAAGGTACTTTTCTCACTTTGTAGGTCGAAAGAAAATGTACTGTCATCTTCCTTTCTTTTTGCACATTCTGAAGGCCACTATTCTTGTAAGACCATTGCTTGGTGGGTGGTCGCGAGCGCTTCGGCATCGTAACGATCTAGAATAACGATGGCAGGGAGATCGTGGCTTAGACCCTGGATGGAAGCCGGGAGTTCCCTTCACGAATTAAACATACGAGTACGTGAATCTGGGACTCCTGTCAAAATCCAGTTCGGTGATCGACTACTGCTACTGACTGAGTTTAGCTCAGAAACAGCATTGCCGTTGTCTCTGCAGTAATTCTGTTAGCAGTTAATGTTAGCAGTCTCTGCAGTTAGTTCTGACCGGTCAGACGAAGGGGTTGAACCCCGGCGTAGGCATATTTTTGATCTATATCAATATGAGCGATTTTCGATACATAGCTGGGTCGAATTCAGCGGATTCTGGAGGAGCATTCTAGCGGCCGGCAGACCTGATCGATAGTTTTTCGTGGTTTCTCTAGTCAATACCAGTCGAATGCCAAAACAGCATCATAAAAATGAGACGCGGATCGCGCACGATCTTTTCGTCCTCTTCCTTGTCCTATCTTCTTCCGTTACGTACATTCAACACACCCTTTCGAGAGACAGGTCGGGAGCTAAGTGCCTGGTTGGGGCGCACTTCTGCTGAGGGAGATACTTGGATACTTCAGTGTAGACCATCGGATATCCATGAATAATACTAGTATATTGTTTATGCTTCAAAATATATCACAAATAACAGACGGGTCTTCAGTTTCCTGACGTTTTTTGGAACTTTACATAATCCATACTGTGGAGAAGAGATGGCGTCATTGGCTTTTTTAACGCTTGCGTTAACGGGAAATCACCATATTATTTATCCTTCCTACTAATATGACTTAAAAAGAAAGTGTGGCTACCTTGGTTTATACGACACTCACCTATTCCGCCTCCTAGCTTTCCTTTTGAACAGTTGGCACAATTAGAGAAATTTCCTGGGCTCCTTGCACAATTTTCTAATTATAGTCATGGGAGTCTGACACGTAAACTTAGGAAGAGACATCAAAGAGTGTGATTTAAATACTTTATAAATAAAATAGAAAGTAGTTTAAATACTTTTGGGGAAAATTAATTTATCCACAATTTTTATGTTCTGATATAAGTAGAACATATATAAGAAGTAGGGGACGGTCGGGTCAGATCGGACAGCGGGTGCAACACAGTGCAAGTGCAAGTGACAGTGACAATGTTAAAGGTTACACCAGATTTAGCCAGTGCACCACCCACAGACGGTTACGATGTTCCAATAGGCTCCGTAGCTCAAAACATCAACTACAGAAATGAGAACATAGACTTGCAATCTTCAAACAATGTCCCAGTAGGTAACAGATTTACGGAATTAGCCTCCAAGGAAACCAATTCTCTTTCCCCAGATAACCGCTTCAACTATCTGAAGTACGATCAATCTACACAGTCTACTACAAGCAATAAAATACCCCCAATTTTTATTGCCGAGATAACTAACATCAACTCATTCGTTAATGAAATTAAAATTAACGTATCAAAAAACTTCGTAGCTGAACAAAAAAAACCCGGCTCAGCTGAAGATTTTCGTATAATCATAACATTCTTAATCAACACAAATATAAGATTTCACTCCTACAAAGACAATGAAACAAAAACTTTTCGGTAGCATTAAAAAAAGTTCACTTCTCCATAACTGACAGTGAAATCATACAAGATTTAAAACAAAGACACCCATCCATTGTTAAAATCACCCGTTTTCAGGAGGACAGCCATCTCATTCCTGTAATAGCATTACCAGCCGAGTTCAACGGCAATGAACCACTGGAAACAATACTCAACATTAATCAAATCTGCAACCTCAAAGTCACCACAGAAAAAAGAAAAAGACCAAAAGGTCCACTACAGTGCTACAGATGTTTGGACTTTGGACACACTAGAAACAATTGCAATCAAAATTAACTGTGCAATATGTTCTGGTAATCACTATACTGTAACCTGTTCTGGAAGTAAAGCAAACCCCACCTGTATTCTCTGCAAAGGCAATCACCGAGCAGATGTAAGAAATGAGAACTGTTTATACTATAAGGAAATTGTTGAAAAGAAAACCACCCCACCCAATAACACAAGAAATCCATACCAAAGAACACTACCATCATCCCTTAGCAACCAACAGGAACAATTTCTATCACTACTCCCTACCCAGCCAATCCGAAACTTCACTAGGAACAACCGCCCCGTAAACCAATCAGGATACATTAACAATATGAGATCACAGAGAAACCGTACTCAACAAAACCAACAAGATAATAATAATCCCCTTGTACTGTATTAATAATCTTACTGTATTAGTAACTTCATAAACTCCCTCATACCATCAATAATCAATACAATTCAGAATACAGTAACAGCATTTTTTAATAACAATAATGTCAATTGTTTTAATAACAATAATACAAGCCCATAGAAATATATCGTTAACAAATTGGAATGCAAATGGGATCTCATAAAAAATATAACTTACTCAATATTTACACACATATAACATAGACATTGCGTGCATAACAGAGACGGACATAAACAATAATGATAAATTTTAACATTCCAGAATACAAAATTTATAGAAATGACATGACCGAACATAAAGGGGGTGGTGTACTTAGAGCAGTCAGGAATAATATAATCCATCATGAAATTAATATACCAAACATCACAGGAATTGAAACAGTAGCAATAACCCTAACAATGAACAATGGATCATGGAATATAATAACTGCCTATAAACTTCCATCAATAAAAATATAACCCTAAAATATTCTTAATCTATTCACCCCAAACAAAAAAACAACAACAAACATTAATACTAGGTGACCTAAACGCTAAACGCGCAAACTGGGGATGTTGCACTTGCAATCAAGCAGGAAAAATACTAACACAAATTGTAATCAATACCACTATCAATATACTATCGCCTCTTGAACCAACATACTATCCAAGAGACGTAACTAAGCAACCAGACATCCTTGACATCGGAGTGACGGATGGCAATATCAATTTTTACTCAACTCCGTATCACAAACTCGACTCTGACCATCTTCCGGTAAATATACTTACTCGACAAATCCCACCCCCGCGATCCCCAATCCCCAAAATAATCACACTTAAATTAAACTGGATTAAATTCCAAAATATAAGCAGCAATTTAATACCAAAAATTAAAATTTTAAATAATTCTATAGAAATAGACAACGCCATAATATTACTAAACACCATAATGCATACAGCAATAACAGAAACGCAGCTCACAAATACACAAACACATCCACAAACATTCTGCTCTACCACAAATACACAAACATTCTGCTCTACCTGCAGAAATCAAAAACATAATATGCGTCAAAAACAGGACCAGAAGACTATGGAACCAAACCAAAATCCCACAAATCAAAGCAGAACTAAATCAATAAAAATCATATAAATCTCAAATTCCAGAACGAGATACAATCTTTAACAGCACAAAACACTCTATTCGGAAATTCACCGAACAAATACTAAAAAAGAAAACAATAATTCCAGCCATCAACTCACCGAAATATAAACCTCCCAAACTACGGCCTAAATCACAAAATTCATTACACGAACCCTAAAGGAATAAAAAAAATAATTAACTCTCTCCCAATAAAAAAAAGCACCAGGTCATTATAATATCAATAATTCAATACTAAAGCACTTACATACCCCTGCAATTGCATACTTAACAAATATATACAATTCATGCTTCAGAACAAATCATTTTCCATCCACTTGGAAGCATGCCATCATCCTACCTGTTCCAAAGCCAAATAAAAATTCAGCCTACACCGACAGTTATCGCCCGATAAGCCTTCTACCACCTCTGCGTAAAATATTCGAAAAAATAATACTCCAACGTCTTAAAAAGCACCTACAAATAACAAAAGCAATCCCAAGAGAGCAGTTTGAATTCATTGATCATATGTCCACGCAACATCAACTCTTCAGAATCACAGAACATCTCAACCCAGCATTTCAGAAAAAAAACATCATACAATACTAATATCACTCGACATAACACAGACATTTGATAGAGTCTGGTACCAGGCACTAATATATAAATTAAAGAAAATAGCCACTCCACACTACATCACCTCAGTAATTCAAAAGTATTTGTACAACAGAACCTTTGCAGTAACAATCAACAACTATCAATCAAATCAAAGCAGGATTACCACAAGGATCCCCCTATCACCCACACTGTGTAATCTCTTTGTAGCAGACATCCCCATAAATGAAACAATAAAAAGAGCACAGTTTGCAGATGACACACTTATCTTCTCTTCCACTCTCTAATCAATATTAAAAACCACCTACAATTGTATCTAAACCAAATAGACAGTTGGTCATCCAGATCAAAAATAAAATTAAACCCAAAGAAAACTGAAGCTAAAATATTATCTTTAAGACTATTTACTTCACCAACCCCACTAACACTAAATAATGAGCCCATCCCATGGTACCCACCAAATAAACCCATAAAATATCTTGAACTGCACATGGACACCAAAATGAACAGGAAACATAATATAGACATCAAAATAATCCAAACTAAAAACAAGCTACATCAATTAAAAAGTCTAATAAATAGAAATAATTACCTCCCATACAAAACAACAATAACTTTATTCAAAACAAGAATCAGACCTACTCTATGCCTGCCCAGTATGGATAAATGCTGCAAAAACAAACATCAACAAAATTCAAATAGTGCAGAACCAATTTCTCCGTACAATCACAATGCACCCTGGTTCATATCCAATCATCAATTACATAAAGAATTCAACCTCGATCCCATTATGCACCACATCACCTACCTATCCCACAATTTCTTCTCAAATATACACCATGTCCAAACCTTACCTTCATTCAAACTTTGCAAAAACCCCATCCATCCCACTCGCATAAAAATAGATATCCATTCCACATATTTTGTAAATTGTTCTCAGATCTGGAGTAGTTCCTATGAGGTGCCATTATGGTTTCCTCAACCTCTGTAGTAATATAAGTTAGGATAAGTTTAGGATAAGTTAAGTTATAAGTCATCAATACATATGTAAAGTTATCAAAAACTATACTATGTACAATACAATCAAATAAATTAATAAATGTTTAATATTTCTTTCGGATCTCATGCAATGCTCAATTTTGTTTTTTATTTCAAGAATAGATCTTTTACCATGTAACGAAATACTCATTTTTTTCGTTGTATTATGCATTGTAATATTTGCTTCAATATAGGGAGCGTATCTTTGGTGAATATCTGTGATAAAAAAAATCCATTGAAATTATTTTACCATTATTTACACCCAATTTTCAGACATGCAAACAGTCAACAATTTTTACTATATCCAAATAAACATATTGTTTTACTTTCAAACCCAACAGATTTGATAGAGTGTGTTAGTAAGAGATTGAAGTTTCATATTCTGTATTTTACGAATAATTTTAACTGACCTTAATTAAGAATTAATATTTAAAGCTAAAGTGGCCGACACCACCCTAACTTCCTCTAACACACGTTTTATAGAGAAAGTTATGTAATGCTGCGGAATCTCCATTTCGAGAAACAAGTTTGTAAAACAGGTTTTGGGATCCCCTTATACCGAAAAAGTGTTTGTTTTAAAATGTCCATCCGTCTGTCTGTCCGTCCATCTGTGAATAATATTACAGCATAAATTACTACTAGGAATTTCGCCAAAATGAATGTTCCTTGATTTATCTGAACTGGCTCAATGACATGTGATTTTTAAAAAAATTCTTTCCATTTTGAGGGTACTTTACATGGTTCCCTAGGCCACTAAACATTTGTTCAGAAATGTGTAGATTTTTTTCTTTAAGTTTCTTCTAAGAATAGAATGAAATACACTTATAAAGACGATGTAGTAGGTTCCATTTATACTGATAACCCTGAATGAACGAAAAATGCAAAATGTGTCAGTTTAAAACTAATTATTGAAAATAAATTTGTCTTTCAAATTAAATTTGTTCTTTACAATTAGATTGGTTATTAATGTCATTTGCAATTTGTAAAAATATTAGTGGTTTTCCAGCACTTTTTAGTGAAATATATGCAATAAGAAAAAAAACTGTATAAAAACGGCTAATTTTTTTCTTTAAACATTTTGTACGGATAGTATAAGTAGTAGATTTTGTACGGATACTAAATGCAATAAATAACATGCCATGCACGGCGTTTTCATTGTATTTTTTTATATTTTAAAAATTACAAAATGTATATTTTTGAAATATTACTCACGTCGTTAATAGTTATATTGTAAGAGTGAAATTGTTTAATATGTTTTTAACACAGAATATTCAAAGTATCACTATGATGGTGTTTAAAAATCCATACGTTGTTCAGGTAGATAGATAGAACTTTATTTGGACTGATGCTGCACTGACGCAGAATACAGAAAGATGGAACTACACAATTAAAAATAAGTACATGTCAGCTAACTATTGGTGTTACAGAATGGCACCGCCTTTCCCGTATCACTTGTTTATTTCATTTCGTCTCGGCAAGCTAAAAGAACTTGCCACACACTCTTGTCATCTATCGCCGCCCAAAGTACATTTCTTTGAAATTTTCTTAATTTTTCGGTTTTCTAACAATAGAACAGAAACATTATTTTATGAATATTAAAGAAAAGTAAAACCTTGCCCTAAATGACAATTTTCTTTGAACATTTTGGAGCTGTTTTCAAGAAAACGGCGTCTACGCACCACTGTAAATTCAAATTTTGAACCTCTTTTCTCAGAAAACTATTGAGTTTTCGAAAAGCTTCAATTAAAGTCATTTAAAACCCATTAAATCACAAATACAATAGTGTTTACAAATTGCTGAAAATGTGCATATTAACGGCGTGAGAAATATTTCAAAACTATTACATTTGTTTAATTTTGAAAAACAAAGAAATACTCCGAAATGAACATTGCATCATATTAAAGAGTGCAACTAGCACTATCCGTTCAAAAAGTTTGAAGAAAACATTCAGAGCTTTTTTGAGAAAATGGCGTTTGAGCGTTTCTGAAAATATTCAATGGAATTTTGAGCGTTTTCACAGAAACTGTTGATTTCACGGGGAACTTTATCTGATAGTATTTAAAAGACTCATAAAGAGACTCATATATAAATATTAGCAACGTGAAAAAACAAAAAATTACATTTTTGACTCTTTGAGAAAACAAAAGAGTAGAGTTTATGTCATCTTATAGAGTGCATTTAGTTCTATCTCTACCAATAGTTTAAAGAAAAAATTTGACCGTTTTCGAAAAAATCTTGTTTTTGTGGTTTTTAAAAATGGCAAATATTGCTCGCAAAAATGTGCGAAAACTACTAACATTTTCAATTGATTGATTGATTGATTGTTTTAGTGATTCCGGGCACGGCAACTAACAAGAGCATTATTTCCGTAAGTGTAGTTCATGTTTTTGCTCGGGAGGTGGCGGTGATCTTTCCCACGCTGTATGGCGAGATCCGGCGCTCACCTACCGTCAGTAATTTAAAAAATAACATTTTTCTCAAAAATTAACATGTCAAAAGAATTAACATTTCCAATTTTGTCTTTATTTTTTCAGGAATAGAAAAAGAGATGCTTAAAAGAATGGCGCAGGCTTCCTTTTCGTTGGACTCTCTGAATTTTGGAAAATTGCAAATTTTGAAATAATGCGAGAAAGTATGTGCTGTTAGCACCACTAATTCCACAATAGCCGAGATATCATTCAGCAAAACTAAATAATGTAAGAAAATATTCTGATGAACTTAATGAAACAATTTGAAAAGATATAAGGAGAATTAGATTAAGTCTAATGTCGGAGTTGCACTTGAGACATTTTCCAAAGATAGTTAGGCATTTCAATACGTATAGGTTTTCGACATATTGATGAAATCTCAACTATTGGGCCACAACGTGAACTGTTGGTCATATTGCATAAGGAGTTGCCTAACAATCAGGTGAAAATGTCACGTCGTTATATGAATTTTTCACTAATTGTTAATTATCTAAAAGGGACCATTTGCAGCAGTTTAACATGTCCTAGAAGATAATGACATTTATTCAATCACTTTTAGTACATTTTACTAATCGAGTAGCTTCAGTGTATGTTATGACTGTTACGTGTGTTATGTTATGACTGTCTTATAATTTAATATGTGTAGTTTATGATCCTCTTTTGTTATTGTGAAGTTATAAATGTAGAGGTGAACACCGTCATCATCTCTCCCATATTTCAAAATAATTAATATTATATAATGATATACATGCATTTGTATTTATACTGTCTGATGATGGGAACATAATTGGTTCCTGAAACGTTGTGCAATAAAGAAATTAATTTATGAATATTTCTCATTTTATTACGACATTAACTGTCTAAAATATATAGAGGTCCATAAAAAATCCACGTATTGAATTATCTACTCTGTTTTCCGGGAGACGCAGCGTCCTAGACATAGTCGCCAGCGTTTCGCCGCCATGCTGCAAACTTCCTCAGGGTGAAAGGCATATGGACCAAACCGTTGGCATCTCTGCCTGCCTGCACTGACTCCGGCGGTGGAACCCTACTCATGCATTGACCCTCAGTGTGTCCCTGCCTGAGTCCGTCCATTACTCACCAGTAGGCCTCCTCCGGTCCGGGCTGCGGGGGCAAGTGCGGAATCATTTGATGCGTCCAGGCATAACGGAGGAGAACTGACCATGCTTTAAAACCTTTCCAGAACATTATGAGACAATTCTTGAAAAAAATAGGGTGTTTTAAGCACCTTAATTGCTCTCTGTGGTGGGTAAAGGCACCGGCAAAGGTGGGGTTTTTTGTCTGTCGGAGTTAAGAATATTTTTTAAGATAATTATGTTCTCATGTTTTAAGAATGAAAAGTGTTTTTTAAACAAATCTACAATTTATTCCGAATGAAATATTTCATATGTGACCTTAAGAGAAAAGTTAGTTTATATTAGATCTAAAAATTACCACATTCCTATTTTTAATTTCTGAAAACGTACTTTTATTGTGCATTTTTTCAGATTTTGCGAAACTTTTCTACGGAATTATTTTTGTTTTTTCTTTATAACTGCTATCACACTATCCATAAACAAAATTTAGTCAAAATAATCTTTTTTTATATTTTGAGAATATCCTAGGGGCCTAATGTAATGTATCCTCCAAAATTAAAATATCAGTTTCAAATTCAAGTGGCCGCGACATCAGCCACATCGATTGGGGAATATCAATTGTGGAGAAAAGCGGCGGAACGATTTAACGCTAACGTTGTTAACAGACGAACATACGTTTGGTCGTCAATCTATTTTTTGGTATCAAGGACCCACAAAACATAGATTCTGGCCACATGACGTTTTAGTTTTTTTCTAAATTTATTAAGGGGATTTAATCATTTTGTTGTTACCATAACTTTCACGTAACTCGCGTTGAATTCCATAACTTTCTCTCTACTGCGTAAACGGTAGCGAGAAAGTGAAATTACATTGAAATAATTGTCCGTCACAAGGAGGTCTGCACGAGCCGGTGCTCTTTGTTGCCGTACGAAGTTTTCGTCTGAAATTTATGAGGCGGTACTGAAGATTAAAAAAAAAAAAACACTTCTGAGAAAGAGACTTCTCGAAGAAAACCTTGGGGCATTCAATGTCAAATGGAGACGTCGTTCTTGAAACTTCGTTCATGCAACGGGTGTAGGATTTTTTACTCAGCAGATTCAATTCAACAAGCAAAAATCTGCAAAGTGTCGATGTAAGCATCGTCGAAGCTATTGATTTATGTAATGCATCGATCAAGCTTAAATGTGGCAAAAGAAACATTTGAAGTTTATGAAAATATGTACAGAAATGTCCATAAAAAAACGATCTGTAACTGGTCAGAGATAGAAAAGAATACTTTAATTCGACGAGACTAAAGATGAAGAGGTTGAATTAACTTGTCGTGATCACTTCAAAGTGAATACGTTCTATGTTATTTTAAATAACTTAGTTTTGCGAGTTAACTCAAAGAAACGAAGATTAGTCGAAGAGAAGATTAGTGGAAAGTTTTCTATAATTTTAGAACTTGGGAATTTGAATGCACGCAGAGTACATGAGAAATCAAACTTGTTGCGAGACTTCTAGGTTTAAAAGGCACATTGAGAAATGAAATGTTACACCTCCAAGCACCCTGCGCTGAGAAAAATATTAAATAATTTTCTTCAATTCAATTAATGAAGTTCCTCCTTAAAAATAACTTGTATATGGTTTATTTCATTGCTGATATTGCATATCGATGATTACCTGCACACTGTTAAGAAATTGCAGCGATGAAAGATCTTTTTCATGTTTGAAATGAAATGAAAAAAAAAATACTTTACATCAAAAAGGATTAAATGCACTTTCTTTGTTGGCAATAGAATCCGAAATTTTGAAATCAATAAACTGTGTTGACCTTATCGAACTGAACTATCCAATCAGCAAAACTCAGGAGAATTTCGTTTATTTAATATAATGTTATTAATTTTATTATTTAAAAAAGTTGTACTATTATTAACTGAATAAATGCTTTAGAAATCATTGAAACTTTATTGACTTTATTGAAAATTAAAGAATAGTTGAAAGGGCGGCCCGGAGTGTAGTGTTAACGGGCGCCCCCTGTGTCAATTCGCTACTGGGCGGTAGTATCCAACGTTCCATCTACTTACAGAAACCCACAACACGATGTAGGGAGCAACAAGCAAACATGGCAGACATGTCGTGCGGGGCTGTGCGTGGCGTGACTGGATAGAGTGTGTTGCGAAGGGACTGCGAGAGGGGGGGGTTAGGAGCGAGGGGAAAGGAGCAGGACGGCGCAGGACCGAACAGGGCAGGGCAGCGAAGTCAAAGAGCAGGATTCGTCTCTAGCCTGCTCCCACGACCGAATTCCAATCTATCCCTCCCTTGACAGAAGTTACAGACGCGATACAGGAATTCTACAAGAGCAACAAATCAATCGTACTTCCGTTTAAAAATGTTATGGCGTCTACTCTCTCTGAACTCAAGTATTTGAATCTAAATATTTTCTCTAAGTCAATATATTTTCATCTCATTACCAAAAACATACTAACGATATTTATTTCACTCATCATATTTCAAACACATTAACGTTCTTATTTCACTTAACTTTAATTCCCTAATTCTTTACTGAACTTTGCTTTTTAATTTAAATGATTTTTACCTCTTTTTCTGGGATGTACTTAAAATTTCAAAGGAAAAGTATTAGATTCCATCCAAATATTCGATATTTAGAGGTCGAGTTAAATCCGTTTTGGGGGATCACTGAGATAAAAAAGCTACAGGTTTTGAGTGCATTCACAGGCATTCGCATGGAAGCGCGATGGATGGCGCAGCGAGCGCCGTGACCTGCGTGGTCGTGAGACTCAGTCTTCTTGTTCTCAGAGCCGCAACGCCTCGCATCCGGCGGAAGCGCTGACTCGGCTGTCGGTGAGCACCTGCACTTCGCTGCTTCAACACTACAAATTAATATTTCCTTAACGATTACAATAAACAATACAACATTAACAATAAATAAAAGAAATCAATTGACATCGCAAATCAAATTAATTTCACGGTCGACACAGGATCTCCGATCTCCACAAGCGAGAAAGAGTGTTTCAGAGAGATTGTGAATTGCCAATTTTTATTCACTGAAACAATTCTTTTCCTCAACCGCGATATTTTAATATTTATGAAATACAAATGGAAGAAGTGCTATTATGCATGTGTCAATGCTATGGGTTTTTGGCTTAACATCACCATACAGGAATGTATTGCGTCTCCTTTGTACATATGACGTTTACAATGTCGCAAATATTTTTTTTTTGCTTCCAGAATGTCCTTAAAGTTCTACTAAATCTTTATTTTTCCTACAACCTACAAATAATTGTGTTTAATGTTTCACCTTTAAAATACCTGTTAACGGACATTAGAAATATCTAAGCAATTCATTTGCTCACAAGGACAACATGGTGACTCAACTTGATTTACAATATTGTTAAAGTTAATTTTTGCAATTTAAATAAAAAAGGAAAAATACCAATTATAATAAATAATATTTTCAAACTTAGTTAAGAGTTTCAAATAATGAATTTTAAAAAAATCGTATCGCGACATGTTTCAAAGGTAGTAGTTATTCCTATCAATGAAAGGTTCATTCTGTAGAACCTACGAAACATTAGTATTGCTATTTGAGGGCTCCCTTTCCAACGAAATATACCCTGCTCTGCATTTTTAAGCCGTTCCTGTGGAAGTGAGTACAGAACGTTGAAGTCTGCAGGGTTTTCTTTTGCTGAGAAGCCATAGATGACCGTACGATGACCTCGGTCTACTTTCACGTCATTGCTACAACAGTTTAACTTATAAAACTGTATTATGTATACTCTCTACTTTGACTCATTGCATAACCATGTTTCTCGTATTTTTTTATTACCTCTTTTTAACTTGCATAAATCATATTTATTAATAATAATATTATCATATATAATATTATATATTTTGTCATATATTCTATTATATAATATATTATATTATATTATATAATATATTATATTATATTATATCATGCATATTTTATCACATTTCTTAACTTGCATAAATCATATTATTAAAAATAATGAGATAAATAATCATCATAAATCATATTTATTATTATTATTATTATTATTATTATTATTATATTTATTATTATCGGAATATATAAGGTTTCCCCGTAGCACGTATTGTTTCAGGAGCCTGCAAGAGAATACTATTAAAGCATTGGAACATCAGATGATTGGTTATGTCGCCTTAGCTTTCTTTACATTATATTTTAGGAAAATATGTGGCAATTGATATCAAGCTCTGACACTATTATGATTCTGGTATTGAAGCAATTTGAAAGGCAAGCAAAACTACTCAATGTCCAGTCGATACCAAAAACACCAAACACTTATGAGCCATTAATTTTCTAATTTAAAGCACTTTTTAGTGTATTGTCTCCCATCACCATCATACATTCTTGTAGAGATTAAATGAAGAAGATCTGCTAACATCCAATCCAACAGAAATGTTTACAAGTTATCTAAATTGTAAAAAATAACAACCAATCCTGAAACTTAACTCATGTCAGTTCTCACATCTTTTGATGAGAGAAAGAATTCTACAAGAGCAACAAAATCAATCGTACTTCCGTTTAAGAATGTTATAGCGTCTGCACTCTCTGGACTGAAGTATTTTAATCTAAATATTTTCTCTAAATCAATATATTTTCATCCCATTACCAAAAACATACTAACGATATTTATTTCACTCATCATATTTCAAACACATTACGTTTTTATTTCACTTATCTTTAATTCCCTAATTCTTTACTGAACTTTGCGTTTTAATTTACATGATTTTTACCTCTTTTCCTCGGATGTACTTAAAATTTCAAAGAAAAAGTATTAGATTCCATTCAAATATTCGATATTTAGAGGTCGAGTTATATCCGTTTTGGGGGATCACTGAGATGAAAAAAGTATGCCGTGATGTGTGACTTTGACTTGATGTCTGTGTGTTGACAATATGTAAGAAAAAAAACTTTACATCTCTTATGTAGCACACAGGTCCGTGGTAAAGACTGTTAATGCCTTCCCAAAGATCGTTAAGGTATAATTTTTGGGTGTGCTTCGTCAAAAAGCGTAGGCATTATCCAAAATTTCCTAAAATCGAATTTTCCATTATTTTTCTAACAAGCCAACATACTTATAAATTTGGTAAAAGTTTGCTTTTTTTAAAACCTGAAATTTTCAAAACTACTTAAGTTTTTCGATGCTCTCCTACCTCTTTTTTAAAGTCAGATATTTCTTTCTTAATGCAATATATTATCTATTATTAGATCATTTAATAATTTCATGTACATTTCTTTGAATCTAATTAGATTTGCTTAATTGTGGGTCAAATAGGATCAATTTTCATAAATATCAAAATAAGATTTTTTAATATAGTACTAATATTTTTTTATTTAAATTTCTTGGAGGAGTAGGACACCATGTTCTGAAACACGACACTCAAATTTACTCATTTATTCTATTGGAACATTTCAAATGACGTGTCGTTAGTATTTACACAACATAATTTTTTATTTGCTGATAAATGACATTCAGATAAATATATTAAGATTTGCTAAGTACATTTCTAACAACAAATACACAAACTGACAATTTTACTAATGAAGTTAGTTTTATCCCTGAACAGAATTTGAGTAATTCCTCGAGAGTGCGGATGTTCGGATGTGCGGTTATGTCGTTCATGGCTAGACCACTTTTCACCAATCGAGACATATGAGGTGTCGTCATTCGACGCCTCGGTGTCCTGATGTGGAACTGATAATTTGTTTTCGGATCCGGACAGGACATTCAGAGAAATTTTCAAAAACGTGTTTTTGCGTGTTTTAACTGTGTTATCTTTGTGAGTATGCCGATAATTAAACCTACGCTATCTAAATAGATGTATGTAGGTGGCGTTGATTACACTCCAAAACCCAAAGGCATTTTTCGCTCAATTCGACATAATTTTCTTTCACGGCATTGGCAACACTGATGTTGACATCTTTAAGTGAACAAGTAAAGTTAATTTGAACGAGTAAATCGCGCGGCGTATTTTATTTTATTTTTTACCCGTAGACATATTACCTTATTTGAAAGAATAAATTTGCAAGAACCTACGAACAACATTGCCTTAGAACTTATTAAATTTGAAGAATTTCAAGTGAATATAGAGAAAACAAAAATGTGAATAATGCTAGAGAATGAATGAACGTTCTTACGTTCGACTTCTCCCTTTTACGTTCAAGTAAAATATTCACATTCAAAGAGTAAAAAACAGATGATAGGAATGAAAATAGTTTGAGGTTCTAGAAAATAGGCGTGAAGTGCTGCGTTTGAAGCAATTTGGCGAAGGAAAACACGATAGCAGCAATATTAGAAGTACACAATTGATATTACAATTATTATCATTTCACATAATCATTACAAAAATTGTCCGTGTGATGTGGTGGATGCTATTGGTGAGGAAATAGATTCTGAATACACTACAGTCGGAGTAGGTTTCTGGTTGGGGTGGTGTGACCCTTTGCTTACCAGCCGCGGATGCTACTCTACCTTTCTACGCCTGTTATATACATTTTATGTTATTATAACTTTAAATAACTAGTATATAAATTGTTAATTTTTTCAAATCGTTGTACAATATTCAAATTCTGCATTTAGATAGTCGAGTGATAATATTTTTGGTACGCAAGGCATCACCTCGTTTTTTTATACTTTACCCACCCTCACAATAAACGAAACTCAAAAATTAGGATGTGAGATTATATTAAATTGCAATACAGAGTTCATTAAAAATAAAAAATTTTAAAAATATGCACGAGCATGCTTTTGTTGTTGTATGTGCTACTTTAACTTTCTGACCAGTAGGTACGTAGTAAATAGAATGACTAAAATGCTGCAGCGGAATGTAGGTGATTTTCAGATAGAAAATTGGTATTGTGGGTCCTTGTTGGAGGAAAATTAAATAATATTGTATTAGAGTGCATTAATGTAATAAATTACTGTCTACAATAAGTCGTGTAGTCAGAATCCACATTTTTTTCTTGTGGGTTCTTGATATCAAAAAATTCTTCCTCACAATTCCCAAAAGTTTTACTAAAACTTTGTCATCGTTACCAAATGCGAATTATAAGCGCCTACTGCATCGTATCTGGAAGTGAGAGCTGAGGAAGATATGTGTGGTCGCGACTGCGGTAAAGTGTGGTGTGTATCGCGATTCATCCCGTCGGCCTCCCGCTACCTGCTGCTAGAACCTTCGCCCCCAAACCCAGAAACGTGGCAGCTGCCCGTCTTTTCAGACACAGTGAAATGACATAGCAGCTGGAAGGGGCGAATGACCTCCACAACAACAACACTGGTGATATCATCGCAGAGCTTGGGAATTGCTCCAAGCAATATTGAAAAATGGACTGTTGCTCAAATATTTTTGTGTAATTCAGCCAACGATTCTCACCCGTGCGTTGGCTAGAATAAAATTCAAGTAGCAAACTAATTGTAAGTGTACACGAAAAAGAAGAACAGTTGCAGTATACCGGATCCATGATACTGTAACAAGTTCCCTTGTTTCAGTATCATGGATCTGGTATACTGTAACTGTTCTTTTTTTCGTGCCTTAAGAGTTTCCTATGTGTTAGATTTAAACTAGAATAAGTTTTGGGTTGAAAGAAACTGAGCTTAGATAGAAACTCACTTCTTTCTAGGCTTGTTTTAATTTGAGTCATTGCACTTTCAATTTTACCTCATTCAATAACGTCTTTCATTCGTAAACAACAACGTCCATCCGTCTCACTCAATTGCAGGTGACCCTCTGCCATCTGAGCTAGCCGACAGGCAAGGTAAGACGGTTAAGGGGGATCACAGTATGTAAATCCCCGGTAACGTAAATAGTAACAACGTGAGAGAAATGTCAAAAAATTATATTTGTGTAATTTGGAAAAAACAACAATAAAGAATGCAGCAGAATAGTGTTTATGGAATCTGTTACACTAAAGTTAGCACTGACTCTTCCAATAGTTTAATGAAAAATTTGAAGCCTTTTTTGTAAAATTCTTGGAGTTGATACTTTTTAAAATTGCCTATTTTTTACTCAAAGTTGCGCAAAGGCCACCTTATTTTTAAAAAAATGTGCATGGAATTAATGAAAAATATAATTATGGAAAATAAATTTAATTTGAAGGAAAAATCTCAATTCTTTTCAATTTTGATATTGTAGTACGTAGCTGAAAATTTTTAAACATTTTTTTAGTTTTCGAAAATTCAGAGTTGGCAATCGTACCTATGTCATAATTATAAGTGTATTGTTCTCTATTCTTACAAAAAAAATTAAGAAAAAAATTTGGAGTCTGTTTTGAAGACATTTTCTACAGATTATTGGTTTTAAAATAAATTCTACGAATAGTTTCGGCGCTAGTGTTTTTACATACAGACAGAAGTTTTAAAAAAGACACCTTTTCAGTATCAAGAACTCCCGATTCGTAAAATCAGACTACATAACTTGTTAGAGGAAGTAATTTACTACAATTTGGAAAAGGATTTATCCACTTTTCCTAGATCAGAACCAATAAGGCTTCTTCTATATCTGCGTTTTTTGCGTCAGGATTACATAACTTTCTTCCTACTACATATATGGCTCCGTATACAAGGAATATTACTACGTATGTATTAACGAATAAGAGAAATTAAAGATTGTTGGAGTCCGATATCTTCTACCTGTGTAGATATAACATGAAAACCCTTTCCATACTCATGAATATCTAATAGTAAGGAATTTAAAACATGTAAAGTAGGACTTATCGTAAATATCATATAAAATTATCTTATGATATATACAAACTACTAATTAAGGCACTGGCATCAATTTTAGAGCTTGGAGAAATAACCTTAACATTTTCTATAGAAATGTATTTTCGTACGATATTTATAATAGGAGAAAACTTTGATTCGACGCGCCCTTTAATAGTAGTTTATGCAATTAGTTTGTAATGTGAAGCTTTATTGCATGAGTACATGTTTTGAAAACGAGCGACTTTAGGAGCGAGTTTTCAAATTGTACGAATGTAATAAAGCAACATTATAAACGAGTTGCATACTATATTTTTTTGTATAACAGAATTATACATTTATAAGAGAATCAAACTTAATTTTGCGAAACAACTTCCCTGTGACGCCTGAGGTATTTGACATCGTGAGAGTAATCGGTGGTCGGCTGTTCCATTTAGCTCTACCTCCCCCTGATCCTCTCGGTACGATTGGCTGAATGTGTGATAACTCAATCATTCGTGACATAAAATCAAATACGTCATCATTTGTGCCGTAAAATGCCCCATTATGAACAATTTCTTGCAACCGAAAAGGTTCTTTTATAATGCTGGAATACAAAAAAATATATTGTGAATGAGGAGAAAAACAGGAACGACGGAGAATAACATGGAGAACATCAGAAGTTAGCACTGACACTCGCTTTTGTAATCTTGTTTATACGATGTGCGTTCATTTTATAGTAAAAATTTAATAATAATAATAATAATAATAATAATAATAATAATAATAATAATAATAATAAAAATGTCGAGGACAGTATAAATAATTGAAATGACGAGGCTTAAAGGAAAATAAAAGTTTTTAAAGAAATATAAAATAATTGAAATCATGGTAAACTGGAGAATGAAGGGTGGTCAAATTAATAAAATAAAACCTAAACAAATAAAATACCTTACATATTACACATGTTACCAATAGGTTTTTATCTAGCTCATTTCGTTACTTCTCATGTTTTTAGTCGGGTCTAAATTTCGGTTTTCCCCGACGCGACGTCCATCCCGGCTGCAACCTATCGGCGCCTGAACGAACTACTAGAGTCTCTCGCGATAACTACCGCTATCCAGCCAAAGGAACCGTTGTGCCCAACTCGATCCTGTTCAGTTGCATTATCCGAGGTAGCCCGTTGAACCATCTCGGTGCTTATTGTTATTCTAGGAATAGGCGGCCAACTTCTCAATCACATCTCCAGGCATAACTCACACAGCTCTTCAATAGGGGGTCTAGTTACTGGTCAAGTAAGTGATTGCGAACGTCTTCTATTCAATAAAATGACAACGGCTTCAAGATGGTGTCGTGGGAAGAGAAAACTAATTAAAATTGTTCAGCCAGCTTCAGTTCGGCAATATAACACACCCATGAGAGGGATTTATAGGCTCGATGAAAATATCGGGAAACTTCGAAAGAAAATCCGTATTAGGAAATTGTATTGGCAATTGTTTTTGTCTCCTTTGAATATTGTTTTGTGGACAATGCGTCGCATAACCTCTGGCCGTGAAGTAGATGCGCGAGCTATTCTCGTCCCCAGCGAAGATTTCAGCGCTGTGGTCTGAGCACAGTACACCGCCGCAAAGACCACAGTAGAGTGAACAGAAGGTGCAATATTTTGGTTATGTGACAAACGGTTCAATGTAATTTTAATTTTCAAAATTCATTAAATTTTCATTCTTGTTTCCCTCAGCAGTGCTGGGGTTGAATGCAAGCCACTGCATTGAGTTATCGAGTCGATCAATTCTTTGAGCAGTTTTGTAGGCCTCATGTATTGCCCATTTATGATATATAATTGTCACAATCCTGTCACCTTATTGGACACGTAATTGCGCTGGAAGTATGTTCCTCAACAGTAAATTCATCCCAGTTCTTAAACGTATAAGAACTGGAAGTAAACAAGGAGACCGGGGTTCGTGCCACGATTGGGGTTACATTTTTTTAACAAATTCAATTTTTAGCACACACACACACATAAACGTAATATAAAAGATGAGTTGTTACAAACTTCTAGGACAATAGTTGAGAAATTACATATTACAGTAGAGAGTGTCATGTAACGAAATTGCACGAATATTTGCCCCTGGTTGTTCGGCAACTCCGCATGCGCCAGTGTTCGACCGGTGATGGAATACGATCTAGGAATGTGCGAGTATTGTATACTTCAATAAATGGAGTTATACATAATGAATACACACATTATTTTATGTGTGTATTGATATCCATTGCATCGAGTTTCATACAAGACATTTTCTACGACTAATGAGAACTCTCTTGTCGATCTAGGCTGAGTGGAAGTTCTGTAATTTTGAAAAACATTCATTATTTTTTGGGTCCTTCTAATGAAGCCTTTGGGGCATTTTCAACATTTTCTCAAAAATAGCTTCATTTTAAAAAATTACATTTCTTTTAAAACAAGAGTGATAATGTTGGCATAGGTCTGTTAACTCTGAATATTCAAAAATTGTAAAATTTGCACTTTTTGACAAATACAATATTAAGGATAGAGATTTTTACTTTCAAAGAAATTTGTTTTATTCACTTTGTTTCTTCATTAAGTTCATGAACACTTTTTTGAAACTTTCAGTACGTTTTCGCGCAATATTGCGAGTTGCGAGTAAGATGTGCAATTTTAAAAAATAATGAAAACTAGATTTTCTCGAAAACACCTTCAAATTTTTTCTATACATTTTTGGTATGGATAGTGCTAAATTAATTCTAAAAGATGACATAAACTCCATTTTGCTCTATTATTTTTTTAATTATAAAGATGTATTTTTTTGACTTGCTTCTCACATTTATAATAGAAAAACTTTGGAGGCGTTTTTGAGAAAATCTTGTTTTCATTATTTTTTAAAATTGCACATGTTACTCGCAATATTGCGCGAAAACGTGCTGAAAGTTTCATAGGGCTTCATGTAAAAAAAAATATATATCGATTCCAATTTTAAGGCGGCGCGACATCAGTCATATCGATCGCGGAATATCAACTTTGGAGAAAATTGGCTGAACGATTTAGCCGCTAGCGACAGACAGACAGAAGTTTTGCTGTTAATCTATTTTTCGTTATCAAGGACCTCAAAATATGAATTCTGGCTACAGCACGTGTTAGAGGAGGTTTTTCGAAATTCAGCAGAGCCCTGTATGAAGAGTTTTTCTGCAAGAAATTCGCCGTTTTTGCAGCATTACATAATTTTCTCTCTTTGAGAAATTCTTCTTGAACGCGAGAAAGTAAAAAATGGAGCCGTTTTTGAGAAAAATCTTATTTTTAAAACTGCTTTTATTTCACAGAAATTCTACTGAAACAACTCACGTTAAAAAATAGGTTTAGCTTAATTTAAGGAATTAATTTTAAAGAATGGATATCATTAGGAAAATATATCTACCATCAATATTCTAGTTGTAGAAAGACGCAGGAAAATATTTGAATATTTGCAATTTTCTAAGATTCCAATTGTTCAAAGTAAACCAAAGCACGCTATTTTATAAACATTCTTTGCTCTATCTGATAAAAATATCCCAAATATCACGACTCATTAAAAAATATGAAAATATTTAGAAGCTTCACGAGATACGAGTAGTAACCCTCAAAATTAAAATATTCGTTTAAAATTCAAATGGCCTTGACATTAGTCAGATCAGTCAGATAATATACATTTTCGTGAAAATTCTGCTTCTTGTTTAGACGCAAGCGATGTTTACAGGCAGAGGGACGTAGAGACAGACGACGGACAGACGTTTGGCTGCACGCTCATTTTTCGTTACCGAGGACACAGAAAACGTAATTTAAGACTACACAACGTGTTCGAGGAAGTAATTTACTACAATTAGGAATAAGAATTATCTACCTTTTTTGTAAAATTGACGTACAAAAGGGAATTGTGGGCCCCAAAAATCGTTCTTCGCTCGGAGAGTGGGTGGGGCAGCCCCAGATAAGGCAAGGAGGACCGCAAAATATATCAGACGGAAGGCAATGATAAGGGAACGTGCAGCGCTGAGTTTGGTCTGGGTCAGATGGGGAAAGAAATAATGGGAAGGAGAATGTAGCGGGCAGTAGAATGACGCGCAGACTGTATAGGACGGCGCCAGATGAGACGCGAAGAATAAGGAGGTAACGGACGACGTTGAGTTTGGAGAGGATCAGATGAGGAAAGCAATAATGAGAAGAAGGACAGTGCGCAGAATGTATGGGACGGAGCCAAATGTAGCAATGTGGACAACGTGTGATTTGGGTGGGGGTGGTGGGTCAGTTTGGGACGGCGAGGGAAAGAGCATTGGGGCGTATGGTTGGGAGAGGGTCAGATAAGGTTAGAAAGAATGAGGAGCGAAATGTCAGCAAGCAGAATGTATGGGATTCAACCAGGGGCGATGAGAAGGTAACAGGCAGGGCTAGATTTTAAAGGGGTCAAATGAAGAAAAAAGTGAAGAGGAGAAGGGCGGGGGACGGTATGTATAGGACGAGGCCAGATAAAACATGAGAGAATGAGGGAATGTGAAGCCCTGAGTTCAGATGGGATGAGATGAGGGGAAAAATGATGTGAAGATAGGTGGCGCGCAGTATGTATGGGTCGGGACGAGATGAAGCTGAAGCGATGAGGAGGGAACGGTTGGCGCATTGGTTATTTGGGGGGGGGGGTGAGGAAATTTGGCACGACGGAAATGGCATATAGGTGTGACGGGGTCAGATGAGGTTAAAAAGAACGAAGAAGGCAATGACGGCGTGCAGGTGTGGGGCGAGGCCAGTTCAAGCAGGAGGAATGAGTAGTCACTAAGATTGAATGGGGTCAAATGAGGAAGAAAAGAATGAAAAAGAAAAGGGTGGCGTGTAGTGCATTTGGGAGAAGATGAATATTACTGCGAGGAACGCGGTGGTGGGGTGTGTGGGTGCGCCGGAATCAGATGAGATTAGAAGGAATGGGAGGCAAAAGGGTAGCTCGAAGAATGAATGAGTCGGGACCAGATGAAGCAGTAGATTGACAAGGGAACGTGCGGCACGAAGTTTGAACTGTGAGAGATAAGGAAAGAAAGAACGGGTAGGAGAAGAGGGCGCGCAGTATTCGTGGGATGGGGACAGATGAAGAGAGATTGAGGCGTTGAGATTAAACAGATTTAGATGAGGAAGGCAAGAAAAAGGAGAAGGGCGGCGCATAATACTCGTGTGCATGGGACGGGGCCAGAAGAAGCAGGAGCAATGATGAGGGTACGTGCGGTGCTGAGTTTGAACTGTTTCAAATGAGGAAAAAAAGAGCGAAGGAAAGGGTTGCGCGTGTTTTGGGTAGGGGAAAGCAAGAGGAGTCAGTTTGAGACGGCGAGGGAAAAGAGGTGTGGAATATCGGTGGGCCGGGTTCAGATGGTAATGTAAGGAATGAGACGCGATGAGGAGGGAACGGGTGGCGCTGAGTTTCAACGGGGTCAAATGAGGAAAGAAATAATGAATAGAAGAGCGCGCGAAGTTTCGGAGGGGAGAGATGAGTCACTTTGTGGCGACGAGGAATAGGGGGCTTATACGTGTGGGAGGGCCGAGGACAGACGAGGTTAGAATAATTGGCGACGCGCAGAATCCATGAGTCGGGGTCAGATGAAGCAGGAACGATATTGAGGGAAGGCGCGGCGCCGACATTGTTCGGGGTCAGGCGAGAAAAGGAAGCATGAGGATGAGAAAGGTGGTGCGCACTCTGTATGGGGCGAAGCCAGATGAAGCAAGAGCGATGAGGAGGGAACGGGCGGCGCTTGGGTTAAATAAGGAAAGAAAGAACAGCGGGAGAAGGGCGGCGCGCAGAGTGTGTGGGACTGGAGGGATGAAGAGTGCGACGCTCGAATGGGCGAGGAGTATGGGGAGTCGGGGCCACACGGGGGGAACGGGCGGGGAAGTGTGAGGGTCAAGAGAGGAACGGATGGGTTAAATGAGGAAAGAAAGAACAGCGGGAGAAGGGCGGCGCGCAGAGTGTGTGGGACTGCAGGGATGAAGAGTGCGACGCTCGAATGGGCGAGGAGTATGGGGAGTCGGGGCCACACGGGGGGAACGGGCGGGGAAGTGTGACGGTCAAGAGAGGAACGGATGGGTTAAATGAGGAAAGAAAGAACAGCGGGAGAAGGGCGGTGCGCAGAGTGTGTGGGACTGGAGGGATGAAGAGTGCGACGCTCGAGTGGGCGAGGAGTATGGGGAGTCGGGGCTACACGAGGGGTGCGGGCGGGGAAGGGTGTGGGTCAAGGGAGGAACGGATGGGTTAAATGAGGAAAGAAAGAACAGCGGGAGAAGGGCGGCGCGCAGAGTGTGTGGGACTGGAGGGATGAAGAGTGCGACGCTCGAGTGGGCGAGGAGTATGGGGAGTCGGGGCTACACGAGGGGTGCGGGCGGGGAAGGGTGTGGGTCAAGGGAGGAACGGATGGGTTAAATGAGGAAAGAAAGAACAGCGGGAGAAGGGCGGCGCGCAGAGTGTGTGGGACTGGAGGGATGAAGAGTGCAACTCTCGAGTGGGCGAGGAGTGTGGGGAGTCGGAGCTACACGAGGGGTGCGGGCGGGGAAGGGTGAGAGGCAAGGGTGGAACGGATCACATGGTTCAGGGTGGAATGAGGCAGGGAAGAGTAGCCCGGTGGCGGGACCTGTTGAGAAAGGGAAGGGTCGCGGGGAGTGTGGGAGGGACGGGGCTACAATGAGCAAGAGGGGGAATGACGATGGGGTGGAATTGGGGGTGCGGCCAGACGAGCAGCGAAGGACAAGGTGATGAAATGCGGCGCGGCGTGTGGGTGAGAGGGCGAAGCTGGGCCGGCGGGCGTGGAATGCGGGCAGGCCAAACAAGGTGAACAGAGCGGGGCGATTGTAGCTAGTCTGGTGGAGTGAGTAGGACGGACTGTAGGATGGACGCGTGGGTGGAAAGAACGTAGGCGGGTTAAGAATCCTTTTCGCTCATTGCTCCTCTACAAATTTTCATTTCCTTTTCTGAATTAAAGGCCACAGACAATTTAAATGTTTTTATTGTTTGAAACTTGTTGTAAGCCCTTCTGTACTTGTGTACGATATTTTTAGTATTATCTAGAAAAATTTTGACGCAATCCAAAATGTTTGATGACATTAATTTATCGTGTTTGTTTTAGCCTATTTGAGTTAAGTTGACGTTGCACATGGATCATTGCAGGGGTAACGATGCAACCCGCTTCACAATAGACTAGTACTACTCACACTCAGTACTCGTCTCCATTCTCCAAGTACTAATAAACACACTTATTAGCGTGCACTTTTCTACTTTCTCATCGGCGTTTTTCTTGAACGTTTACATTTTAATGACTCTAGAATACAATTAAAATTTTAGTGTCGCGCTGAAGATAATATTATGAGTATTTTCATAATGTTAGTTACATGTCTCCCTCAGAAGTAGGCAGCTTTGGTCTTTTCCTTGTCATTTTTTCAGCTTCACATCACTTTTATTACCCTTCTTTTCCTTTTCTTCCTAACTTTCTTATGTCATGAATTGAATACCTATTGGAGTTACTTAAAAAAAATCTCAGGTCCATGTAAAGGCGCAGAATGTTTGTTGAATGTTAGTAAGGTAGTTAATTAGGTAGGAGTTGAATGTTTGTAAGTAAGTCCTCAAGGATAGTCTACTTTGACACTTCGCTGATTTCAAATAATTATACATAGAACATTTCAGTCATGGAATTTAAAGCATGAAGATCTAACCATTGTTCTCTAACAAAGGAAGGACGATTTTTAACCTCGTAGTTTTCTCTTACTGTTATTTCTTGATCAAATTAGTTCTCTATGCCACAATTTGCTCAGGGAAATTAAAGGTCTTTGTGTTTCAACAATCTGTCATTTTTTTGTATGTTGGATAGTTGATGATTTTTTAACATGTCTGTTAGTGATAACACACGGGACAAAATTATGGCAAACTTCATACATTTCTTTAGTACATTCATGTTTCGAATATTCAAAGACCTAGGACTAAAAGTACATTTTGGAGAACGTATGTTCATGTATGCTGTATGCTGTATCATGTATGCTCTTTCAAAATGCTATGAACGGTTATCCTAAAAGTTTACACATATTTTTTCCTTAACCAGATTTTTCAAAGCCATCAATACTCATTACTGCTGTACTATCATTAATTTAACATCTTACGAATTAAAAGATTTCAAGATGTTTATTCAGAAACAAAAATTTGCGAAGATCGTTACACAAGTATTTAATGCACATCTCACTGCAATGCCTGTAATTATGTAATTTATCCTTTTTAACCGGAAATTTGCTTGATGAGTTGAGCATCAGCGTGTTGGAGGCGCCTGCGGGGATTAAATTTGTAGATCTACTGCTGAGATAAGTTTCCCTGTTTTTTGTGATCGCTCCAAGGCAAATTCTGAGGCAGCACGTTATACAACGAGCCACGGGCCGCGCACGATCATTCCTTCCTATTCACTTCCCTTCCAATCCTTCCCATCGGAAGCTGGATGCCACTGTAGAGTATGCCGCATTCCCTGTCCCTCGAAATCCATTCACTCGAACAGCGGTGCGGCGGAGATGAGGTTTAAGTGCAACAGAGGATTAAACATACCTAATAATAATAATAATAATAGAAATAATAATAATAATAATAATAATAATAATAATAATAATAATGATAATAATAATAATAATGTCGGCCCCGTTGCGCAGACGGTTGCGGCAGCCGTCGTCTGTGCCGAGGAGGCTGCAGGTTCGAGTCCTGCGTAGACATGGTCATATTTGTGATTGTCCCTTCACCTATCATCATCATCCTATCATCTCATAATTCACACTAAAAGGCGTAACAACCTTGTTGTAATCCAAGGATACAGCTGAAAAGCTGATCCTGAAAGAATTACACACGTTAATCGTGTAGCGTGGTCAGTAATGGGCTATATGCCAATAATAATAATAATAATAATAATAATAATAATAATAATAATAATAATAATAATAATAATAATAATGCGGCAAAGACCCTGGATGCAAAGTCGCAGATGATACAGATAGAGGTTCCATACTACAAGTTCAAGCCGAATTCAGTTTTGGAGGCGAAACGGTGGAAGCTATTTTGGAATGTAGCAGACACCACTGATCACAGGGTCGAATCGAACAGACCTGACATATTATGGATTGACAAGGCTTCACGAAAAGGGATTATAGTCGACATAGCTATCCCTTTAGACCGAAATATAGTTGCCTCTGTTGCCGAGAAGAAGCGAAAATATCAGGCCTTGGCTATTGAACTGAGCAACATGTGGCGCTTAGTATCTGTTGAAGAACTCCCTGTGGTCATCACTGCAAATGGTCTGATCTCCGAAGAACTAATTTCATTGTCTGTAAGTCTTGGTCTTAAGAACTGGCACATTAAAACAATGCAAAAGGCTGTTCTCCTGAGTACTGCACGCATCGTTAGGAAGTTTCTATTGATATATCTGACCGCCCGAGTTTGCAAGCGAAGCAGGCACCTTGGTTCTACAAAGGTCCCGGTGTCTGCTATAGCCTTGAAGAAATAATAATAATAATAATAATAATAATAATAATAATAATAATAATAATAATAATAATAATAATAATAATAATTACAATAATAATAATAAATATTTATATGCCATATATAATATATGAAATACATTACATAAAGTCCAATTTTATAACATCCAACACTTTAATATACAACCCTCTCGCTTCCCGTCTACTAAAGTTTGGTTAAACTGGACGAACTATACGACACTGGGGTAGACATAAATCGGCGCGTTGCTAACACAGGAATAATGTAAAAATAAAGAAAATATTGCAACTGTATTTGATTTTAATGACAAACTGCATGGAAAGAGAACGACACCAGTATATCGTTCTCAGTGAATAGGTTCGTTTCATTAGTGCTTCTATTATTTATTATTTTTGGGGCAAACCATAAATACGCCAGTGATTCAGTTTGATCAATACCCGTACGAACGTGTTGTAATTAACAATTAGAAGAATTAGGAATACAAATAATGAATTTCTTCATTTGAATGAGTGTAGTGCCCTGAATAAAGTAGTACGTGTAATTCCAGTCTTTTAAATTTATGCTAATGAATTTTGTTTGTGCAGCATATGATTAAATCAATGAATTTTACAGTTGATGTGAAAATCGGAGATATTTGACAAGAGTCTCGTAAACATTAATTGCTTGTTCGCAACGAAGTAAAACAGATCTGAGTTCTGTAGCTTGGCTTGATGGTGGTAGAATAGCAATTTAGGCATCTTACGGTGTGGTGTCGTGGGTGTGTCCTTTTACTGTGGGTTTGTGACGGATAATGTAATTTTGAATGCGATTTTGATCTTCCACGGTGTAAACTCCACGGTACGAGAGAAAAAAAGACACACTTATGTAAAATTATGCAAATAAGATGTAATCATATTTTTCTCAGTGAATATGGGATTTCTTACTGCTCTTTTCAGATGCCAGTGTGTTATATGAAATTAGTACGAACACGTACCTGCATTTAAAAACTAATAATTAAACATATAAAAATAGTTATACAAAAATTATGCAAGTATGAGTGTTTCAATTTTTGGAAAAATTAAAATAAATTTAGTTGCTAAGGTGATTATTTTCTCATTTCAAGTTTTTTTTCGATTGCGTGTCCTTGAAACACGAAAAAATAAGAAAATTAACGTAATGTTCAATAAGGGTAGCTGATGGCGGAAAAATATGACGATGACAAATCTTTCTGATTCTAGTTTAGATATATTCCCCGTGATTGCATACAACGTATCACGCATTCAGACTCATCCTCTTTGACTCCCCGCCTACCAAAAGCCCCATTTCCGAAAAGCTCTTGCCCCATTGTTGATATCGGCGCTCATTTACCCGTCAGCGACCTCGGCCGCCTGGAGAGCTGCGCTGCGTTATGTAACGCGGTCTCGGCCTGCGCCGCTTCCGCGGGGCGCCATATCGCGCGCGCTCCGCTGCGCATCGGCCGCGCTAATTGCGGCGGCGGCAGCCGGGCTTTTCTCGGGCGAGCGCGCGCCGCCGCCCCGCCGCCACCGCCGCCGCCGCCGCCGCCGCCGCCGCCGCCGCCGCCACCGCCACCGCCACCGCCACCGCCACCGCCACCGCCACCGCCAGCGCCAGCGCCAGCGCCACCGCCCTCGCCCTCGCCCCCGCCCCCCGCCCCCGCCCCCGCCCCCGCCTCCGCCTCCGCCGCCCCCGCCCCCGCCACCACCCCCGCCACCGCCACCGCCACCGCCCCGGCCACCGCCACCGCCACCGCCACCGCCGCCGCCGCCGCCACCGCCACCGCCACCGTCACCGCCACCGCCACCGCTACCGCCACCGCCACCACCACCTCCACCGCCACCCCCACCGCCACCGCTGCCGCCGCCGCCGCCGCCGCCTAATGAGGTGCCCCCGTGGGGAAAGGCGCCGCGGCGCTGCTACCGGCCTAGACCCCGCGGCCGGACCCACTTTCGTGGCTGCCGCCGCCGCCGCGGGCCTGTACGCAACGAAGCGCACGCAACCGGGCGCCCCGCCCCGCCCCTGCAGTCGTCCTCGCCCTCGCGCCCCGCTTCCTCAGCCGCTCCCCGCGCCGACGTGACGCCGCGCCGCCACCGGATCGCGGCGGCCAGTGCATCGCGTGCTGCCGCTGCTTCCTCCTTTTGTCCGCGGCTGTCAACCGGTCCCAGTTTCTGATGCTTGTCTGAAGATGCTCCCCTGAGATGAGGCGCACTTAACCTTAAAAGGCGGTATCACTTGGCACGGTTCTGCTTCCTAAATGGGAATGGTCCTACCTTATTATAAGGACAAATATTTAGTCATAATTTTAATAATAATAATAATAATAATAATAATAATAATAATAATATTAAGAGAAGATCCAGAAGTAAACCGATTTCACCCATGAAGTCGCAGCTCCGTCGAACTTCAGTAAAGTGACAACTGTGCCTACAATAATATCAGCCACAGGAGTGATCCCGAAAATGACACTTCGAGCACTAGAGTGTCTTTACTTGGATACCAGGAATATATACAATATGCAGAAGTCAGTCATCTTGAATACATACCGTATTGTTAGAAACCATCTGAATCTTCAGTAAAGCAACCGCACACCTGGTCATCATTCCTGTGAGAGGTTGACATACCGGGCACTAAATACTGAGAATGATAATAAATTAATAATAGGAATAAATATTAAGTTAATTTTTAACACTTGTAAAATTATACAAAGGATACCACGTGAGAAATGGGAAGTCTCGAGGTGCGAAGCCAAGTGTGGATTAATAAAGAATTTCCAATGTCCGAATGATATTTAGAATACGTAGCTCATGCATGAATAAAGATCTTCTGAACCTCAAATAAAACTACAAAATAAACAAATAAGGCGAGAAAAGATACGTATTGTAATTTTAACATATCGGTTCATTAAAAGTCATTTTCACTGCGACCTAGTATGATTTCGTATAAGATGTAGAAGTTATATTAAAAATAGGAATTCAGAATGTTTCATTCATATTTTAAAATACATACTTACCGGCAAGAAACATATGTAAATATAGCACGCGACATTACAATAGACATATAAAACATTAACTGGAATTTATTAAACTGGTATCGAAAAATTTTATTTAGTTTTAATAATCATGGTATTTATTTTTATAGAGCAATGTGATGTATACATTTATAAGAAACATTATTGACTAATGAAAGATCAACAAAAGCACGAAGTGTGAATTACATTGACGGAATAATTCATTTTGGTAATAGGCCTAAACAGTGGAAATTTAAAACAATAATTTCTCATCATATGACACAGTACATAGTCACTTATAATTAAAATAAAGTAATTTTTAAACGCTTTTAATAAACTGCGAGGGAAGTTTCTTGAGAAACACTTTCAAGACCATATTTTTACCCATGAAAATTCGTGGAGTGAATGTTGAGAACTTTTCAAAAACTCTCTTTAGTACGTATATACATTTGCAAGGGAAGTACGAGAGGCGGAGTCGTCCCCGAAGTGAATAATTTTAAGCATTATAAACATATTGATATAAACATTTTAAGTGAATAATTATAAGCGCGTATGATCAGTGAAATGCAAAATTATATAAGATATCATTGAAATTATATATGACATTCGTGAGTCTAACTTAATGACGTTTTTTTATACTTCAAGATTTGGTCGTGTCCAGTGACAGTTAAATAAAAGCACAAGCACCTTGAAACATTAGTAGATGTCACATACGCCCTCACGTAAAATCTCGTAAAATGCGCAATAGTGATGTTTTAGAAAAGTAATTACTCAGAAATAAGAGATTAAAGAGATGAATGAAAGACGAATTTTAATTTGAAAGTTTTCATTGAATCATCAGCCCAATGCGGCAGTTTTTCAAATTGACACAAAAACTGCTTTCGAATGACACAAATTTCAAATGTTCAATTTTCCTAACATAGAAAGTACAAACGCTCTTACCGGCTTAGTTCTTTCAGATCATCAATTGATGTCACTACAGTGGAGGTACTGGGATTCGAGCCCCGACGGTGACCGGATTTTCGACACTAGCAATGTAGCTATGTTGTATTCAGCCGCTATCTGGAAACGTCTACTGGATGAGTGTTCTGATCGGTTGTGTTCCGTGATTTCCCCGATCAATCCAAGGGAAATCCATGAGGAGAACCCTAACAAGAAGCCAGGAATCGCGCGCGATCTTTCCTTCCTCTCCCTCGTCTTATCTTCACCCCTTACTTCCACACGCACAACTTAACATGCAGTAGACTCCCACACCGGGGGACTAGTCGGAGCTTAGAGCTTATCGCAGCTGGGGCGGTGCCCCGCTACTGGGAGATAACTGGTTGGGGAAATACCTCGGAAGCCAGTGGGTACGTTGGCGTCGGATCTAGCCAACCAGCGACGCAAGATCAGCGCCACCTCCTGCGATAAACAATGCACTACAGTTACGGGACTAATGGCCTTAACAGTCGACGCACCCGGAATCACTAATTAATCTATCTGGCGAGCAGTATTGCCGTAGCGGTCTCAGACCAGAAGATCGCGGGTTTGAATCTCGCCTCGTGTTGTGTGTGTCCCTATAGGTCTGTGTCTATTTCATCGTTCATCATCATAATTTCATCTTATCCACCAGGGCTGACAACCCTGGGGTATAAAAATGGAATCAGCATTGAAATGCGATTCCCCCTATAGAAAACATAATGTGCATGTACCCCAATTGTCAAGTCTGTGCCCCGGTGGGATGCACGTATCTCGTGAACCCATGATGGCCATGATTCGCAAAACAAAAAAGCAAAACAAATAATAATAATAATAATAATAATAATAATAATAATAATAATAATAGAGGAGTAAGTCCAAATGTGGGCTAGAGTTTGATTTTTGAGTAACGTTTTCACATTTTTAAACATATGGGGGAATTTAAATATTGAGCAGCACCTTTGATTCATATCCTTCAATCCTGAAAACTTTAAAAATTAAAGAAATCACAGTTTCATAAAAAATACTTTATTACAATAATTGCAAAATGTCGCATCTTGAAAATGGGGTCCAAATATGGGCTACCTCTACTTTTTTAGAGAAAAGGAATAAAAAAAGTAATGAGAGTAAAATTCACTTAAAATGGGTACATTATAAGCATAAAATCAAACATTCACTCGCAAAAGTCACATGAAAACACATATCTCTCCCAACCAGCACATTCTGTGTGTGCCCATCCATGACAATTAACACACTATACCTAATCTTAACCATTTCTGTCTTCAGAAAACAATCATTAGTAAAACAGGCAGGAAGTATCAACCTGTTGTGGGTTTTTATGGGTTGTGGTCCCTCAAATTCAAAATCGGAGACCTTCAGGGGTGGGTGGCTTCGCTAGCTCATATTTAGACCAAATCTCCTTTTATAAAACCATCATGGCAGCCATTATTGGTGTGAAGTAAACGATTGACTGAGGCATTGAAACCGTTCATCAAATCAACGCCAAAACGTCAATTTGACGACGGAAAAACACGACAATCGATACTTTTTTACGCATAGCTTCTCCACGCGTTGACTAATGGGCACCAACTGCTCACTCTTCAACAGGACGTACGGGACTAGTTTAACGCCATTTCCAATAGTGTGACAGTGCGACACCCTCCAGCTTCACAACAGAAAGTAGCCCTTTTTAGACCCTGTATTTGGACCTTTTCCTCTAATAATAATAATAATAATAATAGTAATAATAGTAATAATAGTAATAATAGTAATAATAGTAATAATAGTAATAATAGTAATAATAATAATAATAATAATAATAATAATAATAATAATAATAATAATAATAATAATAATAATAATAAAAATCGGGGACAAACAACACCCAGGACAATATCTAAAAAGAGTGGAAAAGGTGCAGATCAATAAAGATCAATCGTTTATGTGAAAGCATGAAGTCCAAATGAAAAGCAGTTTTAATAGCTGCCCAAGATCATGCATTGAGAACACAATATGATAAAGCTGTTCTCAAAACTTCCCAAGGTGATAAATGCCGCATTTGCCAGAAGCAAACAGAAATCAGTGATCACATCGTCTCAGCCGGTCCAATTCTAGTAAAGACCGGAATACCTGAAGAGACATGAATGGGTGGTTCACTCACCGAAACCGGTTACGTCTGTTGGACTGTGTAGCTACATTATACAACCAACAAATCCTAACTGATCGCACGAGAGCGGCAAACAAACCTATTATTGTTATCTGCGACTTGCAGAAAAAACGGGTCTACTCGTACATATTGCGGTGCCTTGCGATCAAAACTTCGTAACTTAAGGCAGAGACACGTCTTCTATACACGTGTTTGGTAATCGAGATTAGCCGAATGTGGGGCGTAAAAGCACAAGTCATCCGGATAGTTATCGGTGCTCTGGTTGTATGTCTATTTCAATATTAACTAATATAGATCAGTTTTTGATGGTATCGTAATCTACATGTACCACTCAACAATTAACACAGCTAAAGAAATACAACCCCAATTTAATAAAATAGATACCCGGACCACGAAATGGAAGGTCAACATCAACCCCGCAAAATATACGGCTAAAATCTTCACTTTTAGACCATATTCATTTCCCACTCTTTTTAAAATGAACAACAACGTAATCCCTTGAACTCCAATACTAACGCCATTAAGTACCTCGGCATTCACATGAACATTACACTCCACTAGAAAAGAAACATAAATACCAAAGTTCAACAAGGCAAACGAAAATACAAGAATTAAACTAAATATTGACACCACCTTATATAAAACCATTGTAATACTTCTTATCTTGTACGCTTATCCAATTTGGAAAAATGCTGCTAAATATAATAGCAATAAAATACAAATAAACCACAACAGACAATAAGAAATATTATCCAAACCCACTGATTCATTTCCAATAAAAATATTTACCATTAACTTAGCGTGGTGGGAATGTAAATTTCAATAGCATTACAGAGATTATGATTAATTTATACATATAAAAAGGTATCGTTCTTATATTTATATTGAGAAATTATTAGTTTAATATGTAATGTATTTACTTGTCTATTGTGTATTATATTTATGTACTTAACCTGATATTGTCCATTGTCAATGTAAATATTAATTTTTATAGCCTGATGATGAGGACATATAGTTTCACGAAACTGTCGCAATAAAACCTAATACAGACTGATACATAGTGTTATTATGTAAACACTACAATAGTTAAAATAAAGATCTGTTAAAAACTATAGGGCCAAATAGAACAATCATGAATGAACAATAACAGACATGTGAATATTAACAAGTTAAACAATATAATGAAAATCCAACGACAATAAATAAAAGATATCCCATCTATTCGTTTATGCACATTTTCCAATCTAAACAATTTTAGAGCTGTTCTGTGTGTCCCCTCAATTGTAGTTTTTAATGAGTTAGCTTTGATTGTAGTTTTTAATAATTTATTTTTTAATGAGTTAGTGTTAAGCCTAACAATTGAAATGAAGAGTTTCATGTAACTGAATTTTGTCAATTAATCTTACAACAATTAAACATATTTTTTTTTAAATTTGGAGCTCTGGGATTTGTTTCTCAATATTTAATTAAGAACGTGGCAAAACTCCCAGGTCTTTTAAAAGATTGGGAAGTGTAAAACATAGCTTTATTGAGAATAATCCACATTTTGCAAAGCACATTTTGCACTTTGTGTCACCGCGCCTTTTTGAAAGACGTTGTTGTAACTATGTTGTGTTGTCTCTATCAGAGGCATTGGTGGATACATAATGCACCTGTTGAATCTTGCTATCTATTACACCATTTAAGAACTGCATTGTAGTTACTGCGTTCCCGCGTTTTTAGTTATTAATTTTCGATCAACTGAAGTTGTGCTCATATACCTCGGACAATTTGTGTTGTAACTCAGAATACAGTAACTTCAAGAAGACTAACGTAAGTGCATTGTTTCACAGCGTTATTCATTAATCTAGTGCTGTACTATGTACTCTCTGATTTTCTTAGTTTAATATTATTTGAGAGAGAAATAAACAGATGGGAAACGAAGGGACAGTAGCTCCTTCATATTTAATGCAACATTTTCAAGGTGTTGACATTTATTTTTAAATTAGTTAAATTATACATTTAATTTTTTTGTGAAAATGGGAAATTGTATGATTAACAATTAATGCGGTTATGATTCCCCCAGTAGTAACACTCGAAATTCACTATCTTCTCAATCCATAACAATAGGAGAATGTTTAGTGGTGCAGTACGACGGGGAGCTGTTTCCTAGACAAGTCACTGCCATTGAAAGCGATTCAGAACCACGGGATGTCTTGCTGATATCCAAAGGGTTTTGGAAATAGACGCATAATAGGGATGATGTTTATACAGACATGATATAATACAGACAATCCGAAACCCTGAGTTGAAATAAAAAAAAGGACTCTTCACTATTCCACAGCTAAAAAGCATTCGGGTAATACGCTTTCTGTTATCATTACCAATATAAAAATGTTAATTAATGACTGAAAAATATTATTTAAATAAAGTTATAAAATTTGTGGTACTATTTGCTTCATTCCTCGTGGCCAAAAAATCATGAAAAGGGGTGAAACTGTGCCACGCATCATGAAACATTAACGAACGACGCGCAATAAACGTAGTGGCATAAATTCACTCCATCCCCTGAGGTGATTTTATGATAATTTTAGATAACATTTTTGTTCAAAAGCATTTATTTCAATAATTATCACCACATAATGGACAAAAAAAGTTTTCAAATTTCGTGTTCTACTATAACTTGGTTAATTACGTGACAAATAAACACGTTATTTACTAAAATCTTTCTAAAGTGGTACACTTTTTGAAAAACGTTTAGGGTAGCGCGATTTTATTACAAGTGATTTTGAGCAGGTTAATTGCATATGAGGCTATTTGTTTGCAATAAAATATTATCTTTAAAAAAAATCTTCTGTATGATTATTGCGGGAAATATTCGAGTGAAACGTGTTCCAGGTTACAAATATACTTGCAACTTTATTCTATATGTGAATGTGAAACAAATTTGAAATGTTTAGAAGAATATTTCAAATACTAACATTAAATTAACTTCACATTTTTTTATTTTCCTTTGACCTCAACGTCATTGGTTCTCTGATTGATTGCCTCTTGGTGTGTGTCTCTCGCCTTCCGTTTGAATGAGAAGACATGGGCATTATTGACGGGGAAGTTCATTCACCTGCAGGTGGGGAACCGTTTGAAATGAATATCCAGGTCATTACAGCTTTTCCTCTCCATGAGATAGCGTTCTTCCGTCAGAAGCACGAGTTCTGAAGGTAATTCCCCCGAAAGATGTCCCGTATGACTCGCTCAAAAAACCACGAGAGTTTCGATAGTGATTTTCGTTACAAACCGAACGTCAACTTGGAGCTCTCGAAGACATTAGGAAATGCTCTGACCGCCAGCCTTTGACGTACACTGGCCTCTTCTTCTGAATCAGAATTGACCAAATTGACGTGGGTATTTTCATAACGGAGGAAACGTCACGGCATGGGTAGCCCGCGCAGATAATGACTTCATTGATTTAAATTCGGTTTTTGGATTCGAGTTAAGAATTGTTTTTCCAGTGAACCCCCAGCTGTAAGCTATGAAGGAAAATAATATCTGACGGGATCGGTTTCTATAAATATGTCGACACATCGGTGAATCCACAATGTCATTGTTATTTATATAAAGGGTTTATGTAGAGCTTCATTCACGAGGGAGAATTGTTATTCCAAGAGCGATATTGTAAGGCATATAATTCTCTGGAGTAAATAAGGCTCAGTTAATCCCCTTGTCATATACAAAACGTAATTTTTAAACCATATTTCTTTAATTTTTTATTTTCTTGCCCTTTCGAAGGTACTATGTAAGAAGAGAAATATATGTAATCATGCGCCGAGAAAAAGGTATTTTTTTTAAATCTCTCAGTTTTCGTAAATTGGAAAATTTAAAAATTGTTTTCGGAGTGTTCCTTCAATTATAATATTGATGAAAAATAGTTTTTCTTTAATGAAATCTGTTCAGACATTTACCATCACTTTTAATATTTTCCAGCAATTTTAATATTTGAAGCGAAAAACTACAAAACATATTTGTTACAATATTTACAATGCATTATTTACATGCCTGATAGAAAAATCGATCAGTTACGAATTTATTTAAATGTTATTGACTATTGTCAACACACGTAAATAATGCTCTAGTAATCACTTCTCACATTATTTAGCCCTGCATTTGTTCATTTTTTTTATCAATTGTGAGCTATGTAAGGCACACAGTTATGTAAAAAGTCAGATATTAATACGATGCTTCTGATTTCTCACTCGCAGTCACGTTATAATTAGACAAATTATCATAGCGTCTGTTTGGAATTTTCTCCCATTATTCATTCAGTTTTGTTTTCTTTTGTTTCTTACATTGGTATATTTTTAATTATAATTAATTTTCTTGTTATTAATATTCTTATAATATTAGTACTTCATGACTTTGATCACTCTAAAAATACATTCAGTAATAATTTACTGCCCTAACCGTTCTCTTCTTCCCTTACAACCAACTTATGCTCATTCAACACTTCCAACATTCGCCATTTAGCTCTTTTTGTTTCTTGATTCTAGACCGTACCTAAATATCGTATTGTAAGAAATACTTGTCTAGCCGGCACTTGAGGTCCCGTCTGCTCTCTTTCCCTACTTAAGTCCCTTCAAGGCGCAGGCAGTGAGAAGGCGATGGTAAGCTCCTGGTTGCCGGACCTTGCCCGGTAACTTACCAGTCCGACCCCTGGCGCGTGGGTGCAGGAGATTCTTCGAAATGCTCCAGAATCCACATATAGACGTCCCGAAACTGATTCCACCCGTGAGGTTGCCCAGATTGTGGCGATACTCGCGTCAGTAGCCTAAAGGTGTAGGCAGTGACGAGAGGGGAACGGGGACTCAAGCCGCCCGAACGAAGATCGAGTGGTCCACTGTTGGGCTCTTGGCTTTGTCGTGGGATTCTCTCGATACTCTCGGCAAAGAGGAGGGACTAGTTCTCGGCGCATGCGAGTAGCGGTTTGTTTGGACTCCGGTACTAGCCTGGAGAGTTAGTATCACTGAGCCAGAAGGGCGGCCCTAGGCATTGGACGGGGAGGTTGTCGTGGGGGCAAACTGCATTCCGGCGGAATCCGGATACCAGTCTGTCGGCATACGTTGCACCGGCGGGGGCTGCGGATAAAAGCACAAAGCCAAAGGCCCACCCCGGGAACATCTGTCTCCTCGTACAACAAGCATTTGTGAGGAGTGGTAGCCTATGCAGACTCCGTACCTCCGGATCCCACCACATCCGTACGCTGGTCCATATGATTTACTTGGGAAAAAAATGTTGTGAAAAGAAATACATTTCATACAAAACTGCCAAAATAGTTTCATTTTTCAGTTTTATCTAACAAACACCTGAAGCCAAAACAGCTGTTATGCCTGTCCCCAAATCTGCAGTTTCCACCACACACACTCTGCCTGGTACATATTATGTACTTGGGTTCAATAGACGGAGGATTATGTGTATGCTACTTTCTAAACGAAAACTACCAAGAAATAAAATTCTTCAGTTTTACCTAACTTTCAGTAACTGGAACTGGCCGTTAACCATTGAATTCACCAAACCCATTTAATTTACTTGTGTGCAGTAGTTCGGAAAATATATTCTATTTTTTATATGAAATGAGCCAAAACCTTTAAGCGTTTACTAGAAGTTACTACTACGTTTATAGAAAGCTTTACCTAACGTAAGACAGTGGCAATAATGGTGTTTTGCCGTCCCCACCGTTACCGACCCCATCCCATCAATCGTCAAACCCATTTGGGTGTAACAGTAAAACATGACACCAGTAAGCCAAAAGCACCAACGGTGGCGCTTATTCAGATAGAGTGCTAGATTCAAATATGTGAGAAACCCCCAATTCTGATTTTTTAAATTTTGTGCTCATGTAGCCAACTCTAAAGCAGTGACCTCTACTGATGTCTTTACCCTAAACACTATTATAGTTTTGTCATCTGTGAAAGATTTTCAATAATTACTACCTTAATGGCTACTTCTGATTCAAATTATTACATAATATCAATTATGTATTTCACAAGTCTTCGATGAGAGAAAGTTCCGGTGTGCCACGCGCTCCCTTGTTTGTTTCGGAGGAAGTTGTGTTCGATGGCTGATTTATATCTACGTTGAAACTCGTGTTTCATTCCCTGAAATGTTTCTGGGCAGCCCAGCTCCTTGAGTGATTTCCAATCACTTTCTCCGATGGCTAAGTTTGGGCTGGGCAGGTTAATTTTGACGTTGGATTCACCCGCTAGAAAGTGCAGTCCCTTGTTTCGGAATCTGCGGACAACTTGCTTACCAAATCGAGCACTGGGTTGCTGCGTTTTGGCTGAGCAAACTATTTAATTTCATTGGAAACGACCATGATATGTACCAGGAATCGTCATATCATCCATACGTATAATCACTGGCAAATTGTTTGTAGGTTCATATTTTTAATTTTTTCCTATGTATTCCCTTGAAATTTTTGGGATGCATTCACCTCTAATGTTGTATTTTACATTTTTATTTGTCTGTAAAATTGAACTTATTCGTCCTAAACCTATATTAAATAGATATTTATTATTTCTGAAGGTATTATTTACGAAACCAGAACACTATAATTTACAAATATTACAATTACGAATATTAAAACATTATAACTTTAAATTATCTTAAAATATTAATAATGATTATAACAATAATGATAATATCAATGATACCAATATAATGATACTCAATGATACCAATAATAAAATTAACTCTACATTTTTGGCTATCCTTGACAGATATTTTAAACTAATACCTATTACCTAGGCATATTGATTACTTATTTATTTATATCATGGATTTTGGAGTGATGGCAGATTAGATGAAGTTTGGAAGTCAGAAATTTTAACAAGATCATTGTCATTTCTCCGCGGTAAGGCATTTGTTGCGGTGTAATAATGATATGGATGTCAACGATCATGCCGATGATGCTGTTGATGATGCAAACTGTCAGCATGAAGTTGGAAAGGAGACAATGAGAGGCAGGAGAAACGGGAAATCTGGCGGAGGCGCGGAAGCACGCCGCGAACCCGTTTGGCTTGCACGGGAATTGAATCCCAATCCACGGCCCCAACTGTTGAAGGGGAACCCGAAGCACTGATTAGCCCCTACGGATGAGGTCGAAGTGAACTGCCTCATTCAAGACACGAGTTACACACTTCAGAAACTATAACGGTAATCATGCTACCTATTTACATCTGTACGATTATAAGTTATGAAACGACCAACATTTGAATATGTTCGTTAACCTACAAGAGGTGATGGAACAAAGACGTTAGGCCGCTCCGGATGGCCGAGATCATAACGGCAGTAGTATCGTGACGACCTCGAACAGAAGGATCGCGGGTTTTATTTGTGTGTGTACCCTCTATCGTCAACATATCATGTCTTCTTCACAGTAACCATAACGTTAAATCCAACAGTGGTCGATAATGATCTAGATGTTGATGTAACCTTAAACAACCAAAACACAAAAGTATATTTTTTTTCGACTGCCTTTGTTTACACTGCGTTTCGTTTCGTGAACCCTTTTGTGAAAATAAAAACTATTCACTTTAATACTCATTATTCGCCGATATTATTTTTGTCTTTTATAAAAATAATATATTTTTGCAAATTTCACCGTGTCGAGGAAGATAGGTTTTACAACTCTTCAATGTCATCAGGTATCGTCCATGGCGAAAAATATATCATTTGGAAAACAGGGAACAGTAACTGCAACACAATTAATAAGATAATAATACAAATAGGTAAACAATATAAACACAGAATGTATAATACACAAAAATGACAATAAGATGATGCGGCACCATGCAGTATCAAGAAACGTGTTGAAAGTAGTGTGGTATACGGTGAAAAGCGTTGAACTTAATGTTAATAATGTGAAATAAAGGTATGGGAAACGTCAAATTATGTAGAATCAGTGAAGTGGAGAAACTAGTAAGATAGCTGTGAAATCAATTTTAACTGAAAAGACGATTAATGGAGTGGAGCTGATCTGCATTTCGTGTAGGCAATTCCACTTAAATAAAAATATACTCGTAACTATCATAAAGGTCAAATTGTTTGTAAGATGGAATTTTTTGTGGAATATGTTTTTAATATTTAAAAATAAATCGTTCTTCACAAAAGTCTTTTTGGTGTTGTTCAGGACCACTGAATCACATGGATATACCTATTCTTAAATATACATATACCCATTCGATGTATCGCACGTACTTGCACACAAGCTGCTTTTTTCAAATAGGACTGCTCTTGAATTGCACACAGTATCCAGAGGCCAGAATTTGTGTTAGTCTTCGAATGGGGCGTTGTGTGGGCAGGCGTTCGCGAGGTGGAGCGAAAGGGCAAAGAGGTGGTGGGGTGGTCTTGATGCAAGGCAGTGGGGCGATGGGGAGGTGGGGATGCCAGATAACGGAGTAGTAGGGATGTCAGACAAAGGGGAGGTGGGGATGCCATCGCATGGGGTGGAGGGGCAGTCGAGCCAATTCCAACCACCCGAAGGCCAGATCCCAACATGATTGCGAACTGGATCCGCCCTACAGTGCATAACTCCACTTTCCGGATCTGCCTTACATTACGCCATGTAAAGCAAGGCGATTCGCATCGTTATCTTCTGTTATAGGAAATACTAATTATTTGCTGAAATTGTAAAAGACCTTTCACACGTTTATACATACTACTCAATAAAGAATATTCCATTTGCCAACCATTTTAGTAATATGAACAATTCTACAAAGCCTAGAATTACAATAAAAGACACCAATATTAACACACGAGTATGTTAAAAAATATCAAACAGGATTAACACGTAATTCAAGCCTGATTGAATGGCTTTCCACACTGCAGAATAAAATTAAAATATTGAGAAGTAACTTATAACCATCCACGTTTGCCAAAATTATCTTTTGTTTATAGGATTTGAATATCACTAATAAATGTGAGATTGAAAGTGAGACTGAGTTCAAGTGAAACTGTTTCTTTACAGAATCGACGTTAGGAAACTATTTCCTATAAAGAAGCTGTGATGGAAAGAACGACACCCGAAAGTATGCTCCATCGCTTTTCAAAGCGAACGACATTCATAATATAAGTGGCGTTGGTGGATCTAGCTCATCTTTTAACCCAGTAACTAAACTTAACCTCTCTTCTTCCTAAATATAAATAAAATGTAGGGACAATATTGCGCATCGAGGATATATGAATATTTTATTCTATGTTGAATATAATAGTTATAAAAATTATTAACAATATTAACATCTTAGGACAATTAATTTAGAAATAAGCAAATAATTAATATCAAGTTAGTAACTACAGTACATGAAAATACAATTGAGTTTCTAATTGTGTTTCATAACTTGCTATTTAATTATATAAATTATTTACATATTATTGAAACCAAACTTGTATTTCCAACAGAACGACAATTTCAAAATTCATTCGAACTTGATTTTTTATTGCCTCGAGTGTATATTCGAATTGAACTTTTGATTCGAATCTTTGAATTTTAGTATCTAAAAAAAGTTAAAGGAAGGTTTCATTTACTGTCATTGTTCAAAATTCATTTCCAAAATATACATTGTCTTCGCGTCGAAATGATAGAAAAAAACCATAGTCGGAGAAAAAGTTTACTTATTAACAGTGGTCATTGAGATATTTTGGGAGGATGTTTTCAACTCTTTTGCTCTTTAGAGACACTCTCGCCTTTTGAACATGTTAGCAACAGTAGAAGTAAAAGCATACTTGGAAAGTAATTTAAAATCATTATTGACTACATTTACTACATTCTGACTAGGATGCGTTTGAAATAGGCATAAACGTTCGTATAATGAACTTCAACTGTAAAATTATAATGCATTAATTTCTAAAAAATAAAAAAACATACATTTGCATAATTAACGTTTATACGTTATTAATTATGAAAACTCAGTATATTCACATATATAGATAGGTACGTATAAAATTAATTTAAATGCATACACTTTATAGAATGATGCAATAAGAGTGCTTTGTACAGTAATGCGTCAAGTTGCGTGAACATGGCAGGCATGATGAAGTTTAGTTACATAACTGAACAATGTGAATAAGAAAGGATTGCCTTCTGCTTAACCTTGAAAAACACCCGCTCTCCTCTGGAATGTTCGATACAACTGGCAAAGTGGATTTCTGCATCCGGTCCTGGGGGCCAACTATTAGAAGTTCACAGAAGTAGCCATTGCAATCAACAAAATAATACATAACAGAATAATTGATGCTGCTTACTACCTAAATTCGAATAAATATGTACGATAATCAATTTTACATTCACTCTTCCAAAACTGTTCGTCAAAAGCTTGGAGAATGGGGAAAAATCTATAAAATCTTACAGATGAAACTGACCGAAAGGCTGACTTGTCAATGAAACCTACGAAAGCTAAAAAAAGAAAAAATTGAAAAATTTATTTCATTCAAAATATGTGTAACCACCAAGAAAGGATTTTTGTAAATTCATCATCTGAGGGGGGTGAGTAGTTTGTTAACATATATTTGCTGGAATTATGCCACGAAACGGGCCAAGGACCGCGCGTGATTTTTCGTACTTCCTCCTCATCATTTCCCACTCTAACACTAACATGCACTACACATCCTACCCCACATACACGATACACTACCACACATGCCAGGAGACCGATCGAGAACTTAGAGACCAGCTGGGCGATGCCCCATTGGTGGGAGATACCTGGTTGGCGAAGCCCTCGCTAGCCGACGGTAGGTCGTTGTCGGATCTCTCCTTATAAGGGGGGAAAACCACCGCCACAAGCTCCCCCGAACAAAACATGCAAAACACTTACGGGACTAATGATCTGAGTTGACGCGCCCGTAATCAATCAATCAGGGCCGGATGAGTCGGCACGGGGTGGGGCGGAGTGGGAATTGGTGCCAAGAATACCAATGAAATCGCTTTCATTTTACATTGGCGGACATGCCTTAGCGTTCTTGGCTCAAAAGTTGCACTGTAAATGGACATCTGTATTGCAGCTGCAACGGCAGTGTGTGTAAGATGTGCGGAAAGGGCAAGGAACAGGAAGAAAAGATGGCGCATGGTTCGTGGCCCGTTTGTTAGGATACTGCTTCGGTAACTACGATCTTAACAGACGACAGCTAGAATTCTCCGCGACTGAAAAATTTGATCAAGCTATCTGGTTGTGTCGAAAATTCTGCCAACGTCGGGACTCGAACCCTAAGACCTCCCCGGCACTGCGCTGACATCAGTTAATGCTCTGAGCCACATAAGTCGGAACATGTGTAAGATAAATGGACGTTTTCTTGAGAATTTGAGAACATCGGTGATACTATTTCATTCACTCAGTACATTATTTGTAATTTTGTTTATCAAGAATGTTATTGACAAGACGATAGTCAATTTTACTCACTCAATAAGAACACGAGCTGTCATGTTTCTTGTATATGACATGTGAATTTTTTATTATACGTAGACCAAAACGTTGCACAGATATGCATTAACAAAAACATAAATTAACATGAAATATAGATGGTACTTACACGAATAGAAAAATAATTCTGAATCTGTGGCTCAATCATCTGTCATTTGCACATTGATTTTGTTTAATAAATTTAACACGTTTTAAACAGTTGTTTGCCAATTTTTATCGTCTTTCCCTGTGAACGTTTTACTCTCCAAGACGTTGACAGCCATGAAGATATTGTTGTTCAGTCACTTAAGTGTAAGTTCAATTACTGAAGTGTACATTGTACTACATGGAAATCTATCAATTGTCTCATTACCTACAGCCCCCCGCAGCGGCAATCGCGTCTGCGTAGGTGGCCGCGATTCCTGGCAGAGACTTGTAAACACCCACCCGGACCCCGAGCTTCACGCCGGAACTCATTCCGTTAGTCAAGGTGGAGGCAGTGAGTGGGTGGCTTCCCACCGACTCCTGTGCGGAATCGAGCGAGAGCGTGGAGTCTGCCAGCCAGCATCCTCTGTGTAGCAAGGTTGCGGGTCTCAAACCCACATAAGTCCAGACGGGGAGTGTAGACCTCCCTATCCGGGTTGTCTAGGTTCCGGTGGCACTCACGTCGATAGCTTCATGGTGGAGGCAGTGAGTGGATGGCTTCCCACCGAGTGCTGTGCGGAATCGAGCGAGAGCGTGAGGTTTGCCAGCCAGTATCCTCTGTGTAGCAAGGTTGCGAGTCTCAAACCCACGTAAGTCCAGACGGGGAGTATGGACCTCCCTATCGGGGTTGTCTAGGTTCCGGTGGCACTCACGTCGATAGCTTCATGGTGGAGGCCGTGAGTGGGTGGCTTCCCACGGACTCCTGAGCGGAATCGACCGAGAGCGTGAGGTCTGCCAGCCAGCACCCTCTGTGTAGCAAGGTTGCGGGTTTCAAACCCACGTAAGTCCTGACAGGGAGTATGGACCTCCCTATCCGGGTTGTCTAGGTTTCGGTGGCACTCACGTCGATATCTTCACGGTGGAGGCAGTAAGAAGACGGGTTGGGGACCCGTGCTCCCTGGGTCTCAACCCAGGACACTCGGCCTCGTCGTGGCGGTGGCCTGGCACTCTGAGCAATGAGATGGGACATATCCCGGCGCGTGTGAGCATGGCTCCGGTACTGGATAGCTAGGAGCACTGAGCTGGCAGAACGGCCAGATTAGGGCCCGGCAACTCTCCATCAAAATTGGGGACAAAGCTAGAGGTTTCTACTATAGGATGCGCTAGTGTCGCCAGATACAGCTGCTGGTAAGGCTCGCCAACTTTCGCACATAAAAATTGGTCAAGAAATACGAATACGCTTTGATTATGAGCGATTTCTGAAATAAATTACAAAAGAAGTTAAATACTATGTGTTTATCTTCTAAAATTCATTTATTCTTAATAATACACGCGTGAAAGAAAAGGTAGCGCGAACAGCGGCGCGATCTTTTGTATCAAGCGCGTGCGTTTGCGTCCCGAGAACCCACGCACGATTTAAATAACGTTGGTAGCAGTTCGTATTTTAGTTCGTGTAAGGTGATGCACTAAAGCGCGCCACTGTACTGGTCCCCACCACGTTATATGTGAGTTATAGGGCCCTGGGCCAGACCCTGGCATTGAATGGGGAGGTTGCCGTGAAACAAACTGCGTTCCGGCGGGATCCAGTCTGTCGGCGTACTTGTGTGTGGGCAAGGGCTGAGAATAAAAGCGAAAAGCTTTGGTTAACCCCGGGGTTAACGCTCCCTGATAGTACAAGAAATTGTGTGGTGTAGTAGACTACGCAGGGGCCATACATACAGTACGTACTGTCACACACATACAATTGTAAACAAGCGATTATAAGACAGCAGTGCAAAATACACTTCAATTTACGCTCAAATAGTTTCACAACAAGTACTTAAAAAATCGTACAGTTTTACTACACGATAAAATCACATGGTTCGCGGATCACCAATTAAATCAAAACTACTTCATTCGCTATCTATTTAAACCGTTCAGTACAACGGCCTTGCGAAACTCAGTTTTATACATACATACATACATTTATTAGAACTGCAATTGGGAATGACCCGGTGGCAATTAAGTGACAATTATTGCAAAAATTACAACACTTACATTAATAATAATACTAATAATGATAATAATAATAATAATAATAATAATAATAATAATAATAATAATAATAATAATAATAATAATACCGTACAATACAGTACACACTGTGTAGTATCTTTGAGTATTCGCTTTCTTTCAGTAATACAAATAATTTAAAGTTATTTTCCAGTAACTAGCTCAACCCTTTCGATTACATTGTATAAAAGTAAGAGCTGTAGAAACGTTACTATTGAAACATACAACACACTCTAAGGAAAATCGAAAACCTTTCAAAGTATTGTTTCTTGTCTTTCAATAATAATTCTCTAAGATTGATAATATGAGGGAGGTTTATAAATTCTTAACTATTCTTAACTAGATGTAGTTGGACTTGATGTGAACAAATGACTGCGGATAGACGTTCAATGGAATATTTTTACGATTTTATTAATAGTTGGTGTTTATTTTATAAAACCGATTAATATTAGCACCTGGTAACACAACCTTTTATTTAAAGCAAGAACCACAAAATTTGCTTGAGTAGAAAGCTCATTTTTTATTTCTAAACGAAAACCTTTGAGTTTTCGATTTGACACATTGTATTATACAGTACGTTGGGAGCATTTACGTAAATTTCGCGGAACTATTTTATTACGCGTATACTTAAAATGTGCGAGGGGGAAAGTGCATCGCAGGCTTGAACAATCAACGACTGTCTATCCACGTGACAATGTCTACATCCATTGACTCGTTTTTATGCTTTCCTCTCCCAGAGGCAATGATTTTCATGTCTGTCTGACTGGCAGGATTGATGTGTCACGTACAACTCTGTCAGATTAGAAGATCTCGATGGGAAACTCAGTAAATACGTCAGGATTAAGATCTAGATCTGCAGTTACGGAGAACATTAAAATATTTTAAATTTTGGGGGTATCTTCAATGAAGCCCCTGGGACATCTTCTGGAAAATGACTGGAATCTTTTGCTCAAACAGAAATACAATAATTATGGTAAGTTCCTTTTTTTCATTTAAAACATCTGTCATTTACAAAATTGCAAACATCTTTATATTTAAAACGGTAATGGTTTGCGTTTAGAAAGAAGTTTGAGCTTTTTACTCAACCAAATTTCATAACTTTTGCTTAAAATGAAAGATAGTCTTTTCGCTTGCTAGTATTGGCAGAGTTTATAGCATAAACTCTAAATTTCAATAAATTCGTAAAATTAATAAAATTTACCCCTATCTTCCGGTATTTGGTTAATACATTGGTTCAGAGCGTAGGCATCCGCAGCCGAAGTCAGTAACTACTTGGTTGTGCGGGAGACGCCGCATCTTAGGAACAGGGGCCAACGTTTCGGTTAATGCGAAAATGCACATTTCGCCCTGAGAAAGGTCGCAGAATGGCGGCCGAAACGTTGGGATCTTTTCCTAGTTCCTGGCGACTGCCGAACAGCCAAGGAGTTAATGCGTTGTTTGATTGTGTCAATAGCTTCCAGAAGTCCTTGGCCTACAACGACAAGCCTGAGCGAGAATAAGGTTAGAGTTAGCGAATCGAAAATAGCGAATATTTTAAGCTCCAAGATTGTGTGTTTTCAAATGTAAATATTAATGATGCCACAACACAATGCCAACATTCGTCTGACATTGTGTATGTGCACTTTCTCAATAAATTCAGTGATTATAATTGTATGTAGTGCATTGAGTGTTTAATTTAAGGTGGTTAGTAGAATTCCCAGTTACAGTCCACTGAAGCATACATACAGGTCTGGGTAAATACGAGACATTTTAATTTAATTTTCAGAAAGTGTTTAACTCTATATTTTCAGTGAGTAGAGATTGCACTGTTGCAGAATTTGTAAATCTCCCTAATTTCATTAGTCTTCTAGATTTAATACTAAACGACATGAAACACTGTTTTTTGGCTCCTCTATTTTCTGTATAGTAAATATGTAGAACTTTTCTGCAGGTACATTTCACATACATATACTATTCAGCATTCATCCTTTCTGTTAGAAATTTTAACTTATGTCCCAAATTTCAAAGTCATTTTTCAACCATATTAACTATTGTGGCTTGGCTCCTTTTTACATAACTTCAATCAATTCTAGACTTTTAAATGATGTCTTATCGTTTTTTAAATCAATTTCAGTAAAATTTGAGTAATAACACTAAGAAGATAAACGGTTTCGGTGTCTCTATCTTCGATATTGTATTGTAAGAATATGCAGTTTTCTAACTTAAACGATTTTTGAAAATTTAGAGAATTTAACAAAAATTGGACAAGAGAAATTTTTATAATCGTACTTTACCCTACCCGAGAAAAAAGCAATCAAAAAATTTGAAGCCTGTTTCCGATTCAAGGGGTCGCCATCATCTAGATAGATCGAGAAATATCAATTTTGCTGAAAATCCTGCCTGCGGGTTGGCTCCTAGCATTTTTCACATACGGACAGACGCTATACCGTAATTCAAATTTGCGGCATCAAGGACCTACAAAACGTGGATTTTGACTACATAACGTACTAGAGAAAGTTATTAATTACATAGGAGCAAGAACAATACACATTTTCGGTATCTGAGAGCTACAAAACATGTTTTTTTCTGTCAAAAAATTTGTAGTTTTGCTGTAGCATTTTGTACGTTATAAAAAATCCTTTTCTCATGAAATTAGGGAATATATGATGTAGAGACATTTAAAAATCATTGTTTTTTCTTTTTACGACATATACTCTGTTCTATATTACGAGTAGGAGAACGTAAAAAGAGAGCTTCCTGATTCATCATAAATACCGAGCTCATTTCAGCTTACATTTTTTAAAGAGTACTTAGTTGTCACAATTCTTGAAACCATGATTCCTATCTCTTCGATCTCCAAGGGCACCTTCTAGGAAGGCTTAGCCTTCGGAGGGGTTACGACATCCTTCAATCACAGGAGCTGCCTGCCTTCCTCTGCCCACTGATGCGTCACCTTAACACTGCTCCTCGAGAGCTGAAAGGTCGGCTTCCGAATTATGCACTTGGAGGTCGCTGGATCGAAAGTCCACCGCGCTAATTGGAAACGGCTCCGATATATCGATTAGCATTTGAATTAATAAAATCCACTTGGGAAAAAGGAATATTAATACAGTCTATATTATGTTAGAGTAATCAAGTTTATTTTTGCTGTCAGCTTCTGGTTATTGATGTTCTTAAAACAAATAATAAAAATGATAATGTTTATGTTAGGTCACCTCCGACAGACAGAGAATCGCACGTCTAGAGTAGATACTGATCGATTGGATATGATATAGATGATTGTGAGTGGGATACAGGCCCGCTTATTGAAGGGTACTGCGGAGTAGAAGCGAGTAAGAATATAATTATTGTGTAATAGATATGTGCAAAGGAGAAATAAAAAAAATATTTTTCGTACCTCTTGTGAATAACCTGTATTGTCGCTTGTATTCAACTGCAGCTCTAGCTCCAGCCGCCGTAATGGTATTAATAACCCAGTTTCCTTTTTTCGCGGCAATAGTTCACTACCTTATTTATAATTAATTTATTGCCAGAACGCACTCTCGCATACCGAAGTGGATTTGATTTTCAGCAAACATCGCAGAACTGTCAAAGACAAAACAATCACTTGTCCCCGGACTGTCTCAGCTGGTGTCAGATGCTGTTAGTCATCGGCACTAGCGAAGAAAGGAGGTATTTCTTGGGCGACGAAACACGCGATTTGAATTTAGCTCAGAGGCGTCATTTAGGCTTGAGGATCCTTTATATGCAAGGAAATCTACTAACATGGGCCAGCCGGCTTTACTTTCCCTCCGAAGGAAGGCGTACGAAGGAGTTTTTCGCCCTTAAAAGCCCACGGCTTCGATCGGTTTTGAACCTGCCAACTTGTATAACAGCCCAATACGCTAACTTTTACACCATCGCCCCCGAAGTTCGATTCTGTATCTTTCCTGAGGATGTCTTCTTTATATTTGCAGAGCTTTTTATTTTTCGTACGCGTTTCTTGGAATATTATTTTGCATCTCTTACTTTCTATCATCAACGGTAGGTTCTATTTTTCCCCATCTTAGTGATTTGCAGACTCCGTCATACCATGTTTTATTTCTCATAATAGGTCTTGCGTTGATGTTGAAGGTGGGTGACATAAATACATCAAAATTGTGTTTATGTCGTTGAAAGAGACCGTGGCCATTGAAACATAAAATAAAAACTAAAATGAATAAAAAACGAACTGTGATTCTACTAACAAATCCCTTTCCAGACTAATAGCTCATTCACAGACGTTTACTATGTAGCAGGATAGATTATTAAGTATAGTGGGACGCAATTAAAGCACATACATCTGCTCCCATAAAGTTTTAGTATAAATTATTAGTTCCACATTAATAAAATTCAACTCTTTAAAAATGAGCAATACACATAGACTACGAAAGTACAAATTTAGTGAAATTTTGAAATCAAGATATAGAATTTATTTATTTAGAAAATGAAGAGACATATCACATGTAATAACCATTGAAACGACAAGAAATCATTTTTATACTTTTATAAAGCACGTCTGACACCGAAATTACATGAAGTGCGCTCCTGCTTACGTAATGAATTACGCAATCAAAAACCATGTACCCACATTGTAATTATGATTCATATCATTATAATAACAATTCGAGATTAAATAAAATTTACTATACGTAACTAATTCCCACTTACTTCATGACATGTGTTGGACATGTCATGTAAAGTAATATATTCGAATATATTACTAACAGAGAAGCATCAAACTCACGTTGAAATAACCTTTGTATAAACGGTAAGCATGACCTCCATTGCTTCAAACATATCAACTTTAAAACATAATTATTATAGCAAACCCTTGAAGTTACATTTTGATTGCTATGACAACAAACTGCATCATTAAGATTCTTGAAGAAAATAAAATTGCATGGCGGAGAACTTCTCTCCGTAAAATTTACAATAAAAGATTAACATGACAGATGTCACTCCGTCAAAAACTTTTCCCATGGGACTATAAAATCATCATGACGGCGATGTTCAGTCCTCCATGACGACGACGAGGCGATGGTGTTATTTCAGAATGCCTTCCTCAGTTGGGGCTCTTCATTCTGTTTTGTGTTTGGTTGTCAATTTTAGGGAAGTTTTGCTCCCCTCCCCAATACAAGACGGGGATTCGGTGGCAGGGTGGGTAGGATATGAGATAGGTTTATTTTGATTTGGTGTTTGATGGGTTATTTTGAACGGGTTGTGAGTGGAGAAAGGGGAAAGAGAGAAGAAAGAGAGAGAGAGAGAGAGAGAGAGAGAGAGAGAGAGAGAGAGAGAGAGAGAGAGAAGTGTAAGAGAGAAAAGAAGTGAAGAGAAAGGAAATAGTGGAAGGGTAATAAGTGTTTATGGTTTTCTGAATTTTGGGGTCATATTTGGGGGTTTTCCAGTCGTGTTTGTTGGGATGTAACGAAAAAGTCAGTGTCATATGTCAGTTTTTTTTCATGCCATTTTGATGTTGTTTGTTTGGACTTTCAGTGCCATCTAAGCTAAGTGGGAGGTGGTGGGAGTTGAAGAATGTCGAGGGGATGCTTCTTGGTTCTGTGTCCGGGTGGATTTGTAATTATAGGCAGATGTGATGTAAGTAGGTAATTGTATGAGTGATCAGAAAGGAAGTTATGAATGCAATTTTGTGTAGAGGTATGAATATAGGTTGCTAAGTGGGGAATGTTATGAAGAGTTCGTAGGTCGTTTAGTCAGGTGAAGATGTGAGGTCTGAAAATAAGTTTGAGAATTCTGTTTTCTAGTCTGGTGAGAAGAAAGTAGTTGGTGTAAGAAGTGCATGACTAGGTCGGGTGGGCGTGTGTAATGATGGGGCGGATGTAAGAGTAGTATAAAGGTTTTTTTTAGTGGAAAGCAAGAGAGAAGAGGGAGGACTGCATTAATTATTCTATGATTTTCGGTCATGATTTCTTGAATATGTGATGTTCATAGAAGTCGCTGGGAAAAATTAATACCGAAGTATTTAATTTTGGGTTGCCAAGAAAGAGGTTGTTGATTGATAAGAGGAGGAGGAGGAAGAGTCGGCTTCTGCGGTTTGTAACAACCATTGTCTTTAATTTTGAGGGGTTTAGAGCTATGTTGTTGGCTTTGGCCCAGGGGTGGAGGGTATCTAGGGCTTTTTGTAGTTGGGTCAGGGACTCCCCCATGACTTGGACCCAAGTGAGCGAGCGTCCTGTCGACGCGATCCAGACAACTTGCGCTGCCTCGACACTCCCGCTATTCCGGGGTCTACGGACTTGTATTTCAAACAAGCAATTAATTCAAAGAGTAGGATCAAGAAAAAATACTTCTGGAAAACTACAATTAATTAAAATGCTGTCTAGATTATGATTTAATATAAAATTCAATCGGATTTGAAAGTAAAATCCAATTGAAATCATAGTGTTGAATGATAAGCCGGCGATTATTTCGGGAATTGACGATAGGCAGCGCTGATAGTTGAAAGATGTGAACATACATAATAGTCAAGGAGCTAGAATATGTGACATAGAGTGTCTGAAGCGCCTCCATCGTTGAAGTAAATTGAAGCCGTGTTTTTTGCAGTCAAAGCAGCGCCCTCTGGGAAACGAAGTATTTTATGCTGTGATTTATGCAACTCTGCCCCTAGCAGGTCTCAAATGTTTACGGTTTCATCAAATCGGAAGCTTGAACGTCATCATAGTGACGTCACTATGGTGTCGTTTAAGCTTTCGATTGGATGAAACTGTCAACAGCTGATTCCTGCCAGGGGCAGAGTTGCAAAAACAGCAGTATAAGATTACATTTGGTGCTGGTTACACAGCCACTCGAATGTTTTGACTTCAAAAAACATGGCGGCCACTAGTTAGGCTAACCTCCACCACGTGTGCTGAAACTATATAGACAGCCACTGTACGTATTATATTCTAGATGGTTGATAATAGTCAATAAAATCATAATTAAACAAAAAACGTTGATTTAATTAAAGCTAGCAGCATCTTACAAAAATTATCCATTCAAGGTAGTCAAGGCCTCCCTGAACATACGAGCATTAATTCGTGATATTTCTTATACAGAAAAGAACTGTGTTGATAAATGGGTAGGTGGAGCACTTATAATGTAAGGGACTGTACGTGTGGTATGTAGAATAATTAAGTGAATTATCATGAAAAGGGGGTATGAATACTGCTGATATATTTAAAATAAATAAAACCGCACCTAACTAACACGAATAATGTTATTTTTCAAAAGTTAGGCGTTTTACCGTGGCGAAGTATTTCATAACTTCACCAACCGACTATGCTGTGTCAAAGACAAATATTGCGAGTGCGTTACGCTCCTTTAATTACGCAATTCGCAATTAGGCAAGGTCAATTAGTTTGGAATTTATAAGCCGGAGCTCCATGTTGGGCTTCACCAGTCGTGTTATTGAGTGCATTTACCGGTACCTGTAAAAATGTTTTTAAAACACTGTTCTGCCGTTTCTGAGAAAATATTGTTTTTATTATTTTTTAATGTTCTTCATATTTCACTCAAAGTTGCGTGAAAACTATTAATACTTTCGAAACCATGAACATGACAAATAACTACTTGTGGAGAGCAAGTTTCATTTCATTTATCTAATTTTTGAAAAATGAAAATAATACATCAAAATAGCATTTATGTCATGCATTCAGTGCATTTACCATTATCCGTAGAAAAAGTTTCAAGATAAAAATTGGGCCCGTTTTTAAGGAATTCGGCTTTAAATATTGCCCATATATCATTCAAAATTGCCAGTAACATTTTCAAATATTAATATTTACTATTTTCTTTGAAAAAATTGAAGCCGTTTTTAAGAAAATGACGCTTAAGCGCTACAATAAATTCTATATTTGAAGCACTTTTTCACAGAAACGTTTTGAGTTAGAGAAAAACTTCATTGCTGTAAATGTGCATATTAACGACGTGAGAGATATTGAAAGAAAATTACATTTGTATAATGCGTTCGAGCGTTTCTGAAAATGCGGAATTGTGATCTAGTTTACTAGAAAAGGGAGAGTTTTCGAGAAACTTTATGACAATATGACAATATTTAAAGAACATGTACTCATAAATATAATAATTTGAACAAATTGTCGTTAATGTGAATATAAACGACGTGAGAGACAAGTCAAAAAATTACTTTTTTCTAATTTTTAAAGAAAAAACAAAAGAATTGAGCAATAATGACGTTTATGTCATTTCATAGAGTGAATTTAGCACACTCCTTACCAAAGGTTTAAAGAAAAAAATTGGAGCCGTTTTTGAAAAAGTCTTATTTTTTGTAATTTTTTCATATTGCAGAAATTGCACGAAAACTACTAAAATTTTCAAAAAAATGTACATGGCCTAAATGAAAGAATTCACTGCAGACAACACATTTCATTTGAAGGAAAAATCTCCATTTTTAATTTTGTTGTTGTGGAAAGACCCCGAAAAATTGAAACTTTTGCAATTTTCATAAATTCAGAGTCAACAGTGAAAATTGGACCTATGCCACATTTATAAGTGCATTTTACTCTAGTCTTAAAAGATGTTTAAAGAAAAAAATTTAAGCTGTTTTTGAGAAAGTTTTAAAATGTCCCCGGGGCTTCATGTAAAGAACCCCCAAAAACTAATGAATGATTTTCAAAATCGCAGAGCTTCGACTCAGGCCAATTAGACAACGTTGTTTCAATTTGGAAAAAAATCCTACGCATGATTTGGGCGCTAGTGTTGTTCACAAACACCAGTCAGATGGACGGACAGACAGACGGACGGACGGACGTTTTGAAAAAAAACAACAAATTTTTCGGTATCAGGGGACGCCAAAACGTGTATTTCCGTTGAAATCTCAAAATCGATTTTCCGCCGCATTACATAACTTTCCCTATACTCTTCCTATATTACTCCGTATACCGGAAAGTAAAAATGCGTTGTTCACGAACGCTTACTCAAAAAATTGGAGTTGACGAGAGGGAAGACACAATAGAGCTGAAGTATTAATTTCAAGCGAAACGTGCCATACCACTTCGAACGTTGTAACAGAATGGTTCATTACGCTATTCGCTACGGGCAGCAACATCGTCAATCGTGCAACGCAGCCGGCGGCAGTCAGCCAACAACACATGCAGAGTGCAGAATCACGCACTTGCTGCCGCTGGCCTAGGCGCAATTAAATCGTGCAGGCGCTGCGAAGAATTCCCCGCTCAAAGAAACTTGCTATTACTCGCTTTAAAGATGAATAAATGAATCTTCTGAAATGTTCATTCTACAAAAAATCGATGTTTTGCTGTCTGGGGTAGATCATTCGTGTAGCTAGTAGATATATCGTCGCTTTTTTCTTTTCCTCGGCTGTACGAAGTATGAAAGAAAAGCATAGAAATCCGTCCAAAAATGGAGGCCAAGATTTCGCAATTTCATTGCCCTAAGACAAACGAAGTAGTTTCAACGATGGTATCCGTGTGAATGGATGTGTTGATATGTGTCACGCGTAATTCGTACAATTTAGAAAAGTTTGAGCTTTATCTTGACACACATGTCAGGTGAAATGTGAGGGCATTCCCAAGAAGAATGAGATTGGTGTAAGTGGCTAGGGGATGCATACTGTTCTGTGCCAAAAACATTGGAAAATGGCAATTTTTTGTCAATACAGACTAAAGTACGGGAACTCCCAAAATCATAGAACTCCCAGAACAACTTATATTCACTGGTTCGTAAGACATACAAGGGGACTATTGAAGGAAAAATATATACCATTATTCGTATTCGAATAATGGCATTTACATTCTACAAAGAAAATAAGACGTGCAGATAGTAGAGTCGGAAAGATAAAGCGATAATATTATAAACTGTTTCTGAACCTATTTTTAAAAACATTTCACATCCAAAAATGCATACTAATGAAAATGGTTCCAAAAAAGCACATGCTTTCACAATAATTCACAAAACTGCATCTGTGGTATGTGATGATACAAAACATATTTAACTATGATTAATTATGATTTAGTCATCTTGGGCTGAGAGCAAACTGGCAATTTTCTTTTAGAATAACAGAAACCCGAACACAAGAAAAAAATCATATGTTAAAGAAATAAAAGATTCAAAGCTAATCGATACATTTTCGACGGGGCGCGACATGCAGAAGTGCAAAGTCGCGCAATTCCATCAAGAATAGAGCGTTTCCATCAAAACGGGGGCAGCTGTGCCCTGGGCGCGCTCTGCGGCGGCGGCGGCGGCGGCGGCGGTGGCGGCCGTGGGCGTGGCCCTGGCCGCCTTCCAGCGCCGGTTCACGGGCGGCGCGCGCGCTGTCCCCTGTCCCCGCCACGCCCCCGCCCCGCGCTGGCCTCGCGCCGCCGCCACCGCCGCCGCCGCCGCCGTCGATCGAAAACTAGCGCAGGTGCCGTTCTGGCGGTCCTCGCCGAGCGCTGCGCTCGCTCCGGGCGCCGCCGCGCCGCGCGAAGGACGGCCTTGGAGACAGCGCATTTGGCGGCCCAGACTCACTCACGTATCTCGTCTTCTTTCGTCTTTGGTTAGATGGCGCTTCGTCTTAGATGGCGCTCTGGGTGGCGGTGCGGTGAGCAATGCTTCTGAGTTGCAGGTTCGAATGTGGAGTAAACAATAGTTTTCTACGTGTGTGAGGGGGAGAGGAGAGGAACGATACTGATCTCAATGACAAGCCAGTACACTGCCCATTTTCCTTAGAGGGGAAAGCCAACTGAGTTGAATGGCTGAAGGTCTTCATGTGCGAAAAAAAACTGTAATTGCGTCTGGGGGTCTCGGTCGCGTATTGTATCTCGAGGCGCAATGAAGGATTTATCAGGTAATTAGAGGTTTTTTCCAAGGAAATCAGGGACGAGGTCCCTCATACTAAAACGAAGCTTTATCGCAATTGACAATATTGGAGAACCACAAGTAAAAATAAATTCGAGTGCTTCTCCGGATGAGAATGCTTAACCACTTCAACTCTAGATGAGTGGACGGTGCATTTGTGATTTAGAAAAAGCAACTCTTATTAATGGCTAATGTGAGGCAAAAATAGGCAGTGTAAGTAATTAGGCAAGGTATATTAATTTAAGAATGAACTTCTTTATTATAAATTTAATTTTAGTTAGAGTTGGTGGATTTAAACCATCTAGATTTAAACCCCCATTAACGGCCAGCATCCTCATTTGAGAAGCATATTTTTGGTCAGCTCAGATTTGTTTCTCGAAGATACGAGCTCCCATGAGGGCCTTGCACCAAAGGGTGCGACGACATTGGGTGTGGGCTAGCCACTCAAAATTAAGTAGATCGTTAATGAGTTAGTCATAATTTAAACAATAGATGAACCACTGCTTAACCATAGCTTAATCATTTTTCTAAAATATCATGCTAGTTTTTATGATTAATATTTGTTTCTTAAATCCGACATTGTATTAAATATTATATAATATTCGTTGAATTGTCTGTCGTATTGCTCTGAGTAAGAAATAATACAGAAAAAATTAATACTTTTTTACGGCCAGAATGAGTTATTCGCGAGATTGGGTTGAGTAGGGGCAGAAGGCGAGATGCGATGATTGCCGGTTTTAAGGACGCGCCGAACCTGGACTGTTTTTACAGGAAGAGGAAAATATGCAAAACAACGTTGGACAAAACTGGACGTATTGAAAACCGGCCAAACTACTGTATTATTCTTACTCTAAAATTCATAGCAAGAATCTAAATAACATATGAATTTCTATTATTTGTGTAGCAGCACTTAATCTAATGTACAAACGATCATCATCATTGCTCCGTATTGATAAAACAATTTGAAGAATTTTTGAAGCTTGGAATAATTTAAATCAAACATGTCAAGGTCTCGGACAAGCTCTGGAGATCGCGAGCAATCAGTCAAGAGCAAGTAGTTACAAGTTTTAGAAGTAAGAGTTGTGCTAATAGCTCTGGAGTGAGCGGTATGTCACTGGATACCTGGCCCATGTCAGTCTTTTCTTGAAGTTAGGAGGCAATTACTGCCCCAAATTTAGCCACATTAATTTCCATTTCCTCTACTAAAGCAATAAATGATCAGTTAAATGAAATAATACATCAGTCTGATTTCAGATTATTGCCAACTGACAGTAAAATTAAACATTTTGAAACAAAAGTATGTAGATTTTGAAATTGTGTTTACTAAAAAGTGAATTAATTGCATAAGTTCCTACGTTCAGGTTAGTAGGCACGAACAGACAAATATTCTCAACTGTTACAAAGCTGTGTGTCCGTAAGCGAGAATTGTCAACTTATAGATACTTGTCAATATATTTCACATTATTGCTACATACAATAAATAACTGAACGATTTAATAAAACAACACAAAACGAAAACAAGGGAAGAGTTTGCAATTCAAACATATTCCTGCCCCGTAGCAGAAATGTTTATGTAGGAAGTATTTAAGAAAATGAAATAATAAATAGTAAATAATGGTATAATAATTCACATCTCCATTGTTTGATAGAACAAAACCGGCAAACGTTTCCGAATGAAACCGCTTTTCTCCGCTTTAACTTGACGCCCCTTTCTGGATTTGGAGGGGAAGTGCGAGCAGAATCAGGGGAAGTTGCCTGTGCACCTAGGGACGTAGGGCTTCCCAGGCGGACAAGTACAGCGCGGTTAGACATGCCTGTTTTCAAGAAATATAGGATATATATGAAACGTAAGAAGGACAAGTCCGTGCTCTCTCGTTGTGCGGGTTGGGCGATTTGGAAGAAGAAACATGTGACATTTAGTGAGAGCGGCCACGCGCTTGTCTCGCGAGCGCGTGGCGATGCTGCATTCCCCCACTACCAGCTCTTGAGTAGCAAGAAGTTTTAATTGAACAATAGTGCCTACAGGTTTCACCGTTACTGGCCGCGCCTTGGGCAATGAAGGAACAACAATGAAAAAGAAGAAGAAACCTAATTTAAACAATTAAAAAATATTAGTGAAAGCCAGGTGAGCGTGCTTTTGTATTTATTGTTTTTTGTTTAAAGCTTTTTGTTTAAATCGGATCTTTTGTTTGAATCAGTTGTTTTTGTTCTGTTTATTGTTTCTTCTATTGCGGAAAGCACAACCGGTTTCTTTAAAAAAGTGTTTTATTGAGAAGAGATTTTTCCAAATTGTTTTATTCGAACGTATTGAAACGACAAATAGCAAGTAACATTTGAACGATTAACTGCCAAGTATAAACAGAATATTATAATTTAAAAAGGTAAACGACCCATCCGTTGAGAACGAATAGAAATTGTTGAGAAATTGACCGATACTATCATTATTATTACTTTTGAACTTCGAAACGCATAGTTTCCAAATTATTCGCCTGTAATTCAGTAATTCAAAGACGCAGGGTTCACAAATAAGTATCTGACATCGAGAAATCGGTAATCAGCTGTGCAACTTTATTCTAGAGTGCAAATACGAAATTAACCTTGCCAAGATACTAACTCAGTATTGTAACTTGCAGTATCGCGACAGGGATAAGACGTTATGACATTATTCACTGAAGTCCTGGCATGTTACAATGACATTTTCTTTTATCGTGATCGTAGCGTCCCGTCTATCCGGAACAACGACAACGTAACTACAAAACTAGTTTTACTACTAACAGCAAACAAAGGAACAAAACCTGCCATCTTAACTGTGCTGCACTAATTTTTTTAGAACAATGAACCACTGTAGTAAGACATATATTAAAAAATTGTTATCAATGTTGTTATTTCTTTGTACATTGGCAAAAAACATTTTCCCCCCGACTCGCCTGATTGACCCTATTTTGCTTTTGTTGTCGCTATTGCTCCTAAAATCAGAACATTGCTCTATATCTATCTCTGCTGCAATATTTCTGACTGCACATAGCTCATGAGTCACAATCCTTGAGTAGAGAAGATTGGTGGACGTAGTATATGGTCACTTCCTTCTGACTTAGGTTCGCATATAATGGATTCACACGTTTCAGAAATACAATGTACAAATCTTTGCACGGATTGGTTTTTCTCCGAAACGTTCTCAAACCCCATTAGAGTTTTATTTTTGTACTTTTTAAAATAAATAAAATGTGTTCTTACTTATGAATAAACGAAAACACAGATGCTGAAAATGTAAGCGGCACCGTATCGAACCCCGGGAACTGCAAACCACAGGCTCGGCGAAAATGGCAGCTGAAATGGAGGTGAAGAGCTATCCCCAATCTTTTATCATTACACCCATTATGCTCCGCTCGCAATCAACAGATAGTCAGCGTTTATACACTGGCGTTGTGGCTCTCGTTAGAAATGCGGAGTTAACCACCAGGCTCGCAGCGCACGCACGGATCATTCCCTCCCATCTGATTTGCATAAATGCAAGAAAATTGAGTTGGAATTTGACTCACAAGATTAATGAGAATTGACAAAAATATGGGTATTGTATTAAACTCACTAAATATTTAAAAACGATTATTAATTATTGTTGAGTACAAATATGCTACAATTGACAAGAACCTCTTCTGCTCACTTCCAAGATTGAAACACAACTGTCAGATGCGGCGCCGTTCTCTCACAGCATTGTGTGCAACAGCTGATATTTTTACAACGTACAATTTAGACTATCTAGATAGTCCAGTTCGTACCTGGCGTAAGAACTAGTCTATGTCAGTGTGAAGCGATATTTCAACAACATCGATGTTTCCCCAGCTCCGTCAGACTTTTCTCGCTTGACTGCACTTACTTCATTTCAAACAATTCGCAGTTACATAGTTGTGCTGAAGTGTTCGATATGAATATCGTGTGGCTTCATTTTAAGTATATTTAACTACGAAACAAGACAGTTAATAATACCGGGCGAGTGCTATGTGATACACGTGAATCGTCATTTAGAGATTGTAACGATGTAGGATGAATGCGTTGCGAATATAAAATTGGCTTACAGCTGCAATGTCATCAAATGTATTTATTTTCTAGCACAGATATAAGACGACTGAAGAAGATATTTGTGAGATATTCTTCAATAATTATATTTATTAAAAGCAGGTGCACCTAAGAAAATCATATAGAAAAATAACAAAATACATATTCTCCAAACGACTTTTACACACTGCTGACCGTTCTAGAATTACTGGTCTATTTGTTTACTGTTCTCTTAATGTACTACTTCATAATGTGCATACAGGACAACGTGCCAAATGGAAGAGAGTAGGCAATTCACTCAACGAGCAACTCACTTCACTTTGTCATTGGCATAAGTAATGACACATAGCAGGAGTGCTGGTGCAATAGCGCAGCAAGGTATTCTCGAAAGCATGGGCCTTTTTCTGAAGGTCGCTACACGAGATGGAAAGCAAGAGGCAAAGGCCGGTAGCCACATAAGTCGCCGTTTGCGGTTACAGATTCCTAAGATTTCCATTCGTGTCGGAATAACGCGAAACGCATTAGTGATACCGTTACGAATTAGATTTTTTGTTATTCGTTCCGCATATCGTATTTGCTGACACTACAATGATTATAATTTTGATTTAAGACACAGAAACAATATTTCATATTGATACATAGTGCAACACATTCGTATTTTTTAATAATTTGAATGAATTTTGCAACTTGTGGTTTTAGCTCGAAGCATGTGAATTTTTAAATTAAATGCCCGATTAACGGCAATATAATTCAAACATCTTGTGTGAACAGGACATTGTTAAACTTTTATGAACGTTTTCTTCCCCAAACTGAACAAACTTTCTCAAACTCAAGAAAAATGAACTTTCAAAAATAGCTCAATTTGTTACACTAAAGTTTCATGAAATCGCATCATAACGCACTAAGTTGCTTTGAAAAAAAAAAAACGAAACGAAGGATTAGGAGAAATATTGTGGCAAGTGAAGTTTAGTAATTGAAGAGTAGTGAGAGCATGATTGAGAGCTTGGGTGTTGGGTAGGAGCTGGGTTGTCGCCTGCGCGGGCGCGTCGGAGACAACAGTTGTCTTTGAGAGGTGATCGCTGGGGGCGTGGTTGTCGGATACCTGGCGTTCGGGACCTTGATGGTAGGAGGCGTGGTGGATAGAGGCCTGATGGTTGGAAAAGGGATGGAGGGCGTGGCTCGTCGGTATGCATTGCATTTACTTCTTGTTTGTTACTCTTTGCTCTCTATCTGCTCTCGAAAAGCGAGAACTGTAACGCGTGACCTCTTGGCTTCTACTCAACAAGACCAAGTCATAAATCGTTCTTGCGCTTCAATCCATCAACACAACTCAAAAAATCAGGTGTTGAGATAAATGAGCTTGAAGTTTTGACCGTACATTGAAATGCATCATTCTTGTATTCACACTTGTTGGTGAAATACTGTTCTGTAAAATATGCTGCTGTTGCTGCTGGAAAGTAGACCAAACTGCACTTCTGGAGAGTGCTCTAACTCAAAAGTCGTAATTTTTGAGTTGTGCCACTATTGCAGCCCTCGATCGAAATGTTTTCGAGTTGCTTTAGGGAAAGAATTCATGATGAATCCATCACTTGTTTTCTAGAAATCATTTCAAAATTTTAAATATTCAAACGAATTTCTCAAATTACCTTCTAAATATTATAATATCCAAAGTTTTCTCAATGGGTAAAAATGGATTGCACGACACGGACAGTTGGAACAATGAAAATTCGTCACTCAAATCTCATAACTCAGATATATTCTATTCTAATATTTTAGTAACACAAGCAATGGGTCTAGTGTTCTATTTTGAATTAAATCAATATCCGAAATGTACCTGAAAAAAGGGCGAGTGGAATTTAGAATGCTTTTTCTCAAATAACCTATTGAGAGTTTTGATGGGTTTGCAGAGTACAATTGTTTCATGAATCAAAATCCCAGTCGCATGTTTATGCGCAAATCTTTTGGTTACCTCAATGTTTTTTTACGACAGTGTATTAAAACGAGCAGTTTTGACATATCAGATATGTCTAATGTATTTGTTTAAAGTTCTGAAATACGGAATGATTAAATCGACTCAAAAACTATGACGGCAATTATAAAAGATGATTGTCAAACTAACAGCAAACAAGGAAATTTATATTATTTATTTGACCAATGCGACTAGGTGGAAATAAAAAGACTGATGAAAATAGAAGCATCTAAGAGTTAAAGTTGTAGGAAAAAATCAGGATTAGCCTCTGAAATACCATCGATAGACTAAAAAGATTCTGATATATAAATTCTCGGCTATCCGGGAGACGCCGCGTCGTTGGCTGGGAGACCGTCACGCTTCTTCGGAGACAGAGGAGAGTGCCCGCTCCAGATTAGCCCTGATTCCCCACGTCCGCTGCCGCGGAAGCTTACGTGTAGATTCTGATATATATTCTACAATGAACTCATTGTGATATTACGGCTTATTTAAAAACAATTAACATTATTACACGACAAGTCTTAAATTTTCAATTCTCTTGTCAGTTTCCTCAGTGAAGGTTTCGTTTGCGGAGACGGGCGCAAGTGACGTTGCTCTGTCTGGCCGAGGCGTGCGAGCAGCGGTGTGTTCGCCTCTCGGCGGCTGGGACCAAGATCAATGCCACGACCTCCTCCGCGTGTGCTGCACAATTATGCTCGAAAGTAGGTAACCCGCACCTTCACTTTGGCAGCTGTGGGGCAGCCAGAACTTGTCACTCCCTCTTGGAAGGTATCGGGCGAGATCTGGACGTATGTTAATAATCCACTTTAGCTCAAGAAAAGTTTTTTTTTCATTTCGCTGATACTCGTGAGAGTTATGCGTTTTCGATTCATATTACTGGGATAAAAATAATCAAATTTAAGATTAAACGAAAGTAAAGAATTGAGGTATTGATATTTGTTTCATGATAAATATTTGGATTTCACGTGATTAATATACTTTCTCACTACTTCTCTTGTAATGTAAAGAAAAAATGAAAAAGAGTCAAGGTGTATTGATATAATGAATTAGAAATTTTCATTTCATACGCGGCATTTTTATGATCCGCACGAAAGGTCGAGAGCCTGTGTTATATAATGTGTAATACACGTGTTACGAGTTCTAAGAAAGGAAAGTTTGCCCTCCTTTGCAAGCCTTCGTGTGTAATGATTCACTCACCGTACCAAAAATTTTAGCACGATAAAAAGATTAAAAGAAAATGGAAGTTTGAGTCAAGTGCAAGTCAAATAACAAAGGAGAAGTATTTTAGTATGAAAAGGTTTTTAAACAGTCCTTCTCCTTCATACTATATTCAAGAAGCAACGACTTGGACAATGTTATCATTTATAATCGTTACTCTTCACTTCATTTTTTTATTTTAAAATAATTTGCTCTTAAATTTAAAGAGGAAGAAAATATAATTGATGTTTGGGATCAGATCGATATTGAGCTATACTTCAAAATGTGTTTACATGAGATCTATAACCAAAGCTCGATTTCTGGCAGAATACGACGGAACGGCGTTTCTGTACCTCGGGAATTAAATAAGGGATACAGACAATTAAATAGGGGGACAAGAGCACAGGACAAACACTTCGCAACTTCGATTTTTTAGTTCGGCCAACTTTCGTTAACTCAAAATCAAATAATTTTGCACTTAAAAGTATCAGTTCTTAAAAAATGTAATAAAATTATTAGTAAAAAAACACAAAATACCATAACAAATTATTTTGTATTATTATTATTGTTATTGTTGTTGTTATTATTATTATTATATTTGCAAAGAGATAGCGTTACCACTGTTACTAATTGTTATTAAGTATGATTTATAATTATTAAATTATATTAGAAATATATGATTATTTCTATTAAATTAATAATGAACTACAGCACCCGTGCTAGAACTCTCGCATTTTAAACCCCACTCTTTTCGTTATCCTTCCATTTCCATATTAAGAGTAAAGGTTGTTAACACCGTGTTTATTTGTTTAAGAATGTATTAATTAATATATTAAATTATTATATTTGTTCAAAAAGAAAAATTAACACAGAAATAAAAAGCACCCTATTGACATAATTTGACTGCTTTTTTTATTTCAGGGTTAATTTTTCTTTCTGAACAAATATATTAATTTCTTTTGTAAATAATAAACAATCTACATGTGTCTGGAGTGTTTCTACGCTTCTACAATGGACATTTTTGCCTAGAAAGCATTTTTTTCAAACCAACTTTCGAGTGTTTATAGTGACTTAGCCATTCGGAATATCCAAGTAGTTTATTCGACAAAATATGCTTCAAAATGTCTTAAGAGCTTATTTGCGAAGTTTCGGCGTTTCCTTCCCGGATATCCTATATATTAGAAATCTCAATAAATATAACGTGTAATACGTGTTTAATCTTGCTGGTGCTATCTTGGAACGGCTATTGATGCTAAAGAAGACACTGAAGAATCAAATATTGATATACAAAAGAAAGAATTGTAGAAGTGACTTAAAAGCAGGAGGATCGTAATATTCTGCTTTTAACGACAATTAGAGCATATTTACTGAATGTTGGACATTTAACTTGAAAACCTGATCGGAATCACTCTGCTTTTTCGTCTATTCTATCTCGTAAATTTCTTGGAGATACAGGAAATCAAACCAGCTGATCTCTTAGTCATTAAAATCAATGTAGACTTTAACAACCTCTTTACGGATATACTTTGAGAAGGTGAGCAAGTCGAGAATGGATCGGAAAGTGACCTCACAGGGTCCCAGCGCAGTGAAGTGTTACAGTTATTAGTGTGACTTCTGGATTATAGAAACGTATCTGTGGAGTATTAGACACTATAAAAACAGTGTAAAGACATTTACCAAACAAACAAAAATAATCAAAATAATGAAACTCTACCATTTATTAAGCTTTAAAACACTTTCCACAAACACTTTTCGATTCTAGGTTTAAGTTCTTCTTCAGAAAACGTTTTATTGTTATGCAAAAATCCATGCATAACATTGCCATAACATTCTTCCTGTAGAGTAGATACTACTATTGACAGTCGTGTGATTTGCCTGTTTTAGCCCTTAAGTGATCTTATTTTCATTATGAACCTGTTACTGATTAATTTTAACTAAGATTTTAATTACTATTATTTACTTTGCTGTCCGTGTGACGCAGCGTCTATGGCAAAGGTGCCATGGGCCTTTAGCACCTTTGGTACCTTTGCCATGGACGCGGCGTCACCCGGACAGCCAATTAAATACTGACTTCGGCCGCGCTCCCAATTACTATTATGTTTTATGTCGATTATCACGATCTGTTTCATTTAATTCTCTCTTTTATGTATTGTGACGGACTCATTATTTTGACGTTGATGGTATGCATATTCCCTGTCAACTTTCATACCGACTAACCACTCTCTGCTGGCTTGCTCCCTAACTGAATCATATTCTTTCAATAGCTAAGCACGGTTTGTAGGTTATTCGAAGTCGTGAATTCGTCCCACCCAGGAGCGATCAATGATTTGTTAATCTTGCCTAATTCAATAAATTTATGTTGCTTATATGATCCTTAGTCAATGTATTCAGATGCTCCTAGACCCAATCTGCTAAATTAAATTTTAATTAAAAAATAAATAAATTAGATTAATATATATATATATATATATATATATATATATATATATATATATATATATACTAGGATAGAGTGAGTTAAGAAGTGTATTTCTAAGACGCTTTGTAAGAGTTGGGATATTATTATTATTACAACTATTATTATCATTATAATGAAATTAACAATCATAAATAAACAAATTTTTCGTGGTGCACCGCAGATGCACCTCAAGAATGATACGCAGTAATACCTAACCCCACACATATTCCCTTTAAATCGAAAATATTTGATTATTGTATGTACTTGTATTTGTGTGATTAATGAAAATACGTCTTCTCTGTTTCCAAAATATAGAAAGTATGATGGCGTAAATAAATTTTCTTCAATGATTAATCTCTTCTCGTACTATTTTTATATTTTTGTCTTCGTTGAAACAAGAAAATAAATTTTTATAATAAATAATTTTGTCCATGGAAACATTTTGCAATTCTATGTATAAAATATTGAAATCGAATTTCGAGCCAGCGCAATACTGTAATACGTATATCAGAAAGTATGGTGATCAGGGACAAATCAATTACTGACACTGATGCAAAGTGAAAACGACGTTAAAAGAAACGCTCGTTCAGAGATAAAAACGCTTATCCTCAAAAGTGTGAAAATGTGTGAGAAGGACATGAAACAGTTTTCCCTTGTATCATGAGTCAGAGGTGCAGATATTCTAATATCTCACGATTGCAATGTATATCCCGCATTTACATGAATTAAAAATATTTTGTTAGAATATTTTTGTTTCATGAAAGCAAAAAAATTAATCAAAACAAAGAAGTTAGTCGTCTAAATTACTTTCTAGTTTACGCACCATAGAGAAATGTATGAAATGCTGCAAAAACGACGTCGATATTGACGGAAAAATACATTTTGGAGCTTCGTTATACAGAAATATTTAACTTCACGTTAAGTGCACGGAGTGGATGTTTTTTCATGGTCGAGGTTGAATTCTTTTTGTCGAGACCGTACGTCGAGGAAAAAAGTTCAATCTCGACCAAGCGAAAAACACGCACTTCACTCACGAAATATGAACAGCATTTTTTCTACAACTGTATAAAAATTATATTTCAAAAAAGTTTGTAATTTTATTTTTGGATAAGGTGTTTAGTATCTCGGGGAATACCAGTGTATTAGGGCCATGCATGCGGAAGCATTATGAAGGGATACGTCCGTTTACTAAATTATATTTTCATTCTTGAAATTTTTTCTCCAAACTTCATATTTTTTATGGACATTAAAAATACCTATTTCACGAGCAGTTAACAATGTGCAGAAACCGACATTTTTATAGTTTTAGAACAATTATTGTTTTGCTTAAAAAACGATTGACTGTTCGTCCAACGTCAGCATCATTTGTGAGTCCAATTGTGAACAACACTATCGTCTAAAATCTAAACAAGTGCTTTTGCAAAAGTGATATTCAGTGATCGATCTGGCTCAACTTAAAGCCCTCTATTTTGAAAAAACTCTTTCAATTTTTAAGGCTCATGGGAGTTGTTAAGAATTTTCGCAAAATTGGGTCCACAGTTTTTCTTTCAATTCTTTGGTCGACAAGAACAAAGTGAGATTACAGTTTCATTAAACCTTTCAAATTTTAAAAATTGCGAAAGTTCATTCGTTTTATACACGTATTACTTTCAGTTTAATGCAGCCTTAATGAAACTAGAATATTTTACTTATTTCTTCTACAAAAGTAAATCATGTTATTTGTAACGTTTTGAAAATACGTGTAGTTCCGAAGAAATTTTGTGTAAAAAATGATAATTTAAAAATATTCCTAAACAAGATGTTCTATTATATGTTGTTTGATATTGTTATCTCTAAACTGGTCATTCACTACTGTAAAATTATTATAATAAATAGTAATGTCTGCAATACGTAATCAACAATGTAAAAGTTTTGTAGTCGCTGAAAATCTTTGCAGTTAATGAAACTCAATAAGAGAATTTAATTAAAACAATGTTTACAAAATGGCAACATTTTCTTAAAACTCTGAACGGATATGTCACAGTGCATTTAATCACATGTCATAAGTTCATACGCAAATGATCCTGTAACTAATCGCGTTAATATTTTGATTAGAATTTCTAATTTTTCAAAAATTAATCATAATATTTTAACCTGTCAAACTTTAATATTTATTGTAAAGACGTATTTCTTAATTAATAAAATACATAATCACAAATATACCAAACGATTTATTATTATTATTATTATTATTATTATTATTATTATTTTCTACACACAGTCCTGGTCAAGCTGCCGCGGCGAACACCTAGCAGTCACCTACTGAGTCAGCTCTTATCTTCTCTTATCGCAGTTCACATCGCAGTGGTCTCTTTGCTAGTTCCAAGAGTGGCTAGTGCAGTGAAACATCTAACAAATAGTCTCTTTTCTTTATAAAGTGCTAAATATTTAAAAAAATTCAATTAGTGCTATCAGTTCGTGTTTAAAAGTTTATGCTCTGGTCTCGGTCAGAGCATTATCCAGTGAACTACCAGTGATTAACGCGCATTGACTACTGCCCTCCACGCTATCACAGTGTTCATGGACCCAAGAACAGACTCAACAGCGGAAGCAATTAAAAATGCCCTGGATGCGTTAAATAATACAAACAGAGGTGTAAATTCAAACATTGAAATGACCGAGTGCAATACAGCCACCCAGCAGCAATTAGATCTTCAAACTCAACAAAACCGCCAACTTCAGGCAGAGCAACAATGGAAAATGGTGCAAGACCAACAAATACGGTTCCTACAATATCTTCACGAGCAACGCATAACTATTCCGCACCTGCAACAACAACAGAATTCTCAACAGGTTCCGCAGTTTCAGCATTCTTCACAATTGCAGCTAAGTAGCCAACCCCCTCAACAAAATGTAAGTAATGAACTCAATATTTTGGAAAAGAACTCTGCTAAAAGACAAAGAACTTATGATTCTCGTGATATGTTAGGCGTACCAGTTTCTAATAGATATGAAATATTTACAGAAGATGAAACTACAAATGAACCAGTCAATACTACCCCACTAGTGAAAATCCCTTCCATACATGTACTAGGTAAAAACTACAAAATAATATTAGATGATATCAAATCTGTAGCCAAAAACGATTTGTCCACTAGAACATGTCAGAATGGAATCAAGGATTTCTTCACCGATATAGAGGACTTTAGAACCTATAAGAAATTTTATGAAGGTAAATCAGTGTCGTTTTATACGTACATGAATCCTTCGATGAAAATATTTTCAGTTATGCTTAAGGGAATACCAGAATCTCATAAAGAAAGTAAAATATTCGAATAATTCAAACGGCTCAATTATCCAGTAATTAAAATATGTAGGTTATATAATAAACAAAGACAGCCACTACAAACTTGTACCATGGACTTAACAGAGACTGAAGAAGCAAAATCTATATACAATTTAACAAATTCATCAATTGTATAAATCAAATTCAACCTAGAATCAAACGTAATGCACTTGTACAATGCAAAAATTGTCAAACATTCGGTCATTCTCAAGCTAATTGCAATGTTAAGTCCCGGTGTGTTTGCTGTGATAGTCACCATCACTATTCAAAATGTACTGTTCCTAAAAATTCCAAACCGATTTGTGTTAATTGCGGCGAGGGTCACACATCAAATTACCGAGGCTGCCGTGTTTACCAAGAAGCTCGTAGGTCACGGGCAGATTTCCTTTCAGTGAAAAACTCTAACAAATAGCATCAGGTAACCGAAACACAAGAGCAATCTTCTATTAATTTAAACTTAATTAATGAAAACTTTCCCGGTCTCCCACAACGCAAACTAACAGCCTGGCAAACAGAACGACTACCTTCAAACCCACAGCCTCAAATAGACATATCTCAACTCATATAGTTTGGATTAGACTCATTAAGATTAGGCCATTTTCCTAAAAATTGGAAAACTGCTATTATCCTCCCGTTCAAAAAACCAGGGAAAGACCCCCAAAATACATCCAATTATAGACCGATAATTTACTTCCAACTCTTGGCAAATTATTCGAGAAGCTAATATATACACGTATAAATATGTTACAGAAATAAAGGCTATACCTAACACTCAATTCGGATTTAGAAATAAATACTCAACAACGCACCAACTCCTGAGACTTTCAGAATTCATGGCTAATGCTTTCCATCAACACAAACACACCGTAGCAATATTTATAGATATTGAAAAGGCATTTGACAAAATGTGGCACCCCGGATTACTATTTAAACTACAACGTATAGGTTTACCAAACTACCTCTATAAAATTATCGACAGCTTTCTAGCAGATCGCCATTTCCTGGTAAGAATCAATTCTACTTATTCTAATCAATGTCAACCTAGAGCCGCTGTCCCTCAAGGATCATGCCTATCACCTTTACTTTTCAACATATACCCCCCAAAACCAGCTGACTCTGAAATCGCCCTCTTCGCTGATGATACCACTTTATTCACAGCCCACGAGGATATACTTCGTGCTTACGATAACCTTCAGAACGACTTAACAACAAAATTCACCTGGTCTGTACAGTGGAGAATCAAAATAAACTCGCACAAATCTCAAGCAAAAATTTTCACACTTAGAAGACCACCGACCCCTCCCCCCTTTAAAATTCAGAATCCACTAATAAAATGGCTTCACAAACAAACGGCAGTTCAATATTTAGGACTAATGTTAGATGCAAAATTAACCTGGAAAGACTACATCAAAAAAGTTGCAAACAAAACGTACGCAAAAATTGCTAAACTTTATCCTCTTCTAAACTCTAAATCAGCTTTAAGTACTGAATGTGGAACTACAATTTATAAATCGATATTACGACCAACAATCTCGTATGCTAGCCCAATTTGGTGTAATGCAGCAAAAACACACATCGAAAAACTACAAATCATTGAAAATAAATGTTTAAGAAAAATAACTATGGTTCCCTTGTTTATTAGTAACAAACAACTTCACAGAGAATTACGAATTGAGTCAATACAAGAACACATCCTAAAATCCTCGAACAAGTTCTTTGACACTCTTTCAGGATCTCCAACCACGCCCAACTTCAAACTCAGCAAAAACTACCCAAAACCAAATAGAATATGCTCACGATTTCTCAAGGATAAACTCAGACCTCCATAAATACTCAACGTCGTTAATTCCCAACAGCTATTAATATAAAATAATAACATATAAATATTTTATTCAATGAAATATAGAAATAAATTCACATCAAATCAGTTTTTCAAAATTATACACTGAACACAGCCTGTAATATTCAGGACAATTAGCGTGAGAACGAATGTCAAAGCATTATTTTGTAAAATGTTAACACCCTTGAAAGGCAGCAATGCCGAACAGGAGGTAATAAATAAAAAAAACGATTTTAATGAAGTACTTCTATATCTCAAAAATGTTTGAATGTAAATGAGCCCAAAATACCAAAACAACCTTTTTTAATCAATTCTCAGAAGTGCTCAATTCTCAGTCTCAAAATCGGCAAAAAACATGTTTTTTGCAAATATTTCTTTATGAAGAGGTTTTGCTCTTTTTGGAGGTTCCGGAAGTCTCGTGTAGATTAAACCATTTGGGACCTGAAAAATTAGAAATTTCCAGCCTATAATTCACTAATGAATAAGAGGATAGAAAACTAAACTACCATGTTATGATGAATGATATCTGAATAGACGTGGTTATTATTGAGAAATTTATTTATTTGTTTATTCATGCGACGATGAAAGAGTTTAAAGCTAAAGCTATTAGTCTGGCTGTCTTCCTAAGGGAACTAATGCTGATAAATGTCATTGACATAAATATATTCAGTGTTTCTAAGCATCAAATTGGCCATTCATGCAAAAGAAAAGGTCAATTTGACTTATAAGTGGGTAATTGAAGTTACTAGAAAATATACATCATATGCTGCGTTTCAATTATGATGAAAATGTATTTGCATACGAGATCTGAGTAATTACAAGTACATTCTTTGGAAGATAATTATTGACATTTTACATAACTCTCACAAATAGTACGATAAAATATGTGCTACGTTTTAGCATCAGTTTTTCTGATAATTGGAATAAGTTAAACATTCATTTTATTTTCCATATTAAACCAATGTATTAAATGGTCATTTGCAAATGAACAACAAGCACTTTCAAACAGTAAATTACAGACTTTATTCATAATGTTAGAAATATTATTGAAATTCCTATTGTAACTACAAGTTTTTTTTTTCTAATCGTTCTGTTAATTTAGTTATGTTATGTTCTGTTTGTTTAGTTATCTTATTTTCTTACTCTGTATGTATTTATTTCTTTACATGAACATATTTTAAGGACAAACGCAGTTTTTTGTATCTTGAGAGTAAGTGGAAAGGTGGTTTACCCAATATGTTTTTCTAGATAGTACATGAAAATAATATATGCAAAATATTTCGTAATTTATAATGATCCATTCTATTCTCTACACTTTGTCTCTTGCCTCTATTTGATAGTCGGTCGTACTCTAACGTAGATAAACTGTCTCTACCTTTTCGATACACACATATTGTGATTGATTTTTTCGTATCAATATCATATTATGATAGATCTACATACTAACAATACTCCTAAAAAACCACTGAATTATTCTGCATTATTTTTACTTGTTAATGTACCGTACTTAAGTGATTTTTACAGCAGGTATTACGTTGCAATTGATACTGCGCAAACTGAAAATGACCGACTTGATGAAAAGAAGCGCAGAAACAGAACGAGGTCTGGCCAAATGTGGGACGTTACTCAAAACAAAAGAAATCGTAAAAGTCGGCAACTGAGCAGTCTCGTCCGCGAGCAAGTATGATCTCTGGAATCTGAGAAAGTGGATGTATGCGCGCGGAGAGCGGGGGACGTGAAGAAACCGCCAGACGCGACGGGGGGCGGGGGGCGGGGGACGGGGGGCGGGGGGCGGGGGGCGGGGGGGGGCGGGGCGAGGGGCCGGCCCTTCCGCTGGTTAATGAGCGCCGCCCCGCCCCTGCAGCCACTGCGTTCACGCCCGTCCAGCTGCGCTCGCAGCCCCAGAGCTGCCTCCGCATCGCGTGATTTACGTCGCAAAGGTTCTGGCGGGAAAGGTTAAGCGCGCAGTGGGTCGATGCGGGACCGACGGCAACTTTAAGAAGTAGCGCGTTCTAGAGAGGTACTCACAGACAATTGAAGCAATGTAGCGATTATTATTTGTTGGCCCATTAATAATATTCCGAAGTCATCAATTTTTTTTATATTAGAGACATAGACATCAAATTATATTACTTTAACTAATTATATATTGTAGTGTGATGTAGTTTTAAAAAAGCTTAATATAGCTTAATATCTTACATTCTCAGTCACATCTTACAAAAGTTTAGACTGCATAAGATTCAGACTGGTCATCCGACATCTGTGGTTGTGCAGTGCACGGCAGTGTGAGTTTGTATACATGTGTGTGGGACTCTAAGAGAAGAGTAGGGGACCAGGACGAGAGGTTGCGCACGACCCATTAATAATAATAATAGTAATAATAATAATAATAATAATAGGAAGAAGAAGACGAAGAAGAAGACCTTCATGGAACCCCATGAAACTTACAAATACTTGGGTTTCCAACAGTCACTCCGAATCAAACACACTGTTACTAAGAACATACTAACAAATGAAGTGTGTAAACGATTGCATGGACTCTTAAAAACTCAACTCTCTGCTAGAAACCTTGTGCAGGCCATCGATTCATTTGTTATTCCAGTGCTGACATACTCCTTTGGCGTTATTAAATGGAGCAATACCGACCTCGACAACCTCCAGAGGACAATTCGAACCGCTATGACTCAACACCGAAAACATCATCCCCATTCAAGTACTGAGCGTTTTACCCTTCCAAGGTCGCAAGGAGGGCGAGGTATTGTAGATCTCATAAATCTACACAGCTCTCAAATTGCTTCACTCAGAAGATACTTCTTGGAACATTGTGGGAGAGTTCAGCAAGCAGTGAGCGCAGTTGATAATAACTATAGTCCTCTGAACTTGAAAAAGCTTGATCCGCCTGTTCAACCAATCATTGAAACGGAAGAGAAGATAACCTTATGGAAAGCGAAGGCACTGCATGGAAGGTATCCTCACGAGCTGAGTAAACCAGAAGTCGACATCTCTGCGTCGCACGCATGGCTCCAGCACGGGGATCTCTTTCCGGGGACAGAAGCCTTCATGATAGCTATCCAGGACCAATTGGTACCAACATTGAACTACAGAAAACACATTCTGAGAGATTCTACCATTCATTCCGACTCGTGTAGAAGATGTGAGGCTGCAAGCAAAACTATCTAACACGTGACAAGTGGATGTAGCAGCCACGCACAGTTGGAATACAAAAAGAGGCATGATGAAGTGGCGAAGCAGGTCCACCAATTATTGGCATTGAGAACGGGCTTACTCGCCACTTCCGTGCCGTATTATAAATATGTGCCTCAGAATGTGCTTGAAAGTAGTGAGCACACACTCTACTGGGATCGCTCCATTATCACTGACAGACATGTCGGCGGCAATAGACGCGATATAACGTACATTGATAGAAACCATCAGCAGGTTTTCCTTATCGATATATCAATACCCAATACCCACAACATATCGGGAAAATATCAAGAGAAGATCCAGAAGTATACCGATCTCGCCTATGAAGTCGCAACTCAGTGGAGCTTCAGTAAAGTGACAACTGTGCCTATAATAATATCAGCTACAGGAGTGATCCCGAAAATGACACTTCGGGCACTGGAGTGTCTTCACTTGGATGCCAGGAATGTATATTATATGCAAAAGTCAGTAATTTTGAATACATGCCGTATTGTCAGAAGCCATCTGAACCTTCAGTAAAGCAACCACACACCTGGTCATCATACCTGTGTGTGGTTGACATACCGACCAGTAGATACTGTGAATAATGTAAGATAACAACAACAACAACAACAACAACAACAATAATAATAATAATAATAATAATAATAATAATAATAATAATAATAATAATAATAATAATAATAATAATAATGTCTTTATTAATGGCGAGGCTCAGGTCATAGGGCCTGCTCTTCCGCCTAACCACTGAATTTACATACTTATAGAGTTTACATACATACAGTTGTAAGGAAACTGCTCTATCATTCGCCTGCCACTGATAAAAAGAAACAAGGAAAACTACAGAGCAAAGTAGCAGGCCCCTACAAATATTTATGGATGTAATGAATTTATTAGACAAATATCATAATTAGTTCCGCCTGAGGTGGCTCAGGTTATCAACTGATGTCACTGTCGGGAAGGCCTGCTCAACTCAGGAAGGCCTGCTCAACTCAGTGGCTCCGTGGGCAGCCGGTGGCGCGAGAGCCCAGAAGTTTGCTCGCAGAGCTACGTTGCATCGTGGAGGGGAGGACATCATGCAATTGCAGGGGACGACTAACAGACATCGGCTCCAGAGCCAGAGACTTCTCCTCCCCCCCCCGCCGCAAGCGACCCCCCCCCCCCTGTGATAATTCCCGTCGCAGCTCGGCCGTCCGTGCTCGACAGAAGCCTTTTGAGCAGTCCTGCTATCGTGCTCTTGACTGGGAGGCCCTAAGGTTGTCATCCAAACGGTGGCAGGATTGTCGACAATCTAGTGGCTCTCAAAATTGACCGTACACTATATAAGAAAAAAAATGACATAGAAAAAATATTTATTGCAGAATTTTGAGGTACAAAATAAATGTGGGTATTAATGCAAACCTTCTTGACTTATACATTACAAAAATATCTTGAAACAACTGAATATATAAACAATAAAACTTTTCCTAATGCATATACAATTCACCACAATAATGTACGTACACTGACAAATTGTCTGGGAGAAAACGAAAAATAAGTCAAAATTTTGTGCAACGACCTTTCGCACATATAACAACCTCCAGTCTTGCTGGCATTGATCTTACAAGCTTTCTCGTACATCAATGGGCGAATTTCGTCCATTCTTCAGAGAAGACCCTCTTGAGCCCTTTTTATTCGAAACTTAATGCTTCTGCACATGTTTTTTTCCAATATCCATTAAAATTTCAAAATAGGGCAATCGGACTTGTAGAGGCAGCGTTTCAAGGCGTTTTGCATCATATAACAACCATACTAACTTCACAACAGTTCATGACCGCGTTGTCCAGCTGAAAGTAATATATCGGCTCGAGTGCAAGATTAGCTGCACTTTGTTTGACATTACGTTCTAAAATTAAAAAATATCCAAATTTTTCAACTCTGGAATCAATAAAAAGGAGTTTACCGACACTTGACGCAGACATATTGCCCCATACCATTACGGAGACCCTGCCGTGCTTTACAGTTACATGGCGATTTTTTATCTTCTAATGCTGCACACGTACTTGCTCCACACGTACTGTTGCCCGTCTGATCCAAATATATTGAATTTACTTTCATCACTGGAAATCAGTTTGCCAGTACTCCGAAGGGTGGTTTCTGTAATATTTCGCGAACAGCAGTATATTGTGCAGGTTTGCCTCATTAATCCAAGGCTTCGTCTTCGCTACTCTCCCATTGTAACCTGCGTCTCTTAGTGCCTTTCCGACAGGTTTTGAGGGTACAGTTCTCCCTGTTGTTGAAACCACCCACGGGGTATTTTAACGACACTCTGTAGAAGATGCCTGCTGATGTAATTTACAATATTTCTTTTATCCTGTTCGTTCAGTATCGGATTTCAGCCTCGGCCTAGTTTATTAATTAATATGCCATCGAACTTGAATTGGTCTACCATACCTTGAATAGTTGAATGAGGTCTTCTCATTGTCATCGCAATACGTCGTAGTGATCTTCCCCTCATGGCTAAATTCACAATACGTCTTCGTTATTTCATCACCGTTCCCTTCTGGGGGATATTTTCAATTCGATGATGTTCTCCACAAATCTGACCATCAACTCATCAATTTGTCACCACTTTGTGTGCAAGAAAACACTTCAGTTGGTACATTCTAACGAACGCTTGTGATGATGTACCTTCATTTCTGTGCAAAGCTTATTTGTAAGTATCAAACAAAATATTTAATTTTATATCTAATAATGCGATTTTTTGCTTTCACATCGCACCTCAAATATAAAAAGTACAAATTTTATTTTCAGAAATATTCATGGGAGAAGAATTATGGTATCATTAAAGGTGTACAGTAGGGTATATGATCAATTTGGAGAGCCACTGTAGATAGTAGATAGTTAGGTCGGATTCAACCGTTGTCTGGAGGAGGGTTCTAGCAGCCGGCTACTCTGATCTGTAATTTTACGTTGTTTCTCTGGGCAAAACCAGGTGAATGCCGAAGAAGGACTTCAACAAATTGCCCATGGACCGTGTGCGATCTACCTTACCTTTCCTTATCCTACCATCTTACTTCAATTATCACACACTACACATCCTATCATCACACCTCTAGTTCATGCCACCATCTTATAATAAAACACACACTACACTTACGGAACTAGCCGTTGTCGGAAACTCGAATTAATCACTCCATCAATGAATGACACGCGGCCGGCGGCGGTTGGCCCTGGCGCGGGGGCGGGGCGGGGCGGGGGCGGGGGCGGGGGCGATTGGCCAGAGGCAGCGCTCGTCTGTTGACCCGGTTTTCAGCGCCGCGCTTGCCGCATGTGGTGCAATCCGGCCACTGTGCCCTGAGGCGCCTGCCCTTGACCCTGCAACGCGGCCGCGCCCCCGCCCCGAGCCCACGGCCGCCCTTCGCGTTGCTTGCTTCTTGCGCTAATGCTTATACACGCAAATCAATGTTTGGAAATTAAAGATGTAGAGAAAGATTTCATGAGATGTCACATTTATAAATTCTGAGAGAAGTTTGAATATCTGTGGTCCATTTTCCAGCTAAATTACTCACACCGTTGTATCAATGAACTAAGAATCAATTAAGAATTGTAACTTGTAAACTATGCCATAATTGTTTGCATTTTCCGTGTTTTTTCAGTCTACCACATAACAGGAATTTATTCATGCATTTTACTATTGGTGTATCAGGAACGACGAAATTAGATCATTGACATCAAAGAAAATATTTTTCTCAAAAAATGTAGTTCATAATAAGTATAAAATACATTAATCTCATCAGGATAGAAGGTATTCTAATATTTTGTACTGAATTGTTTTCACAACACACAAACTTTCTTGTGCATAGTCATTTCTCAAACACTATTCTAGATTAGCAATGCATACGTACTTATTCCTAACTAGGTTGAGGCCGCAGGAAATTTAGCAAATTCATCCCAGATCTGTTACAGTCTCCAAGGGAAAAATTGCCGTTGAATTATAGAGCCAGTTACGCCACAAGGCATTTTTACAGTAACTGAACGTTCCTTTCAAACAAATACTTTGACCGTCAACCAAGGACCTTATCGATAATTGAATGTCAATTGAAATATCATAAAGACGTATTAGATTCGGAACCAGTCACCTTAAATAAAACTTTCTGTGATGTAATTCTTTTTCAGTTTTTTTCGGGAGCAATGCCGTGTACATTCACAAATACGTCCCGATATTATTCAAATAAATATTTTTATTCTTTTAGTAAAATGTACTCCATAATATATAATTATATCATAGAAACATCAATTTGGGGAGAAAAAAATTAAAAACAAAATAACTGAACGCTAGAGTATGAAAATGAAATAACAATTTTTGAATGTATAATTTGGTTTCAACTCGTAAGTAAAATATCTTTTATTTTGCAAAATGCATTTTTATATATTTAATCTTCTATTTGCAAATGTATTTCAAATTTCTTGTAAATTTTGTAGATCAAATCTTATGAATGAATACAACGAATCATATAGTGTGATGAAATTAAATCAGGCATGCCTGGACGAAGGGGAATAAGTTACAATTTTCCAGTCCATTTGATTTATGTTGATAATATGTTTGAGGTGATAATAAGATGAAAATAAAATTGAAAGTTGAAAGTTTGTAGGAATGAATTTAATTCTGGATATATTTTTCATTGTTAAATTTTATATCTCAGCACCTTCTGCGGTCTTCGTAGTAGCCCACGGTTATAACAATTTTTTGAAATTTCACTATACGACATTGCACTCATCTCAGTTTTCCCTTGTAAAGAACTTATATTGAAGGCCTCTCTTGACGCCTCAGATAAAACATATTGTAGATTTAGTACGTACGGTATCACGTACGGTACGTACTTTATCGTATTTCAATCCTGCACATTTATGCTCTTTATTCATTTATAATTTCCATTCCGTTTTGCACTAGCCTGATTAGTTTATAGACGTGTATTGTAGTGACTCATTGACACCATGACTTATTTTGTTTAATGTATATTGGTTCATTGAGTTCTCATTAAAACTAATCATTGTCTAGTTTAATTGACTATATTCATAACTTCAGACTTGAATCTCGATTGGTTAATTGATTATTTTGCGCGTCGACTGCAATGTCATTAGTCTGGTAAGAGTAGGGCATGTTTTATACCAGAAGGGGGCGGTGTTCGTCCCTCACTGAATGGTGTGATCCGGCGTGAGACACGTCAGGTTGCGGGGTTTTCCCCATCCAAGTCTCTTACATTAACCGGGCATCGCTTCAGCCGCGATAATCTTTATGCTCCCCACTGCTCTTCCGACGTGTGCGGTAGTGAAGTGCATGTATAAGTAAATAAGTATGTGTGTATTGAGAGAGGAGGGAACTAAGAAGATGATGGATAGATCGAGCGCGGTCCGTGGCCCGTTTGCGAGTCAAATGCCAGAGCATTCGACCAACATTGTTCGAATAAACCACGTAAACCTCCATACTCGAATTAAGAGCCGCCTGCCGCTAGACGTCCCGCCCAGACAGTGACCTCGCTATAGATAGATTTATTATTTCTGCAGTTAGGTATACAACCTGGTGGCAGAACACTACAATGTACATATTACAACTAGGAATAGTAATACAATGTAATTTTGAAAAATTTTAAGACAATATTAATAATAATAATACGATAATAATGAAGACAATAATAACAATAACAGCAGTAACTATACATTTTATGACTGTCTTGCACGGATATTTTAACTAATACACTTTTTAAATACACTGTACTCACTACACTTCACTACTCTACACTTCACTTCACTACATTTGCACTTCACTTCTCTCTCTACTTCTCTATTGCACTACACTTCACAACATGTCACGACACTTCAATTCAACTAGAACTACTATCCAGCTAGGGTCGAAAATTCTGCCACCGTCGGGACCCGAACTCCAGGCTGTGGGATAATTTTCTCTTAACACACTCACTAGGCCAGGTAGATTGGTAGTAAATGTTTTCATTGCATTAGCGACGTTATTAACTCCTTTAGTTTTGTCTAGTAAAATTATTAATTGATTTAAAGAGAGAGGTTATGTATGGCCAGGCGCTGCTATTACTTTCTTGGTAGCCATCCATTGTGAACCTTCGTTATGGTAAGATTTTATTTTAATTTTCTTAGGTAGTTATGTGTCTGATATTTCCGAATAGTTATCAATTGTTACATTATCGCTGTCAGTTGGATGGACTAATGACGTGGTAGCAGAACTGGTGGTCCTCAGCGGTCGTTTCATTCTAGACGCAGCGCTGGAGGTCGCACCATCTTCAGAGATATCTGCTGGGGCAGCAGACGTTAAGGCTGCAGATAATTGGGGGAAATGTTCAGGTGAAGTGGTAGGTGAAGTGGTAGGGGGAGTGGACGGGGAAGTGGGAGGTGCTTGCTGACAATATCGCGGCCGAAGGGAGTGACTTGCTCAGAGAACGGGCGCTGAACCTTCAACCGGTGCAATCACTTTCCGGCCTTTCTCTTCTTTTGACGGAAATTGTTCTTGTCCAGGGACTGAACTATGCTCCACAGGACAGTTTCCGGCCAAGTGACCGTGTTATTTGCTGTGAAAACACATTGCAACATCTGAAGTTATGTGACACCTCTTCTATTGTGTCTTGGAACGATTTCGATAGCTTTTTTCGTCTTTCGGTACGATAAAGATCTCACAGCGAAAACTCATAATATGACTCAGCGTGGGGGTGAGATAATCCTTCCATAACAAAAGACATTGGTGCCATTGTTTTGATACCGAAACTCAATAGTTTATTTTCTAATATGTTAGGGGTAATACTAGGGGACGCAATAAAATTATTCTCTTGTTTTGAGATGTTAATGGTTTAGTAGGGAACACCTGATCAAACACTATGATTGACTTCTATTCAGTAAGTATTTTATCTGCTATCGCTTTACTTGTAAGTTCGATGTACAGTCGGCTACTTGATATTTTGGAGGCAAATTTGATTTGTAATGGGTATATTATTTTAGACAATGCTTGAACGAAATCAATAATTGAAGCAGAATTTGCTTAATTGACAGTTTCAGCAATAGATGTTTTTAGGGAACATATGTTCTTGAGATGCTTGGCAGTAGCTCATTCTGCTTGGAGGCAGACTTGTGGAACTTATTAGTGGTTGATATCGTGCTGTACGATCAATAGTGGTTCTTCTATGATATTACATATAGAGTATAGTAGTTTAAACACACATAGTCAATAACACGCACAAACACAGAAGATAGCACACATATACGCTGTTTAACTTTCACTTCTCTATACTAAGAGTATTCGGCGTTATCTCACAACTCACTGAGGCCATTGCTCCGGTGGAAGAGGTCCGAACAGGCCGGTGTTGCGACGAGAACTGGAAGGTACTTTAATTTTATTTATATGGATTAATTGTTCGAAGTCAAACTAGATGGCCGAGGCGGCTAGAGCGTGTCCCGACTCAGCACCACTGTCGGAAGGGTCGCGGGTTCGAGTCCCATTCTAGGCAGGTCGGTTTGTCCCTTGTCTTTCATGTATGTGTGTTGTCGCGGAAGGGCTTGTGAATCTGCTTATCGCAGACCTAGGAGTCCGCATGTGGGTCAAGTGTAAAAGGTTGATATGTATCCCCATGAGGGACATAGTGGGTATCCGGCGTGGATAGCAAAAATTGGCATCCTCTTGAAGCTGAAAAAAGCCTCCGGAAAAAATATCGTTGTTCGCGAAGGGATCATGTATGTGTAAGAACGCGATTATGTAGTCCACATACAGTGAAATTTCGTGAAAAAGATAACATCCCTTGCATTAGTTGAAAGCCGAACAATGAGAAAATATAAATTATGGCTTGTATGACGATTATTAATTAATCAGAATAATGGACATAATTTAACCCGATAAAGAAAGATAAGAACTAGAAATTTCAAAATGCTTGAATAAAAATATATTTAAGAACTTCGATGTGTGCCTTTTGAGAATGAGTATTCGTTTAAATAAGTGACTCAAACAGTGTTTTGCCGGTCAGGATGGCCCAGATCGTTAAAGCAGTAATGCCGTAGTGATCTCGGACCGAATGATCGCGGGTTCTAGTCCCGCCTAGGGCATGGTTGTATTGCGTTCGTCTTTTCACCCCTTGTCATCATCATATTGGTCCATTCTCACTGTTACCACAGCGTTACACCCAATAGTGGTCGCTAATGACTTAGACGTTGATGCGACCTTAAATAACAAAACAAGAACGTATCTCCTTTAAATCACAGGATACACTTTGATACAACATAGACTCTGATTATGAAATGTACATTATTCAAGTTTTTGAAATTGCTCGTAATGACAGATGCAAGGTAATTTTAAATAAAAGAGGTTAGTGACATCAAATGTTTCACACCCAGCTATTTCACAGAAAAATGTCATGATGGAGTTTAAGTTGGAAAATGAAGATTATGAATGAATGTAAATGTTAATTTTGAAGGTAATAGTTTTGACTAGTAGAAAATCACACCTAATCGCAAAATACGTGAAACATTGCCCACGAGATAGGCATCTTCGTGAAGATGACAATAAACATCTCGACAGAACTGCATGTGTTGCATTGATGTGTTTATTAATACTGTACACATTGCTGTCTGTAGACTAGTATTACTAATGCAAAGATTGCATAAGATCCTTAGCGACTCTTGTAAGATGATATTCAAAGTATTTCCGGATGCCAGCCTCTTTTTCGACCCAGACGTCTTTGGAAGTGACTCTCACTTTCTCCAACAGATGTCGGTCTCAATTAACTACATCCGAGCTATCTGTTTGGGAGAAAATGAGATCTCATTAGGATGGGATATTGTAGGAGGGATTTAATTTTGCCGGGCATCCGCCAGGGTTCTTTTAAATGCCGCAAGAGTGACATGGCTACCGTGGATTTTCAGCCTTTCAAAACCCCACGCAACTCCGCCGGGATCAGACGCGCGCCCTGGGTGTTCAGAGGCCAGGAAGCTAAACCCTCACCCTCCGAGGTGCGCGCAGTGTCGCCTACACGTAGCATAATACTGTTACTATTAACCTTTGTTCTGCCACGTACGGCTCAAAATGACCCGAAACCGCGAAAAATGCACGTGCGTGACCGAGTAGTGGTGAGTGATTATTTAAAAAAAATGTGAATTTAACGTTTATTGAAATGATGAAAAGGATGCATTTTGGGAAAAAGAAAGAATTTTTCTATCTAGAATGTTAAAATTGATTAATTTCACACAATATGTGAGTTTGGTCAAAAATATCCGACGTTGTAGTATATGTAGCGGCGTTTCACGTTGTAGACCAAAGGCTATGAGGTTCTGAGTGTAATATTGTGAACTCCTGACGCGCTAGATTCTTGAAATGATCAATGATTGAAAAGTTTGTAGTTGCTTCAATTAATTCAAGAAATTTCCATGCGCGAGTCTTCTTTTCTTATTCACATCCTTAGAGCCGGGCGAAAGACTGATTCTCATCCTCCTATGGTCTATTCCTCATTATCTCGAAGGCTCTGTTCTCGAGACATTATTTTGATAGAACAGCTAATACTGAGATGCGTGGCCAAGGCCTGAATTGAACTGAACATCATAGGAAAGGAGAATGTTACCTGAAAATATGATAGACGAGTGGACTGCAATAAAAATGCTGAATAAAACCCCACAAAATAGTTTTTCAAAAAGTAGCACCCATACTGCTCAAGATCAACAAATAAAATATGGTCGAATAACGTTGCACCAAATGAAATACTTTCACAAATAAAGTTAGAAATGTTATAAACGTTAGAAATAAAGCGTGTAAGTATACGCTGTGTTCTCACCGCCAATGACATAAGAGAGGAAGATTTCATATTTATTACAAGTATACTTTTGCGGGTATGCTATATTAAAGCGGGGAAGGTTTCCATGCCATTTTTGAGTCTAATAGAACTTAAAAATATATAATGATCGTGTTTTGTATGTCCAAATTATTGGATTTTTTAATATTTCCAGTGGGGAATTAGATTGCGTCAGGTCATTTGATTTTCTCAGAAAACATTATTTAGTTGTTTTCCTTATTACAAGAATTCAGTATGGTTTTGTGTGCTTGTATACACTAAAAATCCTAACCCAAAAGTATTTGTGCTGGGAAACTTACTATACTGACCAGATGAATGTTATCCGATGTAAGTCATTTTGCTTTCTGATTGTAGCGTGGAAGGTACCCTTTCTGTTTCTGTTAATATCAAAATAATACTTTTGTTAGCTCGTGCTTTTCCAAGAAGATCATTGTAGTATTTTGACAAGATCCCGTCACTTATGTGGCTAAAACCACAAAAGGAACAGAAGTAACTCTACTTGTGACACGTAGCCCTCAATATTTATTCAAAATAATTCAGAGCAATACATTTAAAAAAAGTTTATTCCCTCAAAACGAACCAGAAATAACACTGAGCATCGGAACGCCAATTTTATACGAATACTTGTCTTGTTCCGAGTGGCACAGGTTGCTGCCTGCCGTTCTGGCGAGCGCCGAGTCGCTGGAAAGAGTGTCCGGTGAGCGGGTTGGAGAGCAGAGCCGAACACCGATATCTTTCACTTGCAACTTGAGACTTGACGATCACAACGCTTTGTAACCGACCCTCAGCCTTGGCCTTTTCGCACGACATTCGCACAGCGCTTATGCCCGACCTTCCTCTGGATTACCGGCTCTCGCCGCCACTCTCCTGTATCTCTCGCAGAATTCGGGTCTTGTTGCGTGCGAGGTTGTGTCTCTATCCTCTTTGCCCTTCTTTCAGGTGGAGAGATGGAGCGCCAACTTTGGAAGAGACAGGGTCTTATTTCAGTAACCTCCAAATTAAAGGAAGAACATCTCACCTTGGGCAAATCTTGTTTTGAAGGTTTCATCCACCCAATACATTTCTCCTTATACGAAGAATTGAGTAGGATACTAAATGCATCAGACACATAAAAAAATTAAATGACTCAATAAATATTGTAAAAAGGTGAAACTGTGGATAGGTGTTGATGAAAAGATGAAACTGTGGATAAGTGAAACTGATGATTATGGATGTAAATAATACATTTGACCTTTATGCGGTTGGTCAAACCTCATGTGTCTTGATAATCCGGAACAATAATATTACATTGCAGCAAAGTTAAATTTATGTGTTGAATATACTGTTTAATCCTTTGTCTTTTTATCTCAGTTTGTCGCTCTTGATCTTTTTGTATATCATAACTCCCGTTGCTTTCTGTTGAACTCTCACTACAATGTCGTTGCTTGTAAATGCAGTTATTGTCTAATGAGTGGGCTCTGAAAACATGTCAATTGGCATATCCGCATTGGGGTACATAGCTGTGTAATTTAGAAAGTAGCGCCACATGGACTCCCAACACTACCGTCTACTTTTTATAACAAATTCACCGCTAGGGTTATCTGATACTATAAATGCCCTATTAGATCTCTTAATGTATGAACTTGAATGTCCATGTACACTTTTTACATTATCTTTGCCATTTATCTTTTCACTACAATAAAATTTTCTCTTATGTTTTGGCAAAAAATATTAAGATACATCCCGCCTTAATGGATAATTTCCGTATTGATAAGCAGTTCGCTCAAAGTTTGCTTTTGAAAATGGTTGCCGTTTGTAACAAGAGCTTGGCAGACGTAGTTTGTATTTGGATTTTTTCCGAATCTCTACCAGTTGTCGGCGATTTTCTGAATCAATGAGGTGGGCCAAGCTAGGAGGGACGATCGGTCCATCGCTCCGCTTTAAGAGAGATGTCCGTTCTTATCTCTTATTCTAGAGCACTGCTCGCGCATATGCCTGGAAGTTATCAGGGGAACTTCGGAAACCATTGAGCAGGACAGTCAGCCTATGAATTCGATTCCGAAAGGCGCACCAATTTCAGAAATGTTAAACTACTAAGTAAATTTCCGACCCCTTGATAAAATCCGAATTGTGACTTCCCAATCGCCAGCAAACTCGAGTCCCATGACTTCGGTCGTACGACGTTCCTTGCCGCTGACGGTGTAGATACACTGCATAGCTATCAAATAACTGAATTTATCGAACTTACACTTTTATAAGCAGGGATGTGCAATAATGATTCACAAAATTCAGGAGATACAGAACACACATTAAAGCTCGTACATGGGATTTCTTTATAATTAAATCTTCAATGGATGATTAAAAATAATGAAGTATGTGCAGTAAGAGGGGTTTCGTTGGAAGACAATGAAAATAACTCTTGAAAATAGACTTCTTAAATTAGATTAAAAGTAGAAACCTGAGTTCAATGTCTGAATTTGTGTAATATTTTGTACATTTCACGAAATCGATGTTTCCATTCTAGTCACCTTTTTTAGCCAGCAGAAAGTTTCTAATTCAGCCTGAATTAATCTTAGGTATAATAAAACCTTGCTTCTGATGTGTCTGACGCAATACGTCCCTTTTGTACACATTTGTAGTTACCTAATTACTTTTAATATTTATTTTATGCTGTGAAGGATGTTATTGTGTGGCGGATGGGGGTGTGATTTGAACAGTTTTTTGGATATTGAATAGTATTACAATTGATACACGGATATTGAATGGTATTAGACATTTGTTTAATTACCTTTCACAACTCAATTCTTGAAAAATATTGATTGGTTCGTGCTAAATATTGATCGTTCAGGAGTAATATAATTTTTGAAGTGTGTAGAAATCTCATTGTCATAACTTTCTTGTGTAGAAGACGAATGAGTTATAGTCGTGGCTTGATGTTTTGTGCCCTTGACATCAGCAGGCCCGCTCCCAGGAAGAGAAAAGCCCCTGCAGAGCATGCAGAGGATGTGGACAAGGATTAGAAGAGTCGGCAACCATTGGAAAGGATTTCCGCTTGGACTTAGATCGCGATGCAGACTTCCACCTTCATAATTACGGCACCGATTTATCCTTATCTTGATGCGAATGAAGCAAACCCAAGAGAAAACCATTCCTCTCATCTAACTCTGCGAATTAGACCTGCAGTAATTGAGCCTCCCGAATCACTGGATTACCATAGTTTACTAAGCGGCAAACTTCTCTTGTGAGAAAGAGTTCTACGATTTATTGTTGTAATTTCCTATATTTTACATGTTTTTACCTCCACATAGAAAAATTCAATTATTGTGGAAATAAAAGAAACATTTATGAAGATAATAAATAATAATTTTAAAATTGAGCTAGTTTGGATTCAAAGTCATGTAGGGATCAAAGACAATGAAAAAGGGGACACAGAGTGGGAAAAAGCAACCATAAAAGTTTTAGCAACAGCGTTACTACCAACAAAATAATAAATTAACCAGTGGTGCTAACTAGAGTGGCACAGACTTTCCTGTATTCGTTTTATTTTAAGTTTATTAAAGAACAGTAAAACTTCGCCATAAATAGCAATTGTTTAAAAAAAATTTGTAAGAGTTTTTAAAAAACTGGCGTTTAAACGGTACTGTAAATTTAAAATTCAAGCATACAGAAAAGTTTTGAGTTTTCGAACAACTTCATTTGAAGTCATTTTAAGTATATTAATTCTCAAATACAATAACGTTTACAAATTGCTGAACATAACAACGGCGTGAGAGATCTTTCAAAAAATCTACATTTGTGTAATTTTTGAAAAAGTAAAAAATGCACCGAAATTAACTTAACGTCATATTAAAGAGTACTATTACCACTATCCGTTCGAAATGTGTGAAGAAAAAGTTGAAAAAAACCCTTTTCCGGTATTAGTGGACCCCAGAACGTGTATTTCCGTCGAAATCTCGAAATCGATTTTCCGCAGCATTACATAATTTTCTCTATACTACATATACCCTCCGTAACACGCAAATTATATTTGATAATAGCAATATTAACTTATAATAGCAATATTAACAAATTAAATATATTATATTATTATATAGTAGTAATAGCTGATGTACTATAAACGTATAAAATAACCAAAATTAGGTTTGGAAACAAATTCAAAAGCATTTTTGTAGTTGTCAACATAGTCGTCATGCTGAGAGGACGACCAGGGACAACGAATTGAGAGGAAAGGAGAGAAGGACGGGACGGGAAGACGGGTGTGGGTGACAGGCGTGAAGGTCGGCAGGGAGGGCAAGCGATGAGGACGAGAGACGAGGACGTGCAGTGAGGACGAGCAATGAGTGGGCAGAGAGAGAGCGGGTGAGGAGGACGGATGGAGAGGGCGGGAAGGACGGAAGAGAACTAGCAATGCAATAAAATGTGATGTGTGTCCAAAAATTGAATTTTATTAACAAATTTTTGCAACGGGAAAGGTCGTTTATAATGCTGATACAAAAAAAGATATTATACTAGCTTATTATCCGGGAATTTATCAACATCGCCCCTCTAATAGCCATCCACGCCGCCCTCCCCTACCTACTTGTTCATCCTTCGACCTCACCCATCCCACCCAAAATGCATACCCCTATCCCCTGCTCATCTCGTCTGCCTCACCCGTCTCACCCACTCTACCCACCCCACTTGCTCAGCCCGCCCCGCTCTCTCCTCCCGCCCTGTCCATCCCGCCCGTTGTACCCGCCTCGCCTGCTCCGTCTATTGCAATGGGTCTCCCTCTCACCCCGTTGTAATCTCTCTGCCCGCTCTACCCACTCCGAAAGTTTCTTAATCGTTTCCATTTTGTTGACACATGTCTTCCTCTTTCCACCCCTCCTTTAGGGATGGGTATCTAACACCGACAGTACTTTTTTCGCATCGGAAGTACTCAGTGTGCCATGTTTTGTTTAAATTTCTTTACTAGTTACAGAGTTATGCGGGGGAATATACAAACAAATACACACACACATCCATTTTTATAGACCTACATTAACAGCAATATTAAAATTAAGATTGCCTAATTTTGGTGTGCTGAATTTGAATTTCTAAGACAATTTTGGGTATCATACCGTGCTTTGACCAATTTTCAATTTTATCCAAATTTTGTGCCTTATCTCTTAATGATCAACAAACGAAACCACTCTACACGAGAGCTTGTAACTAGTGATGCGAGCAAACAAGGGTGTTGACGTTCAGATGACGCGTAGTTTCGATAAAGACTGGTTTGAATTTCGTTAAGTTTGTTTTAATTAATAAACAGCTTTGAAATGTTTGTAAGAACACAATATTGTGAATAGAGACAGAAAGTAAAAGAATAAGCACTCCTTGAATCAATTTGGAAGTAAGCAATACGTAGAGATTTGCGATTTGCAGGATGTATTAGAGTAATACTGCGACGCAAGAACCATTTTAAAGTTTGGGTTTTATTGAATTTAAAACTGGGAGTTTATAGCAATTTGTTAAATTGTCCAAATATGCTTTAAAAATTTTCTTTTTCACGGAAATGAACGTAGCGTAACTCTCATATGTACTACATGATATTTCCATACCAATGTTTCGTACATTTTCCCCTTTCATCTACTTCAAATACAGAATTAATATATAATAATTAAACAATTAGTTGTTTTGGACATTCGTCTACATTAAAGCTGTACTAGATGTACTTGCATGTAAAAGATCCTCAAACCTAAATGACGCCTCTGAGCTAGATTCAAATCGCCTGTTTCTCGCCCAAGAAATACCTCCTTTCTCCCCTCGTTGGTGAAAGAAGCGTAGCGAAATTTGCGTGGTCAGACGGAAGAGCGGGCCTGATGGCCCGAGTCTCGCCATGCAAAATAAGGCATCAATTCAATTCAACTCAATTCAATTCAATAATCGAGACATCGGTCACCCCCTCTCATTCCATGATTGAAATATGCTCTGGTGGTTCTCTTCGGTTCTCTTCATTCCTGTGCGGGAGAGGCTTCTATCCCGTTGCACGCAGATCGTGGAAGCGGCGAGAAGTGAATTCAAGGTGCAGATCTTAAGCAAGCACAGAAAATAAAAACAGCAAATGAGTATCGTAAATACAGCTTACGACAAAATAATCCCTTGAACTAGATGTGGAAGTATAGCGACTAAACAACAAATATGGCAGGTATGTTGAGGTAAAAGACTCCATGTTGAGGTAAAAAATGAATTATTGAAAAGTACGCTAATATTTTTGAAATTAACAATATTGACATTATTTCATTAAATATTTCGTCCCCACTCGTCATAAATCATCGATAAATCCGGAGCTAATATCTGCGAAGAGAAATTTGGGCATGTTCAACGTATTTAACAACTTAAAATTAATTTAATTTTGTTTATATTGAAACACAGAATGTGTTCCCTTACACTAATTAAAACATTAGTGTAAGTAATCAATAGATATTTTGGACTGCGCGGTACGTACGCCAAGCGCTGCGAACAACGACGGGAGCTAGCAACGGTCGCTACCGCCACCGGTGCCACCGCCGGGAGGCCAGCGTGAGAACGTCGGTTGCAAACTGGGCAGCGAGCACGTGCGAGCAGTCGTTAGGAGAATTGCGAAGAGGACAGACGTTAGCGGAGCGGCGAAGAGTTCGGACGTGTGGCGAAAATCTCGCCGGTAGTGCATGGACAAAGAGAACATGCGGTATAGTTAATGAACTATTAGCGACTGGAATATAGTAGACACGTGAATGAGACATTGAAAGTATCAGTAGAATAAAAGATTCGCGTTGATAGAACAATCGATCGCGTTCGTGTTAATTAGCGTAGTGGAAACCTTACCGAAACCGTGTGGTACGGAACTAGGACCAGCCCGCATTATAGGTGCAGGTTGAGTAATTAAATCCATCGACGGAAGGTGATTCGAGAGAAGTGCAACGCCGCGGTATCAAGATCCGAGTCGGGGAGGAGCCGCAAGGTCACCAGCCCAGGACGACCGCCACGCCATCAGCCGCCGACGGCCCACAGCTGCTGTAGAGGTCGGCAACCCTGTCGATACGAGCTGTCCTACGAGCATCAAAGGTATTTGGTCGGGGCCCCGAAGGTATAATAAATGCATATTACAACTAATCTTGGTACCAAGGCAAAGTGTGTAAGCGTTGTCAGATCATGTAATTAACCTATTTGATTTGCAAATAAATCTTGTTCATGATTGTATTTCCATTTCTAATCAAATTTCTCAGTATTATACCAACTTATCCAGGGACCCATTCACGGAAAAGATACCCTCCTTTAGTGTTATATTGCAGTGAAATACCAGGCATCACCAGGTACGTCACAATATATTATCAAGGTATTTGTACATTTTGATATGGAACAGCAAGTGTACAACATCCATCTTTTTTATTTTTAATGAGCTTCTAGAAACTAATTAAAGAACGGTAAATTAGCATGCTCTTTTTAGAAGTATTTCAATAGAAAATAAATGAGGAATCATTACAGATAGAGAATAAGAATGCAACAACGTAACATTTGAGGTAAATACCAAATTTATTTTCTAATACATATGAGTGATTACAAGTAAAATGTTAATATAATCGATCTCTAATTATTTTAATTGAATAGTTAATACATGCTCTATATTAAGGAACATATTTCATTACCTTGGAACCTGAGATATTAGAACGAAATTTTTTTGGATATGCATCTTGTCAACACAGAAAGAGATGGTAATACTTAAGTAAAGAGATCTATAAAAGAAAGTTTCAATTTTGATTTCTATCAAGGCAATGGAGCACTATGACGGCAGTGAAGAGCACATACTTTTCGCCTTCCAGAAAAGCGTTGTAAAAAACCTGACTCCTAGAGCAATTTAAATGCAATTTTTCTACAGTTTCTTTTCAAATATTGGCAATATTTATACCATTGTATTCGACACTTTAAATAGTTTAGAAAGGCGGTAGAAAATATACACTTCCATTTAAAAAATCGAAGGCAAATCTCAAAAAATTTAAATGTTACAAACAAGAAAATGAAATATGTTATTTCCTCTATCATCTACAACAACGAGACTTAAACAAAATCCCAATACCTCAAACCGTTTCGAAAATACGTATTCGATATGACCAACTTAGTTGGTCCACCTGTATTAGATGGCATCACTCAACGATTCTTAAAACGTGTATACGCTGGCATATCTACAGGTGTCACTTTCCACCTCTTTGTAGATGACTATCCTAGTCGCCAATACGGAGGAGACTTAATTATTCATCACGTGCAATAAATCGAAGTGGATGCTTAGTGAATTATAAAAGCAATATTCAGCCCCTGGGGTGTTAAATTAAAGTAACACATCACTATGACCGTTGTGATAATTTACCACGAAAGAAGTATTCTTTTAGAAAGAAGGATCTAATTTCTATGGCGAGAATCGTCTTTTAAATAATAGGAGTAAAACTTGTGATTGATGTAAAATAATTAAATATTACGTTTATATATACTCAAAAACAATTTCGTGTTTTGTAAATATACCCATTTTTATGGCAAAAATTATAAGAATTACAAAATGCCAACTTAGTAGTTTTAAGAAATCTTTACATAAACCCCTCAAAGATATGGCGGCTTCGTTTGTGCAGAGTAACACAACATACACGAGCTAAAACGAAAAATCTGAAACGTACGCCACATCATTAGTTGAAAAATTGATAGTATCTGTGATTTTGGGGGCAGAGGCGTATCTACGGTATGGCAGACATAGCATGTGCTATGGGCGCCCTCCACAATGGACGCTATTTAGAGAATTCATGTTAAAAAATAACCATCCTAATTCGACGTATCGTGTCGCAACGGGTGCCTGAATACCTAAATACGCCTCTGGAGGAAAAAAAATTAAAATCCAGCGACAACATGTTGCAACATATCATGGTCCAAAGAGGCCACTTGCTATACAAGAATGTGCCTGACCTATCAGTCGTGAAGGAAACACATGTGGTTAGTAGGCTGGCTGTCCCAGGAGACAGCTGAGTGGATCGGAAGGCAATCGAGAAAGCCATCAAGCACAAGGATCTCCAGAAGCTGACTTCTGAGCGGAACTCTGGAACCCGAAGGCCGCTGTAGTCCCAATACTCGTAACTGGGGCGTTAGGAGACGCTCTTGTGAACTTATGGGAGCACCTTCCTACGCAAGACCTTGACGATTTGTGTACCAGATGCGGAGGACTTCAAAAGGAGACAGTCTGAGACGCCACGTCAGATCACTTTGTAAAATAAACTTAAGAGGTGAACGAAACGAATTTGTGGATTATCCACTACGCTTCATTTGTCCCTTTCCTTAGCGAATGCATATATTATTTCATTTATTTTAAGTGCTTTCCTTTGAAATTACGCAAATCTGAAACACAAAAGAACATTACTGATAAAAAATAATATTTTAATTTTTTTCCAATATTCTTAAAGGTAAAATACTGTAGGTTGTTTGGGCGATGGATGCAAACATACAATACTGAATACAATGTATTTTCATAGTTAAATAATTTATGGCACTGAAAACTTCTCACTTTAACTTCCTTCAGTTTCTTAAAAAAACGAAAATTTAATAATTACACCTTTCATTTGGTTAATTATAGTTATTTACCTCTTAAGTCTACAAATGTTCATTCATATTAAATAAATAAAAATTAAAGTAATACTGTCACGAATAGCGTAAATAATGAAATTACGAAAATGCACTACTCTATTCAAATCACGTCAATTTTTTAAAAAAGCGTAAAACATATTTTCTCATGAATTACTTTTCATTTTACTTCCTAGCCTGCGACATACTTACGTAGAAAAGAGAAAGTATCGTAATGCAGCAGCGAAAAGTGGCAATATTTTGTCAGAAAATCTCATATCGTGAGCCTTGAAAAAGTAATAAATATTTTTCTTAAGTGTAGTAAATTACTTCCTCTAACACTTTGTGTAGACAAAATCCATGTACTGAGTGTTCTTGATGCCAAAAATCCGTTTGCTTTGGTCAACGCTAGCGCCCAAACCACTCTGACGATTCTCTCCAAAGTACAACTCCGCGATCAATCTGGCCGAACTTGAGACCCCGCGAGTTGGTAACGGACATTTTGATTTTTGCGAACATTTTACATGAATCCTCGCTGTGAGTAGTTTTCGAATTATTTTGCGTGAAATATAGACAAGTTTTAAACATAGTTTTCAAAAACGGCTTTTTTATAATTGTTTCTTAAATAGAGCTAAATATGTTTTCTATAATTGTTTCTCAAATAGAGCTAAAAAACTCATTAAAGAATTTTCCCCCTAAAAATATTTCTTTGAATAATGACATGTAAATGAATTTGTATAATGTAATGTTATGTTTTGAAAATAATATAATTTTTGTGTGATTTTACTCGAAGCAAAGGATATTTATAACTTTTTCTCAAAAACAGTTCCACGAATTTTCTTTAAATTTTTCCTCGGATAGAGCAAAGAAAGCTTAAAAAATGACGCACATCTCATTTTCGTTGAATTAGGAATTTTTTTTAACATGTTACATATAACCGAGCAACACTAATTTTCTTTAAACTTTTTGTACAACTAGTGTTCGGTACACTAATTTATGACCCAAGTGGTATTTCGTTGTACCTTTGAATTTTCTAAAAACTGATCCAGAAGTGTACAAGTCCTTCCTTGTCGGTAGTAGAGAGTTACAGGTAGGGGACTTTAGTTTCACCAAAATCACTGAAACTTGAAAATAACAATATAATTTCAAGAAATGTATAACCGTTTTCTAATATAAAACGCACTTTATTTAGAAGATACGCAAATAATTTTGAGGATAAATTTAGCCTGTTGATATTTTAAATGCTATGTTATTACTAAATTGAAAATGTTGCCGTTTGGTCGAAACTATTTGTTCCATCCAAGTACTTGTTACTCTTCCTTCCTATATTGCAGTACAGGAAGGAAAAGTATTGTAATTTCAACAATTAGATCTAGAACTTTCCATCTTCAAATCCGTGTTTAATATTTTCGAGCTCCAACTTTACTCACACGTCAGATCGATTAGTGCTGTTCGAAAGATGATTAAGATTAGTGCTGGTGGCGAGGAGTTATGCGTTCCCTGTATGTATTTTACAATCGAAAACCGAGATTGTGTTTTTATGTCAAGCTGACGGATGGAAGTATACATCATTCCTACCAGTCAGTTTAGAAGCTTTTGGGCTGAAAGTGGATAAATTCATCATGAGTAAGAGTGTCGTTCTGGGAATCTTACTTTAATTTTAGGGGTACTTTACATAAAACCCCAGTGAAATTTTCATTTTTTTAAAATGTTTTCAATTTTTGTTTATAACTTACTAGCCCAAATTAAGGAAAGTTCACTAATAAAGAAAATAGACGAATAAGGAAATGAAATGTGCCCTCACACCAAATCGATAATCGCGATATTCATTTGAAAGAGAATAAAAAATGCCTTAGATTCACAAAAAAACAGCCTCCTAGGGCAATCTGCAGACATACTACGAGAAACGTGTTTTTCACGTTTTATTTTTTTCTCAGCTTCTATTCCGTGTATCAGGCTGAAAAAAATTGCGGAGACGGGGAAAAGTAGTTGAATTTTAATTGAAAAAGTAAAAAAAAATCAAATTGAAAAATTAAATTAGTTTTTAAAATTGATTTTTGAATGACTTGAATTGATAACGTTAGAGTACAGTCTCTGTTTTTGCCTGGAATGAGTCTCATAACATGATATAACATATATTTATTTCAGACTTTTAACAATGTGCAATATAGTGAACAAATTAAAACCATCAGTTTAAAAATTTGAAATTCACGCCAAAATGAGATTGGAAAAAGTGTTTTCATCAAGTTGTAGATGTTCACCTAACATAATGTCTGTGTAATAAATTGGTCAATTAAAATATACAAATAGTTGAACTACAGATATTACAAAAAAGAATTATAAATAAATCACAAATCAATTGGGTTTAAAATAATCGGCCAAAACGTGATTCTTTAAATCTGCTAGTACTAGGTTCCAAAAGGGACGCTAGTGACAGTCTAAAAAATTAATACTTAACTTTCCTCACAGTTATAACATGCTGGATAATATTTAGACGATTACATAGGATAATTTTCGGGGCCTTCCGTATCGCAATCACAACCTGAAAACAACAATGCTTTACATGTCGTTCGAACAGCAGCCTCATCGAAGAAAAGGAAAGCCTGCAATATTTAGGTCTGCTACCTACCAGATCGGGATAAGCAAATAACACGAGGTCAAACTCATTATTATATGTTGAGTATTAATCAACGTAATTGGGATTTATTACTTTTTGTTGTACCAGGTCATAGAAGAAAAGCAGTAACGAAAAAGCAGTTACGAGCAAAAAAGAAAACATTGTAAGAGCTGTTGATCCACGACAGGTTGTTGAACAATCTTGATCTATGTTATGAAGTCTTCTAGGTCCTGGCCCCTGTCATAATGAACTTGTCTGACCAGGTTTTACTTTTTTTGTGGATTTAGATAGCGTTCCTAGAATCCTAACACGGTCATTCTCAGAACTGGACTGCTTACATTGCCGTAGAAGGCCGCATGAGGAAGACTAAAACGGTAACTACGGCCTGTCAACTGCGTCACCTGAGCAGTGAAGATCGTCACGAACTGTATTGTGGATGCGAAGCGTGGCTCTTCTTCGAGGAATATTCCAAGCGGAAGACTGGAGGAGCATTAAGAGCAAATGTCGAAGCACGTAATTACCATTTTATAACAACATTGCACAATCTATGAAGATTGAAATATAATAAATTTCCGTTATTGTTGAAAATCGTTCTATGGAGGTATGGTCCAATTCGGGCAATGGTGAAACATGCGAAGAATCGTAGCCCTGAGAGTGAGAGTTTCTAACTCGCGAGGACGGGAAATCACCACGAAACCGACTGTTAGAATGGGAGTCCGGAGTATTTCGCGGAATCCGTTTACTTTTCGCCAAACTTTGGCTCCGATATTCGTCTGGAATTGACGGAAGGAACTCAGGAAATCAGAATAAACGGTCTCCTAGAATTCTTATCTAAAAAAGTCATCGTCCGACCCAGCTACGTGGCGGATGTCAGAAAACCGCCACCGACGGAACTAGTATCTGGGACCTCCCAGCATGTCAAACATTAGTTGGGATCCCCAAAATACATGGCGTGGCTGTCGATGTTGATCAATCTACTACTTGAAATTCGTATAATACACATTTGGATATCTTGTTAATGTCAAACACAATTTGCTGAAAGTATTCACGACGAGGAACCTAATCAGAATGAACAGGAAGACAAGGAAAAAGTTTCAACGTAGGTGTCAACCACTTAAAACTTTGACTTAAAGGAGACAAAGCATCTGCAATCCTCATCAGTGACGTCAACCGTTGCTCGTCTTTCAAGGTCACACCAGGAAGACTGAACGGGAAGCTCCCAACGTCACCAACACGTCAGGTAGCGTCGTCCTGAACCATGAACGTCGTGCTGCTTGCAGCCGACGTATGACGACGCAGGCCTGGCGCCATGCTGCGACGTGCTGCTCACCCGTCACCAATCTAAACACAAGAAGCACAGTGACAAAGCGAAAGACCCGCCGGGGGCATTACTCCATCCTAGATGGCACTCTGCAAGCACGGCTCCTCATACAAATTATTATTTTTATAACAAGTTAGAGAAATTACTTTTTCCTGGGAGCGAAATTTTTCGTTGGTTTGTAATTTTATTTATTTATTTATTTATTTATTTATTTATTTATTTATTTATTTATTTATTTATTTATTTATTTATTTATTTATTTATTTATTTATTTATTTATTTATTTATTTATTTATTTATTTATTTATTTATTTATTTATTTATTTATTTATTTATTTATTTATTTATTTATTTATTTATTTATTTATTTATTTATTTATTGTTAATAAATACTATTAACTCAACGTGAGAAATGATTGCTGCTCATGACTATCAAATATGATTGCAGATATGCATCATAGACGCTGTATTTGAAGATTTTATTTGATTTTATTTGAATTGGTTGTATTAGACGTTTGAAGTATTAGCTCGGGTGTTAGTAGAGTAGAAATTGCAATATTTCACGATTACGTAACTGTTTCCGAACAGACCAGAAAGTATGTGCCATTGTAGCACCACAATGGCTAAGTACTTCGTATTTCGAATTTGGAATATTGTGGTTTATTTTAGATTATTTAAAGATAGACTTTAGACTAGGTAGGCCCTGTCTTCCTCGCGTTTCATTTGTTATCTGGCTTGTTTACTGAGGAATGTTGCGGCGTACCAGTAGCAAGTAGAGACTCTTTAAATTAGCGAAAAGTAATTATTTTTTATTTTGTAAATATTATATTTTTTCTCAGAAACGTAAATGTTGAAATATGTCCTTGTCTGAACAAAGAGTAATAATCCCCGCTGAAGTCCGTTGTCGGTCCCCTCCCCTATTTGCGTGCGAAAGTTAAATAAAAGAAAGTATTTTTCAGGATATATTTTTAATATTGCCCAAGAATAATTTTTATACATTCTTTAATGACAAAAATGAAAGCATTTTGTGCAAATTTCTGAAAAAGTTGGTAAAAAGGTGAAAGTAGAAAGAGTCAACAACAAAAAATATGAAAAACTGTATCTCTGACACAAAAATGTTATAATTAACAATTTTCTATATAAAGAAGTTAAAAATAGTAAATTTAATATTGTCTATGTACACGGTACATTCTCTATTTAATATCATCTCCCTGCTATACGTGATTCGGGAGAAGCACAGCACAGTGGCGAACACATTAGCTGTCTGGCGAAGGAGAAAAATCTTCCTCTGCTTTTGCGATAAAATTTTGCCTAACAGTTGTGCGTTCTCTAAAATCATCTGCTTTCACAGATTTGTTGCACTCCGTGTTCAACGTGACGTCACCACATTCGGATCGGAGGTAGTTAATGCTCTTGGAGCACGACTGCGCCAATTGGCGTATGGCGCCAATTGCGTGCATACCCCAATGGCTGCTGCGTGGCCTAGAACCCATTCACATACTCGGCAGCTCGACTGGACAGGTGGTCGGCCGGAGAAAAGACGGAAAGTGGACAGTTTCGCTACTGTCTCGTGAGAAATACTCCGTCTTAATGCGTTTTTACAACGCGATAACTCTATAGCTCGTCTGTCCAAGGTTGGCACTCGTCGAACCACCAGCTTGGGAGTGCAATACAAATAGCTAATGGTTGTGTTTGCAAGCGCCACACACCTGACACTTTCATTAAGAGGAGGGGGAAATCTGACAGATGGAAATCAGGCGTGAAGACACAAGGCACTATATATTTAGACAAGAAATAAACAAATATTCGTGAAGTGAATTTTCTTTCAATGTATAGAAAGTAAACCTAGATAAATTAGTGAATACTGAACATTCTATTAAAATGATTATCTGTAGTGGCCAAAATCCTGTCGGATGCAAAATCTAGTTTGCATCTAATTCACGTTTTAGTTAGTCAAAACATTTCTATTTACATGAATGCACATTTACTATGTACATTATTACAATTTAAATGTATTTAAAAGTTCCTCAAAATATGATTTCATGATATTTCATCCCCGAAATTAACTGATTTCAATGAGTTATCAGACATGCTCTTTGCTTGTTTTTGTTAAAACGTATTACGGAATATAATTACTTATGTACGTAAGTTGTAATATAATTACTTATGTACATACGTAAGCTGTACGGTGAGTAGATAGTTGGGGAAGGAATCGAGTTTGTAGAACCAAGCACCAAAGAAATGGTGACAACAATAAAGTATTTCCGGGCCAGCAGGCGTGCGCACTGCACTCTTTCCGCGGAGAGACTCAACGTCGCCCGAAGCCGTCGCCCCCTCCCCCGCCCCCGCCCCCCTTCGTTTTTCCTCTTCCTCTCTAGGGGCGCGTGCTACAAGGGCGCGATTTGGCCCCACCTGCTCTACAGCTTTCTATGTCAGAGAATGTGTCCACTGAAATTGTAGTGGGCGAAGCAGGTTCTACCATGCCCGTTCCTCTTATCCTACCGCTGTCCAGCATCTTGATCATCATTGCTTTCATCCCTCAATCAGTTCATTCCACGTTATACCACGTAGGCTTAAGTATTGGAATAGAAATAAAGCAGTACTAGTTGCCTGCGGCACCGAAAAAGCTCCTGAACGAAACACACAAAATGGTTTTCTAAAATGTAGCTCGTGCACTTCTCAAGCACAAGAAATAAAATACTTTCGTGTAACACTGTAAAAAATCAAATAATTTAACAAAAATAGCCTTCACGCATACTGCAGTAACATGCTATATTATTCATAGAAAACAACAGTTCTTACAAGTAAGGGTATCAGAATTAATTTACTTCCATAAAGTATTGAATTGAATTGAATTTGCCTTATTTTACGTGGCGAGACTCGGGCCATCAGGCCCGCTCTTCCGTCTGACCACGCAAATTTCGCTACGCTCCTTTCACCAACTAGCAGAGGAAGGAGGTATTTCTTGGGCGAGAAACAGGCGATTTTGAATTTAGCTCAGAGGCGTCATTTAGGCTTGAGGATCTTTTACATGCAAGTAAATCTACTAACATGGGACAGCCGGCTTTACTTCCTCTCCGAAGGAAGGCGTACGAAGGATTTTGTCGCCCTTAAAAATCCACGGCTTCGATCGGGTTTGAACCCGCGAGCTTGGGTATAACAGTCCGGTACGCTAACCGTCACACCATCGCCGCCGCCTAAAGTAAAACGTGAATAGCAAATATTTAAGAGCGGGCTGCCTATTTCTCGGAGACATGCGCGGCATGTCATCAGCTATTATGTAAGCAGTGACGCACAGAATATGAGAATGTAGTTGGTACGGACAGTAAGAGAATAGTCAAAATACCACAATCAAGTGTCTGCATTTTCAGTCAAAATCGAAACTGTTTCATTGTCTTTGAATTTTTCCGAGTTCTTATGTATTTAATGAAACCATAGATATCTCACACCTGGCCGGCGGTTCCATAGTTTTCTTTCAATTTCCGTATATACACTATGTGATCAAAAGTATCAGGAAACGTGGCTGAAAATTACTTACCAGTTCGTGGTGTCCTCCATCGGCAATTCTGGAATTCACTATGGTGTTGGCCCACCCTTAGCCTTGATGACAGTTTCCACTCTCGCAGGCATACTTTCAATCAGGTGCTGGAAGGTTTCTTGGGGAATGGCAGCCCATTCTTCACGGAGTCGTGCACTGAGGAGAGGTGTCGATGTAGGTCGGTGAGACCTGGCACGAAGTCGGCGTTCCAAAACATCGCAAAGGTGTTCGATAGGATTCAAGTCGGGACTCTGAGCAGGCCTGTCCATTACAGGAATGTTATTGTCGTGTAACCACTCCGCTTCAGGTCGGCAAGTGCCGCGCAACAGGTGCCCGATCATGTTGAAAGATGCAATCGCCATTCCCGAATTGCTCTTCAATAGTGGGAAGCAATAAGGTGTTTAAAACATCAACGTAGGCCTGTGCCGTTATAGTGCCATATAAAACAACAAGGGGTGCAACCCCCCTTCATGAGAGACACGACCACACCATAACACCATTTTGGACGTTTCCGGATACTTTTGATCACATAATGTGGATATGAAGTAAGATTCGTTTACACTCCGTGTAGTAGTAAGGTGGCTGCTTAGAGCCCTGCCTTGGGCATGGTGGTTTGTCCCGTGTCTCTCACGTGTGTGCTGTCGTGGAGGGCCTCGCGTTCTGCTAATCACAGAACAGAGGAGCCCGCAAGTGTGTTGGTGTCTGGTGTATCGTAGAATATGCGCCCCATCCGGGACGTAAAGTGTAACCGGCTGTCCACTGGAAAAAACTTCAGGGAAAACTAGAGTAGCAAGGTACATGTTCTCAAGCGATCTACTTACAAAATGTAAACTGAGAGACCAGTACACCCATTGCTTGCTCAGAGAGCATAAGATGCCAGGGAATAAAAAGGTGCTCGCTTTTCAATTTACTACTTGACTTACCGACACCAAGTAAATGGGCGCCAGAATAGTATAATATAAAAAACATTTTTTTTTAAAAAAAATCTCGTAGAGACATATCTCATGCGTTCACTAGCCAAGGGCATTGCCAGGCGTCAAGAGATCAGAAGCTGTTCTTGTGGAATCTGAATCCATGCCAATAAAACTTTCCAGGCCAGCATGTTTCAACAAGCTTATGATTTTTCAACAAAATCGAGAAACAAAGAATGGAAAATGCAAACTCTACCTCTTTCAAAGCCATTTGATCGCTCTCTATAAAAGAAAGGGGCTCGCACGAACCTTTTGGCACTCACGCGCCTTACGAACATTTCAAATTTCATTGGCGCTCAAGAAAAGAGATGCATGTATAAAAAAATCATTTTGAAGGATATCGGTTTTACGATACGGAGCCATTTATTTCGCGGCCAAGAACAATTTTTTTACTGTATATCCCGTTTGAATGTGTACTATCTTTGTGACTATTTTACGTATGAAAAACAAACACTCTTTTCTAATCGCATTATTATATTCAACTCAAAAAGGACTATTGTGGATAGTACATACACTCTCAATTACAAAAATCACAAACTTGAGAACCAGCCAGGGGAGCTCTGAACTGTAGGGTTCCTCTGGAACAGGGGAACCTTGTGGATCGCAGAGCTTGGCTCTAATCGAAGAGTCGACTTTGGTCTATGAGCAGCATAGGGTGTGAAGGGGTTGGCCAGCCAAAGCAGCGGCGCGGCACGGCGCGGCGCGGCGCGGCGCGGAGGGACGCCCGCCCAACGGTCCCTGCTTCACGGCCGCGCGGCTCGTTTTGGCCCGGCTCGGGGCGGCATGGCGCGGTGCGGTGCGGCTCGGCTTGACGCGAGGCGGAGCGGAGACAAGCGCCCGGGCGTCCTTCGCCCCGCCCCGCCCCCGCGCGCCTTCCCGCGTTGGCGGCCGACAGGCTGACCGGCCGCACTGACCGACGCGAGCGCTGCGGGGCGTGTGCAGGAGAAGGGGCGGCCCTGCGTGTTTGACGCGTGGAAAATGGAGCGTTGCGGGTAATTAGCCGGTTCTCTTCTACAGCTCACAGGTTTCGGCGAACGTCGGCAGGGATTGCAGGTGTGGACCGAGGCGTGAATCACTGTCAGCGACGGGATGCCTGTATGAATACCATGTGCGGCGCAAGTGTTTCATTTCGTGAGGGTTATAAGGATCCACGGTCGTAAAGTCGCAAAAGCCTGTCGACAGAGAGTAAAAACGTGAGGTGAGCTTGATTCATAAAACAGTTGGTACGTCCTCTTCACACACTTCCATTATAAAATAATTATTTTTAAACATCTGTTGCGAGATGATAATCTTTTCGATGTTGTGTTGAATGAAAGTAAATTAACTGATATCTTCTAATGATAAGATATGGATGAAATAAATTGAGATTGAGTTGAGTTCATTCGTTCTAATTTAAAGTGACTTCATGCAATCGCTTCGTGCCTGTACGGAATTATTTAGCTTTTAAATCTTCAATCAGAGGACACTAAGGCATGATATTCAACGTGTGCAGATCAGTTTATTTTAGTTGTTTATGGAGGGCAACGTGAAAGCGATCAATTCAATTGAGAGGCCTTGTCGGCCAATTACCGGAAAAAATTAACACAACGAGGAAATTCTGTGTAATTTAATTGTCCCACAGACTGTCAGTCTAGGTTCCATTCAGTGGTTATTCAACAAAAAAGAAGCATTACAAACTTGGAACACTGACTTCGAAATAAAAGCGTTTTAATAAATAATTTCGAAGTACATTTAGTCTTCCAATGCGGCAATGACTATGGAATTTTATTAAATTAATTCAATGTCCTACTCGTATCAAAACACATGTATAGTCATGTTTTTACTTTTATGAGCTTTTTATCTTAGCATAAAAAATGAAGTAGGTACATGGAGCATACAGGTGGTATGTCATGCAGCAAAACTTCGATGTCAAAGTGGTACGGTAATATGTCCAGATTTTTAAAGACAAATCTGTATTGGGGGCGATATTAGTGTAAGTGTTGTTTTGTAACGTACATTACTCCCCGTTTGTGTCGGTAAACAACACTAGTGTCTAATTCGTACTCGGGAGTCTGCCAAAAATTCGTTTCTCCGATCGATCTGGCTGTATCTAACGCTTTGCGAATTTGAAACGGTTATTTTTATTTTCGTGGTGTTTTACATAACGAAACTAAGACTTTTCAAAATTGTCTAAAAAATGGCAACCATTTGTTTGTAAATTTATTTCTCGAATATAAAACGGTGCACAAATAAATGTAATTTACATGCAATTTTCATTAAAACTTGTGTTGAATGTCAAAGATTTTCTTCAACCAACTTTAACAATTTTGTTCATATCTGTTCTTTAAACTTGGATTGTACATAGACATTATTGGTCATGTACAATCATTTCAAAGTATGATTCATTTTTATGTAATTTTGAATCAGTGCATGACAATTTTAAAAAGTACGCAAACAAGAATTTTTGTTGATGAACTATAAATGGAAATTGTGCATACGTCAAAATATACTACTCAGTCACAATGAAAAGTCAAACACAGTGATGAGTCAATCACAGGAAAATCAAACACAAACAATAATCTAATAATGGAATAAAATAAATAAAATAAATAAAACCTATTTATGAAAAACATTGATTTTTTAAATAAATTGTGGACTATTGTATCGTGTTGTGAAAAGTAAACTATTTATAAATCACTAATGACATTAATGATACGACAATAAATAAATTAATTATAAAAAGTAATTTTTCAAACTCATCGTCAAAGTTTTTCTCTTCTTTTATTCTGGAACGGAGCAAAGTGCGCTAATATATCTAATCTTCATTAAAACCTCTGAAATTTTGAAAACTGGGGAAAATCTTTATTCTTCCTCTCATAATATGTACTCACGTAATAAAGAGAAATAATTGTAAGTCTGCAGCGGTAAGTGATTTTGAGGAAAATGTCTATTGTTGGGTTCTGATATCACAAACTCTGATATAGCTAGTTCATATTTGTATTAAATTACTTCCTTAAACACCTTGTGTAGTCAGAATCCATTTTTTATGGATTCTTGATACCGAAATATTGGTTGGTGGCAAAACTATGTCTGACCGTGCGCCTGTGGTCAACACTATGCATAAATGGATTTTTTTTGACATTAATATTCCTGGATCTCTGTGATCGGATTCGAAGTCCAGCGAATTTGAAACGGATATTTTGATTTTGGGTATACTTCTACACGAAGACAATATATTCTACATTTTCTCAAGAATAGCTCCAAATTGTTGGATTTTTCGGATAGATTAAACCAGGCTTGAAATGTAACAGGCTTAATGTTCGTTGAACTCTGAATTTTCTAAATGGCAAAACTTGCAAATTATGCGAGAAAGTATGTACTGTTGTAGCGCCACTAGTTTTTGTAATGCTTTATACGCCCTCAATTTTTCTAGATTTTACTTTATAGAAGAGATTTCTTTTTAAATGCGAGCAATTGCATTATTGTATTTGCATTATGTATTTATGTATATCTATGTAATTGTATTATTGTAAATGCGAGCAATTGCATCCTCTGTATCATACCAGGTAAACGTTTTAAAAATATTGGGAATTTTGGCGTAATTCTAACTGAAATTGTGACACTTTTCCAAAAAGTTCTCAACATGCCAAAAGTTCATGTAGGTTTATCAGGGATCTAAATATTTTCTTCTTCTTTAAATTAATATTAGGCACTATCATAATAATTTCGTATCATCTTGATGGCAGTTGGCAGTCCTTTCAACTGCCAATAAAACAGAGAGTGTTTTGTAAGTATACACTCATAGAACACAATATACTATAATTAATCACAGATGAGCCTTTCTCATTTTTTAAACTTTCAAAAATTAAACTTAATAGTTCTCACTTCACCAAACGAAGGCGAGATATTAAAAAATAACTAAAATGTGTCTGAAGAAGTTTTAGGATAAAATATGCAATGTATAGTATTACGTAACCATTGCAAATATGAGAATATATGTGTGTTTTTGTGCTATCATTTTATAGTAGTGGTTTTCCCTCCTTGCCAACGTCTCTTTTAACATTTGAGACACATCTTTTTAGACTTTTTGTGATTTTGAAATATTCAAAGGTTTTAATAATAGCACTCATGTAATTTCAATTGATGAATATGCGGACCCAGCAATAGAAAATATGTGAACCCAATTTGAATAAATATTGTTTAATTGTTTTTTAAAAATTGATATGATTTTACTCAAAACTACGCAAAATTTACTTGTCTTTAAAAAACCACAAATGAAATAATTTAATATGCTAATATTTATAAGTCATTTTCGTAAACAAATTTGTAGCTTAAATAACGGAGATGTAGAAGATATTGAAAATGACGAAGGAAAATTTGACTTCAGAAATCTTTGAAAAATCAAATATTTTAATTAAAACAATAATTGTATGTAGTATATTTACAAGCGCGCATTGGTCTACTTAACTAAAACGAACACTTGAACAAATTTAAAAAATATATATGGAACTGTTCTTGATACATTTTGAAACGGAATATGAACTTTATGTAGAGTACCCTCAAAATGAAAAAAAAAACAAGAACATCAGTTTAAAATTTGCATGGCCTAAAAGGCTCCTAAGTCAGAGCCATTGGAGTTTATACATTTTGGGAAAAATCCTGCATTCGATTTAGTCCTTGGTGTTAGTGGATGCACCACATCGTTATTTATTGTATTATCTTTGGAACCCATTATACGGATATCATTAAATTACCATGGCAGTACCGAAATAGTACGTGCTGTAAAGCAAAGGAAAAATATAAATGATTTATAGGGATATTTATGAAAGTTGTGACTGAATAAGCAAAAAAACATGAAAATATGTTTAACTTCCTCCTTTCGAAGTCTCTTAATTACATACTCCTGTCAGAGTCGGTAAAATAGTATCTGTTACGATCCTCGAGCCTTCATCTTTTCCTTGGTCCGGCCACGCAGACTTTATATGTTTCCTTAACCCACATAATTGATCAAGAAAAATCTTATGAAAGGTTAGCAGCATCTTCTTTTTTCCAAATGAGTACACATACCCTGCAAGGGCATCAAGAAAACTGGTAGTGCTAAAGAATGACACCGACTTTTCTCGTAGTAGTTATTTTTCTAATTTCTTAGGTCTGGGTCAGCTATTCGTTCTTGTCTCATCCTTTTACCGCTGCTGCGGCTCGTTGCCCTCATAAATACACATGTTACAAGATCGACTATGAAAAATACACATGCTACAGACGACTACGAAAGGTCGCGCCGGACCAATTTCACTAGGGAGCAAAAAATTGTTTTCATACCTCCATGGTGTAAGGGAACGATCACGTTGATTTCGAAAATGATTATAAAAAGACTCTATCACACAAGGTTTAAAAGATATAAACATATTTAGTATTTGAAATGAACAAAATCCTATACTAATTTACACATTGTGACTCCGGTTATATTACTACTAAATGTTATGAGAATGCTTTTACAAGGTAAGAACAAGTTAAAAATGAAATATGCATATTCGTGCAATATAATGCCGACGTTAAAATGGCTTGTTAGTGTCATCCACAACTTTGGCGAATAACAATCATTTAGGCTTCTCATACAACCACAACCTAAGGTTTGCTGTATAGGTGACACAACACTGGCGAGCAGCCCAGGTTCGTCCTGATCACAAACACGAAAGCCTACACGAAAGTAGTTAAAATATTTTGCAAATTCTTCTGCCTTATCGTTTTCCGTTCTAGCCCAGCTTCCATCGGTTTTACGAAGAGGGGGGACATGTTTTGTAGGCCTTTTTAATTTTTTAGTAATTTTCCATAAGGAGTAATCTGTAGCTTTTGAGGGTGACAACTTTTCTATTCTTTCCTTCATTTCCTCCGATTGAATTTCTTGTAATTTTCTTGATAAGAGGCGGGAAGTTCTGTTGAGTATTCGTTTGTCGTCCGGGTGATGAGTGCGTTGCCAGGTCATCTTCATCTGTCTTTTCTCTTTAATCATTTTTAGTATTTCTGATGGGTATTTATTTTTTTCAAATACTCTCATTTCTGGAGTTGCATATACGGCTGCCTGTTGAATGTGTTGTATTAAGTATTCAACAGCATCGTCGATATCTTCTGGACATTTTAGACGGACCTTGGCAGTGGTGTTATGGTAAAGCCAGTTGCTGTATTCTTCCCAGTTCGTTTTTCTGTTTGTAAGGTATATGTTTTCCTTCTTTTTGATTTCAGAAGAACTGATTGTCAGTATTTCTGGAGAATGATCAGATGAAAGATCAAAAGACAGTTCTATTGTGTGATAGGTCTGTGCCATTCCCTTTGTGACGAAGATATCCAAGACATAAGGTACCTTGTTACCATCCGTTGGCCAGTATGTGGGATTTCCTGATGAAATTGTTTGGAGATTTAGTGTAGAGATGGCTCCTTCTAAAGCGCGACCTCTTGTAGTTACCAGTCTGAATCCCCATAGTTGATTTTTAGCATTGTAGTCTCCTCCAGCAATGAACTTTGTGCCGAGCGTTCTAAAAAACTTAATATATTGATAGGTGGTTATCTTGTGTTTTGGAGGGAAGTATATAGCTGAAATAACGAGCGGACCGAACTTATCGTATACTTGTATAGAGGTTGCTTGCAGATAGTATTTAGCATTATCTTTGTACATATTATGTCTGATTCTTGTTTTAATTATTACTGCTGTGCCTCCATGAGCTGTCCCATCTGGATGATTTGTGCAATATACTTCGTAGTCAGATATACGTAGATAGCTTCTTTCGGTAAAATGTGTTTCAGACACTAGGAGTATGTCAATATTTTCTTGATGTAGAAACACTTCTAACTCTCTTCGATGTTGAAGTAATCCGTTGGCATTCAAGGAAGCAATTCGCAATAAATTACTCATAGTTTCTTCATTATTGCAGTCATGATATTAATTAGGCTGGAGATTTGTTCAGCTTGCTTTGCTAAGATGGGCTCGAATTTTTTAAATGATTCTTGCATTATGGATATCAGTTTATTTTCATACGACACATTTTGATTATTGATTTGCGAATGTTGGGCCATTTGTGCATATGTGAGCTGTCTACCTGTTCCTATGGTTTGATTACTTGTTAGTGAACTTGAATTGTTACCTTCAGTTTTGTTTTGCATTGTAGCATTTCTACAGTGTTGACTTTGACTAGGATACTTGCTGTTACGAATTTTTTGATAGACTTCGTAGCCTTTATAATTTGCTGGATGGTCACGGCTACATAGAGCACATGTAGCTGGTGTGTCTCTCGTTTTAGTACAGATTCGACTATCGTGATTCTTTCCACATTTGACGCAGCTATACGGAAGCGTACAATAACGAAAACTGTGCTCGTAGGACTGACATCGCTTGCATTGTACTATTTCTCGTTTTTTACGCGGTGGTTCAAAACTTATTTTTGCATGTAGTAAGTATTCGACGTCATATATTTTTTTGTTGTTACTTTGAGGTTCTAAGTCCACAAAAAACATTGGTAGAGGTGCTTTTGTTAAACGATGCTTGATATTATGAATTTGTCTTACTTTGTGGCCTTGTGCTTCTATAGCTTCTTTAAGTTCCGTTCCGCTGTTGGGTGCATATTTTTTAATACTACCCGAAAGGCTCTTTCTTGTTTTAACTGAAATGTATAATGAGCAATATTTTTTAGATTCAGATGTTTAACAAGCTTTCTATAAACATCCGGTGTTTGAGGTACGATTTTCACATTGTTCATTGTAATTTTGGCTTCATCTTGGTAGGTTTTGACAAGTTTATATGAGAAGTCTTCATCTTTAATGACTTCTTTAATAGATCTGATCATATCAGATATTACTCTGACGCCTGGTATGAAAATAGGCGGTGTTCGATATTTGTCTTGTTCTTGTATGCTGCCCTTGGTTGTCGTATCATTGATTTTCTCAGATTTCGAGGTTTCTTCCAAATTTTCATCACAAGAGAGATGTTCATACCTGTTTTTTGATGTTACGGGGTCATGTTCACTGTTAGTCTTCTTAGAGGGTCGTATAGAGTTGTCATCATTGCGTCTTTTTTGTCGACGCAGCGGGATTGTTTGCCATGAGCTGCACAGGGTTGAGGCCGTTTCCTGCGTTGTAGATGCTTGGCCGTTAGTTGCTGTAGCTTCTAGCACGGTAGCTGGGATTTATTTTTCACGCACATATTGCTGTATTTGAAATTGTAACTGTTGGTTCTGTTGCACTAATTGTCGTAAGTGTTGTTTTAGCTGTTGATGTTCATGCAATAAAAATTGATGCTGTTGCTGAAGGTTCTGTGTTCCGTCACTGTATTCTAAAGTCGATCCGTTCGTACTATTGTTGACGAAAGCTTCACTGTTTTCTTGGTTATTTAGTATTTCTGTTGATTGTGTGATTAGTCCCCCGAAGGGGACGTGATCAGTTAACATTATTCACTTCACTATATATGGGCGGTATTGATTTTCAATAGTTCTTGATACACCACTGTTCACACGAGAATGAAGTCACCTTTGTACACAAATAAGAGCGGTCACCACTGTATCACTAGTAAATTTGAACGGTAAGTTGAAAACGTTCCTAATTCACCACTGTTCACAAATAAATGCACTTCTTTCTGACCCCGGACCGGCACCAGTAGCGGCCGGGGCAGTCGGATTTGCGATAAGCGCTAGCCTTCGGCTAACTAGCGGAGCTGCGGAGCACGTCTGCTCGTGACCACTGCTGAGCGAGAACTCGAGGTCGAAAGTGAAAGAATAAATAAGTGAATTTCAGAATTTCATTGTTTCCAGGCGTGTTGATTACAGCTTAGGTAATTAGTCCCGTAAGTACAGTGCACGTACTAGTGTTGTCCCCTGTCGAGACTCTGGGAAGTCAGAAAGCGGAAGAGCGGGCCCCACGACGCGTTTGCCACTTGAAGGCAATTATAATTACACCTAGTTGCTAGTTGCCCCGCCCCCGCTTCGTGCAGGGGTTTTGCACTTTTACTGAGTCGAGGTTCGCTCCCCTCTCCGGAAACGTTCTTCGGGGGAGCAAGGCCCGGTCCCGCGACGCGGGTGATTGTCCCGTGGCTCCACGCGAACAGAGAACAGTGGGGGGGGGGGGGGGGCAGACCGGGAGGGGGCTAGTGGGCGAACCTACACGGACCGTTGGCATTCGCTTATTCATACCAGGAAATCGCCTTCAGCAGAGCGCTACAGCGAATCGAGATTCTGTTCGTTGCTCTTTGGAAACAAAGCGTTAATTTGAGCTCGTGGATCCGCGTGACGATCAAAGAATGGATATTCCAAATACGTCAGTCTAATCGTCGACTTCGCATTGATAATTTTATCTAAGGCAATTGTTGTGAGAAATTTGTTTTTAGATAGTTACGATATCACGATTATGACGACATGAATGTTATTGAAATACATACATTAACATTTATAATTATATTTTCCTTATTCTATTCAATAAATGTACATGTATGTGATCCATAAGAATTTCAATTGTAGTTTTTTAATAATCTAAATAAAATATATTTTAGTTTATAGGTCAAAAGAATACCAATATATTTTAATAATATCTTCATAAGTAATTGAAATGTATTTGGGTATGCTTGGCAGGCAAAGACAAGTACGATCTTTTTAATTCTTTGATGTCTGTAATATTAATGAAAGGATGTGCACCAAATGAAAAAGTTCGCCGATGTTTTCGAATATTTTCTGTGTCTCCGCATCTATCTTTAGATTAATTAATACCGAATATTTAACTAAAAGTTATTCATGGAATTTTAAAAGTGATAAAAGATACAAATTAAACATTGTGACCTATTGTCACGAATTTTAAATTCAACAAGCCTGTAGTATTACACTTGCGTGACATTAAATTAGATTCGAAAGGAGTAATTACAAAGCACATATTTAAGACGACTTGTCTCAGGAAATCGTAGGGAAGAAGACATAATTGGACGAGGCCACAAATAATGAATCTATACAAGGATAAGGTTCGCTTTCATGTATGCTGTTTCCGTGAGTGGGTTTCTGCTTTCCGGATTCCTGGGGAGTTCATGCAAAGGCATCGGCATGATGCAATGCAGGCGAATACATACTCATCAAACAAGTTTTTATTTTGAATATAATTTGAGGAATTCATTTGACCTATACCAGCTGATACAAAATTTGGATTCATTATTTTGAAAATTTTTAAAATGTCTCAAGGGCTTCATGTAAAGTACATGCTAAAATTAAAATATCGATTTCAAATTCAAAGCGGCGTGACATCAGCCAGATTGATTGGGGGATATCAGTTTTGGAGAAAATCGGCTGATCGGTTTACCCACTAGCGTTGTTCACAGACGGGCAAACTGACGTTTTGACTTCTAGGCTGTCCGGGTGACGCCGTGTCGTTGACAGAGAGGCCGCCGTTTTGCCTGTCGCAGGCTTCTTCAGGGTCGTGACTTCAGGGTAGTTCGTCACTACCCTGAAGAAGCCTGTGATATGACAGGCGAAACTTCCGCCTCTCTGCCAACGACGCGGCGTCATCCGGACAGCCTAGTAGTCTGGAACTCCAGCCGCGGAAGCCTACGTGTACAGACAGACGTTTTGCCGTCATTCGATTTTTCGGTAGCAAGGACCCACAAAACACAGATTCTGGCTACACAACCTATTGGAGGAATTATTTTATATTTAACATTTGGAGTTATCCACTTTTTCGTTAGCAGGGCCCTTTAATAAGCGTTTTTGGGTCGAAAATTCGCCGTGTTCCGTCGCAGCACTACATAACTTTCTCTACACTACGTAAGGAGTAGGGAAAAAGTAAAATGTTATTTATTGTTTTATTAGTTTCCATTAGCTCTGGCAACCTTACGTGCGCCCAAATACAATAAATTGTTCTTGATGAAGAATGTTCTGATCACATTATTTGAAGCCATTCTACTCACATACAATCTGTTAAGATTCTAAGTGAACTGAATGTGTCTATATGTCATTTTTGTAATTTTAAATTTTAAACAAGTGTTCAACTCTCTTATTCTATTTTGAAAACGTATGTCACACGTTATTTTAAGTCTGTCTATAAAAACATTAACACAGGAGGTCGAACGTCATTTTTTCAAAAACCATAAGTGGATTTCTGACAGCGCTATGCCATCGGACGGACAGGCAAGTGAAGGGCGCCAGGCAGCGTATGCCTGTCCCTTACTACATTAGTTTTCTATTAAGCACAAAATAACAACAGAAAATATCATTACAATAACATTAACGTAAATTCAGGCCAGATTCACAAAGACTCTCGCTTGCACAGGCCATTACTTCATTCCTTTCATGAGAAGCTGACGGCTGCCCAATGCACACTCTTGAAAAGATGTCCAAGGATTTGGCAAGCAATTCGCCATTTTTCGGCCCACTTTTGCAACACATTCCGTTCTCATGAAGTAAGTGCGAAAAACTAAAAAGTACCATAAATTAGAAATAAGGACATCCAGAAATGTACGATTTCACACGTATACGTCTTGTGATCACTTCCTCAAGAGCGCGAATTCATTTCCCCATTGCTTCTAGAGGTTCCAGAGAATGTAATCTTGAAGAAAACAAAAATAGCGAAAGAAATGCGTGGCGAAACCACATACTATCGCCTATATTATTCGATAACAAAAGTTCTTGTTCCCAACATTGATTTGCCTCACCCTCCTACTTAACAGTAAATATGCCTCTAAAATCTTGTTTAGCGTTCTTGCAATTTTAAGATTCTGTTCATCTCATTACGAAATCCAAACTTCAGAAACGTCAGCTATGTTCTATGGTCATCCAACTTTCAAAATAGGATAATTCAGTTATTTTTTTTTATTTCGCCAACTTCAATGTATGTGTCAATAACGGAGTGAATACTTTCACAACTTGGGTGGAATCAGATCCATTACAGCTCTGTCGAAAGAGGGGACTTCACGAGAGAAACTACCCTACAACGGAATTGTGACACTTCAAGTAACAGACGATACTGACATGTTGCTCATTACACCAGCTATCGAAAAATCAGGAAGTGCCACTGACATTGTTAATTTGGAAAACGTTGACCGGCAGTTCTCTTAATGGTAAAAAACATCAGCTACCCGAGACATTTTAATTTTAAAATTTGGTCGATGAAACGTCCAAACGAAAGCAATATTCCATCCAATAGATGCAACAGCTCAGGCGTAAGGACATTTTGACTTCACAGGTTGTGGTTCGTTTACAGCACTTCGGAAGAGTAAAGATACATTCTTCAAACATTACGAAACATTTCGAGATATTTATGTAGGCGCTGTCGCGTTCTTTTTATCACAAGCTTAAGTTGGGGAAGCGGGACATAAATGTTCGTTAAGATCATTTGGCGCCCCAGCAAAGCAGCGTGTACCGACTGCAGTGGAGTTTGTCAAGTTCAGTCAAGTCCGGTTTGTCAAGTCTTTGACAAACCGGAAGCCTGATGTATCTTCTTCTATCCGATCTACATAGAGATCAGCGAAGTAGTATTCCTTCATGATCTATCCCCAGGGTTTGTTCATGTAAGAAAATGAGATACCCCATGAGTTGTGGGCTGGGTCTACAACGAACGTAATCAGCTCGTTTCTATGTAGAAGAAAACCCTTGCAGCATCAAAATAAATGTTGAAAACCACTGTATATGTGCTCCAAAAACTGTAGATGTGGCTAGTACAAATATAAGATAAGAGAAGTAAAGGTGCCATCAGAAGAAGAAGAAACAGCGGGGACAAAGTTGCTCGCGTCCATGGTCTACCACACGTGTCCCCTGGGTAACGATAAATGAGCAACAGTGATTCGCCATCTATGCGCTTGACCATTGTGGGCGTGCTGATCCCTACAAGTTGAGGGGAAAGTTTGCGCGTCTATTCTGGTCGGCGCGTCACCAAATGGCTAACATGCCAACGGTTGGCTAACAACAACAACAGAACGGGCGTATCTTGGCTCGTCTCGTCAATTTTGTCTGTTATTTTGTGTTGCACTACAATCTTAAGCACATACGAGTACAAACTTCTCAGCGTGTTAATTCGTCTAATATGTTAGTGCAATTCGAACAATGCAGTTTTATTTAATAACTGTGAACACGGCATGTGGCAATCATGTGTGCAAATACATCGTCAAACATTACGGCAAGTAGTTACGCTGCAACGCCTAGCTAATTTTCTATTTCACATTACACTACAATATTAAATGCATATGGGTTAAAACACTATCGATCCACTAATCACTGTTAAATGTGTTTTACTAACTTCAACAGTTACAAGTCAATTAACTATGAACATGTTACGCAAAAATGCACTCATACGTGCAACAGTCGTAACTGTAATCTCATGACACGCGTGTGAATTCATGTGCAGCAGAACCAATAGCTTCCAGAGACTGTGTTTTTATGGCTAAGAACAGTGATTACGTGCTCAAACACCCCATTAACGTGGCTTCGTCATTGTGCCTTTCTGCAATAAGGTGTTTTGCTATTCAGCTCTACTTAAGTGGCTACACTGAAACAGCCGGTGAGGTGCAAAATCTCTGGCAACCTCGTCAGACACTGCCCTGCAGAGGGAGTCACAAACGGTTTCCAAGAGAACGTATTTTCACAACACAAAACGTCAATTAACAAATAACACAACACAAAACAACATGACAAAAAAACAGGAAAAAACAATAAAATTAAAACGCCTCTGCAAATCATGCTATGAGAAATTGAAGAAAAGCTGAGACAGCAAGCAGGCCTCAATATCTTTCAAATGTCCACCTATTGCAAAAATGTTTCATTCATTTTTGTGTATCTATGGATTGTTTTGAGGCATATAATAAAATGTGAATAATTTACATTTTGGATCATTGCTTTTCAGTTTCTTACCTCACCCATATTTCCTGTTTATGATAATCTGACGGAGCTACTGTGCGGCGATTTCCAGGTCTGACAAATGCCACATGGTTGAAAATGCCACACGTATTGATCTGGTGTGATGACATTTTTTTCGGCATTTCCCTCAGAACGAAACATCGGACTGGCAATGTCGCAAAAGAAGTCATTTTGTTTTCAGGTGTCATGGTCTGCCTTTCACTCCTGCTTAATCACTTCTCAGTGGGTTCGAGAATCGCCTGACATTATCGAAGGCACCTCTTATCACGTGTCGCTACGCACTGTCGCCTCCTCTGGGACAGAAGGTTAAAATGCTTTTCGTGGGCCGGAGTCAGCACCGCCATAAGCCATACAATGCGCGTATTCAGGCAAGACATTTCGGCATCATCAGGAATATTCAGAATTATCCATGAGACCATATGGTCTCATTATGATGTTTAATGCTAGCAAAAGTTCCCTTGAATCCATATGGACTCGTACATTTTAGCAATATGTTTTATAAATAAATTTAATTCATTATAATGTTTGATATACCAGATGTTCAAAAAGTCAGTATACCGAGTGTAAAAATGACAAAGTGAGAACACTTGTTCTATATTTTCAACACTTTTATTCTTTTATAAAACGAATTTACATTGTTCTAAAGTTTTAAACTTACAGCACTTGTTCAAAATGTCTACCTTCTATTTCGATTCATTTTTCACGGCGATTGAAATCAATTTTTTAAACAGAGGTTTGGTATTATATATCACTTTAAATTCGTTTCCGACGGTTGCTCTCATGTGCTGTAAATCTGAGAATTTTTGAGCAAAAATATTGTTTCACCACTCCCCAAACTGGAATGTCTGAGAGTGTTGGGTAACATGGTCTTCGGGACCAATCATTTGTATCACGTCTTCCGATCCACTCATCGAAGTGGTGGTTGAGGCCTTCCCACACCATTAAACTGAAATGTGGTGGAGAAAAAACAAATACAGTCTGACAAATGTGGTGGAGCACCATCTTGTTGCCAAATGAAGTGTGTATTTTTACACATAGATTTTATTTTGTAGGTCAGTCAAAATCACTTTCAAAATAAAACCTTCTAAATCCCTGTTCCAGTGCCCAGCATTCTTGGCGGTCATTCACGCGTCCGTTTAAATTTCAACCCATTCCAAATCAAATCGTGGCAGCCCCTTCTTTCCACACACAGTTTTATGTCCCGTTCCACTTATATTTTTACCAATTAATAATTTACACCATGGATTGGTTTTCGAAATCTGAGAACGCTCCCTCAACAATTTATCATCACCGAGTCGTAACACGTTCTTGCCAGCCAATTCCCACCGCCTCAGAACACGTTCTTCATTTATTTCTAACACGCATTCTTCTTTTCTTGGTCTGCACATCTCGAATTCTATTATGTAATGACCCATTATACAATGGGTATTTTTTATTTAAAAAACAAGAAAAGAGTGTAAAATTGCGTTAATGTTTTCTTATGTCAGTACACATCTAATGTCAGTATATTTAACACTACCCCTGTTTAAATTGTAAAGAAAAAGTGGAGCCGTTGTTGAGAAATGCTTGTTTTTGATATTTTTTAGTATTGCACATTTTTCACGCAACCTACTGAAATGCTCAAAAAAAGAAATAAAAAAATTGAAGATATCCCAGTGGCTTCATATAAAGTATCCCTAAAACTTAATTACACTTATTCAAAATTGTAGAGCATTGGAGGAGGCCAGATCAACTGGGGAATATTCAATTTGAAAAACATTTTCATAGTCTAGGCGTTAGTTACAGACGACAGACAGACGGTCTGACGGACGGACGTTGCGAAAGAAACTACTTTTTCGATTTCAATGACTTATGATTTCTGGGGGAATGTTGGTGAAATTTGTTATGTATTTAATTCTGACTTTTGGGTTATCGTTTGGAAGATAGAATTTAGAAATGATACTGATTGGTCAATCTCGAGAGGGGTGTGAAGTATTTTAATTTTGGGGATTAATGAATTGAATTGTGTTTGAAACTTGGGCCAATTGATCCTACAAATTTTTGTTTTGGGAAATGGAGCATGAAGGGGTGGAATTTATTGGGAGGTTATGAGTACGGGGATGTGGTCTGAATCTAATTCAAATATTGTGGAAGCGTGAAATTTAAAAGATGAGTTTGTTATTCCTATGTCTAATACGATTGTCGGGGGCCCCTGAGTTGTCTTGGGTATGTAGGTCCCGGCGTTATTACTTTCGATGTGGAATTATTTATAAAATGTGCCAGGTTATTTCCGTCACGATTGCTGTTTTTGCAGCCCCATGACGTATGTTTTGCGTTCATGTCTCCGAGTATTAAAACATTATTGCCTGCTTGAAATAAGTTTTTGATGTTGTTTATGTTTAATTTACAATCGCGAGGTTTATAAATTGTTATAATTGTCCAAGATTTTTGTAATATTTCAGCATTAAGAGCAATTACTTCTATTTTGTTGAATTTAGGTACTGGTATGAGGTGATGTTTTATGTTTGAATTGATTGCCATTAAGACTCCTCCTCCTTTGTTCGGTGATCTATCTTTTCTGTATGCGACATAGTTTGAACAGTAGAAGTTATTGCTGGGTTTTAAATGAGTTTCCGTAATACACGCAATGTCAACATTATAGGTATGGAGAAATTGCGTAAATTCTATTTTTTATTAGCAATACTATTCGCATTCCAGTTCATGAAGGTTATTAAGTTGTTAGTGCGTTGTGCTGCCATGGTTGCTATTGAAGTAAGTTGACAATGAAGTTTGTATATTACTAATTATTACTGAGATGATTGAATTGATTATGTTTACGATATGAGTTGTAATGGAATTTATTAGGGAGTGTATGAATGAATTATAATCATTGCTGTTATTATTATAGTTTCTGTTGTTTGGTGATGGGTGGTTTTGGTTGGGTTGATGAAGAGGATTCGAGTTGGAGGTTGTAGTTGGGACGAAAGTAAAATTAGGAATGGTGTTTGTGGGTGGGAGATATGGAAAATTGTGAGACGGTAAACGAGATGAGGTGTTATTGTTGGGTCTCTTTCTGGGATTGGTTGGTTGTGAAGTTTTGGATGGTGGTTCTCCATTATGATCTCCACTAGGGGGTGGGGTTCAGTTAAATTTTTGTAGAACGGGCATTCGTCAGAGCGCCAGAGCATAATATCAAACTGATTTGAATCAAAATGATTGGCAAAGGTGGAAGTGTCTAAATTTTGTTTCCAACATCTAATACGCTCATTAATCCTAACTGAAAATTTTTTGCCTGTTTGGCCTACATATGCTGACTTACAATTATTACAAGTTCGGTGATAAATGCCACTTCTTTCAATGGGGGGTAGGTGATTTGGAACTAGAGAATAAAGATTGGAGGGAGTTTAAGGTTTTGAAGGCTACTGAGATATTGTATTTAGTGAAACATTGGTCTATACGTTTAGATACAGGCCCTATGTAGGGGATGCAAATAAATTTCTTTGGTTCTACAGGGCAATGTTGAGGAAAACCTTATTTAAAATAATGAAACAAAGAACATGAACAAAATTGAACATGCACAAAAGTGAACCTTTTGGAGAACTTGGAAATTCTAAAACTTTTCAAAAATACTAATTTTTCTATCTTGAATAAATATTCCTTAATTAAAAGCAGTCCCATTTTAAATATTTTATTAACTAGCCCCTAATCATTCTTTTGACCTTTTTTTGCATCCCTTTATCTAGTCAACTTGTTTAAAATTTGTTCTTTATATTTAAAATTCTAGAATCTTGCAAATTCCTAATTTTCTGTCTTTGTTTTCATTCCTGTATGAAAAGCAGTCAATTTTTAAATCTGTTTAACCCTTTCCACTCTTCTGACCCCCCTCTCTCACAATTGGTAGGCTTCCTCTTCTTCCATTCCAAAAGATGGCTGCCAACTAGCTCTAATTAGCATGTTTTGCGGTTTTCATATTTTTTGACAATGTTGTGAACATTTATGAGTGATCCACGTTGCTTGGGCAGTAAGTATTTTCAATTTTATTTATTTGATATTATATGTTTGTTTTTTCCACTAAATTCACTCAATTTCTTTTCTTCAACTTGCGTTAATGTTTCAATTTTCTCCTCCATGCTGGAGACCCAACTGAGGATGGGAAAAGTGTTTCCCGAACCTTAACTCTGGGTAATAATTAATAAAATTATTAAGCTTTTTGTGGACGATTATTTCCTTTACCATATTATGGTATATCACAAGATATCTGCTACCATCACGAAATTTATTAACTATAAGTCTGAAAATAAAAATATATAATTTAGAGGAAGTTCGGGTAAGATGGAAATAAGTTTTTCGTTGTTAGCATGAAGTCACACTACAAATATTTTAAATTAAATATTTTTTTTAATTTAAAAAGAAACATTTTAATAGCAATAATTTTATTTTGTTTTTAACCTTGCATTTGGAGGGTAATATGAAACACTCGGGTAATATGGAATAGGGGCTTCGAAATGACAAAAAATAAATACGTTTCATAAATAAACCATGTGATGATAATGTGGAATTATAAAATACAAATATCTTAGGTCTTTAACACGTTGACTACCACTGCATTTTCGGATATATTTCGCCCGGGACCAAAACTTTTTTTCTTCTAATTTTATCTAGGCTTAATGACAAGGCATTTGGTTCTGATTTCTTATTTTTTTCTATATTGGTATCTTTTATATGAGCAATGGAAAGTGTCAGTTACACCGAATGTGTGACTGACGTGACCTCTTGATAAAACTTTTCACCGCAGGGCCATGTCAGTTGATTACGTCTGACCTTACGTCATTTCCTGGTAGCGCAATTTTCATCGATTTCATTATCAGTTCTAGGAATTATATCTAGGGTTGCCACCTTGCCAATTCCAGAAAACCGGAGACCGCTGCGACCGAGGGGGGGGGGGTAATTACTGAAATCTAAAAAGAAATTGACGCAGACCTTTATTTATTTCTTTAAAATATATTTACATATCTTTGGTTTCTAGTGATCTATAAATAATTAACATTTATTCAAAATAGTGTTACACTTTGCTAACATTTTACTTTTTCCAGCTATACTTTTCGTTGCTCAGAGCTTTTTTTAGCAGAGATATTTGCTCAGGTTTTTTAAGAAAATCAGTGAATTGATCACAAGTCAAGTCGTAGTTCAATTTTACAAATAACTCAGATTTTACGACGCTTAGGTTTCATTTGTTTCGATTATCAGTCCAAACATCTTGAAACTGTTGCGAGATGCGATTCTCGCATAATCGCTAGATGCTGTCTCTGTCTGATATGCGTAGAAAGAAAGAGACAGCGGATGGCGATAACACGAGAATCGCAAGACCAATTTTCATGTTCTGCTCTTTATCTTTCTAATGAAGAAGGAAAGGACAGATTTCTGATGAAATAGAAAAAGCTTTAAATTTTAAGTTGAAAAATCTATTTATTTTGTAAAAAATTTGAAAATGTATTGAAATTGAAAAAAAAAACGGAGATAATTTTTCAAAAACCGGAGACCGGAGATGAAGCTCAAAAACCGGAGTCTCCGGTCTAAAACCGGAGAGGTGGCAACCCTAATTATATCGTTCCTTGTCCTGCTTTGTTTCCTCGCGTTTGCCATTTTTCAGGTAATGAAAAAAGTTTACCAGGTGACAGGCTTGCCAAAATAAAAGCCCTCACCGATATGTTACCCGAAAGGTTTCAAGAAATGTTTTATCCTGGAGACAATTTTGTGATAGATGAAACGCTTGTACCTTGGAGAGGCAGATTGGTGTTCCTGCAGTATATTCCCAATAAAGCTCACAAGTACGGAATAAAACTGTTCAAACTGTGCTCTTCTGAAGGATGCACTTGGCTTATCAAAATTTATTCGGTAAAATCGCAATCTTATGACACGACGGTGGGACTTGCTCAAAGTGTTTGTCAGGAATTATCACATGAACTTCTAAATTAAGGGCGCACATTGTATGTAGACAATTTTTATACAAACTATGAGTTGACTCTGTCGTTTCTTCAACAAAATACTCAAGTTGTTGGTACAATTCGTCCAAATAAGAAGAACTTTCCAAAGAATGTAATTTTTTTATAGTATATCTTTATTAGTGAACGAATGTACATAGTTCAGTATTATGTATACTACATCATATGTATTTTTATGACTTATATTTAACTTAAATGCTAATCTTACAACTAAATCTAAATACACATGAATAGGAAACTCACAGAGCACCTATGTGATTAATTGAGTTCTGAAAATATGCTGAGGAATGAATCTAATGGATATCTATTTTTTATTCTTGTTGGGAGCTGGTAGGTGGTGGCTAGGCCGTAATGGGTGGCTTGGGTTATTGTGTTTAGGAAAAAGAATGTAATGCTCACAAAATTAGATAGGGAAACGTTATATCTAAGGAAGATAAAAATGGCATTGTTGTGATAAAATGGAGAGACACCCGTGATTTGAGGCTACTGACTACAAATCATGCACCAACAATGATAGATCCTTCTCAACCACCGACGGGTAAGAGATCTAGAAAGAATAGACCAAAACCTCATGCTATTCTCGCTTACAATAAAGGGAAAGCTGGTATTTATTTATCTGATCAATTGGGCTCGTATTCAACAAGTTTGAGAAAGGGTGTGAAATGGTACAGAAAATTGGCAACGGAATATATCCTCTGCATATCTGTAGTAAATGCTCTTATCTTGTACAAATCTGCCACAAAAAGGAAAGCAAAAGTAGCATGGTTTAGAGAAGCAATAACAAAGCGCTTGCTCGATTTTCAGGATGTGCCCAAACACAACAAGCCTCTTTGTCATAACGTGCATGTCTTGACAACAAAAGTGGATCAGAACAATAAGAAAGTGAGACGAATGTGCATATTGTGCTATGCTCATTTGAAGGAAATCGAAGGAAGAGCAATTGCCAGAAGAAAAGTGAAACAAGTGTGCACCAACTGCCCTGATTGCGAAAATCAACCTTACATATGTTTGCAATGCTTTGGAAAACACCATAAATAGTAGAAAAATTGGAAATGTTTTTCTGTATTCTATATTTTTAATCAAAACAGTATCTCTGAATTTGTTGATTATCTTTTCTTGTGTACGAGACCGGCCAAGGCCATATTTACCAAAGATGCATAAGAAGCCAACCTACCTCTTTGCCACGTAAAATCGCATTTAACGTCAGTTTCCAGTGACTGACACGGCTACAACGGAATTGAGGACTGTCAGTCGTATGTGTCTAACATGGACTACAAGAAGTGTCCAGTGTCAGTCACATACGGCTCACGCGGCAGTCAACATGTTAATAGTTTACTTGCAAAATTCACACATTAATATTCCTGCCCTGCTCCCTGGACAATCAAGATACGGCCACAGGGAACAGAACAAACATTTCACCCAAACATCTCTCCATCTATCTTCAGAAAAATTCCCATTACAAAATATACATTCTGCATCATGGTTGTCTTTTACAGAAGATGTTAAGAACTCCATACACTCAAATGATACACTGTAATGGAAAGTTTTTGGAAATTGAAAAACGAATCTTCAGTAGCAGGCTCGATGCACGTTTCAAGCGGGTGACAGCAGAGCATCATACGAGCATACGATCATGAAATAGTTTACCAGTTCTAAAGTATTTTCACTTTGCGGCAAATCTTGACAGAAGAATACGCTTGGCATTTCATATAACTCGAATATACAATAATACCTGAACTTACTATATATTTAGCATAAAGGAAAAAATTATCTATAAGAAACCCTACACTTTACCTATCCTACCCTGAACACACACTCCTAAGAAAAATCCTGGGAGAGAGTCTGTAAACTACGAAAATTTGATTTGTATTAAAGTACTACTACATGTAAAATTATGTACGCTACATGTGAAAAAATTATAATATACTATGTTACAGTCGGACCTCCATATATCGAACCTCTATATATCAAAATTATCTGCAAAGCAATTTTTTTCTGCCCCCAGAAAATTCCGTTTAAAAACGTTTCCATATATCGAAAATTATGACTACATATTTAACACCCTGACTTGACTATTTTTCCTATGAAATAGAAATGTACAGCACGTACTATACATTTGTATTTTTGCAATTTTTAGAAACATATTTGTAAAAATATGTATATAGACATTAGGATTATTTAATTTGGAAAGAGAATACTACTACTACTACGGAAAATAAACATTCCTTCTGGGCGTGTGTATAAGTGAATATATATTTCTTTTAAATGACAGTTCAATGATTTGTTCAGGAACTATGAAATACCAATTTCATGTTACTGTTCATACTATTCATGTTGTACGAATGATTAACCCATTTGTTAATTATTAATTCTTGAATTTTCCATTCCACTCAATTTTTCCAAAATTGTTTAAAAGCATTTGCAAAAATGACATAATAATTTCTGTACATCGAAGTTTCTATTTATAGAATATTATGGAAAGAACTGTCAGATTCGATATACGGAGGTCCAACTGTATTTTATGTAACACAATATTTGCAATATTAATACCGAAGAATCGATTACATGAATGTCCATAAAATAATTTTTTATAACTTTTAACGTAAAATGTGCAGATTTTGGGGAAAAGTTAATGAATATGTCTGATAAACGTATAACAGATGAAGCCGATAAATTAAAGCAGCATTGGCTTTCGGGCTTTGTAGCACGAATCATGAAATCTGTTGAATGTTAAGACACGAAGGTGAATTACTGTCCTTTTATGCAGCAAAACATTCAATTTTCAAGATGGATTTTAAAATACGTACGGAATTTGAAATTGGGTTTGTAATTTCATAAAAATGGTTTGGGAAAAGTTAAAATATATTATTCCAATGCAATATTATTTCACAGTCACGAGAATGTAAGTGACAGATAGAAGGACCTCAAATTCAAAACTACATGAAATTGATTCCTTAAAATGGTAGGTTAAATGCACATGTGGTTGGAAAGTTTAATAAAGTAAAGTAAAAGAAAATTTGATGTTGTAAAGTGTAGCAAGAGCATAAAAATAAGAAGTAGCTTGTTATCTATCTGTTGTTTCTGTTTCATTTAATAGACAATACTGCAAATGACAATATGACTAGTAATAAAATCCAAGGTGACCATTCACATGCTTTCAAACTAAACAATCCCACACCAGTGAATGTGAATTTTGTTCAAAGGTAATTTACAAATCGCTTTGTCACTTTAGTAGCCTTTTAAATGCTGGATTTCGTGATACGAAAGTCTTCAAATCAGAGGCCGGAAAGAAAAGTAGTGAGTTTAAAAAAGAAATTAAAAGAACCTTTGATTCGCGATAACAATTAACTACCGTCCTCCACTCGTGTAGCGTGACTCATTCCTCTGGGAGAAACCGACGAATGACGACGAAGATTGGAATCTGTTTCTTTAACGTGCGAGTGGTAACCCTCATTGTGTACCTGCGGGTCAGCAAAGAACATCTCTCAGTAAACGTTTTCATTGAAAATGATAGTATTTTTTACGTAATTCTAAGTGGATTCGTGATAAAAAAATTAACATAAACAAGATTTTCTCAAAACAAATTTCTTTACATTAGCTTTCATAGCATCTCTTCTAGTAAATATTTTCAGATCGAATCAACTATTAAATGGTTGTTTGCTTTCTTTTCGTCCAAATTTCAGACAATAAAGAGATCTAGTAAATGTGAGATATTTCACAAATATGAAAGAACCAATGATAATAGTTGTTGTTTTCTGTAATGATTTGGGATTAAATTAAAGCCGATATTTGAGAACGAATTTTATCAATAATTTTAATATAGTTTAATTAGTACGACATATGTTACACCTAAATTACAAATTTATTACTGCTTACCAGTCAATTTATTTTAATTGGACTCATTTAGCAGTTGAACAAATGAAAATTAAATAGACAGAAGGGCAGGATCTGAAGTAATTTTGAAGCGACACACAATAATAACATATAATAAAAATAAATGTCAATATTTTATTTAAAACATGTGTTATGTATATGATTAAATGTCTCTTTACTAAACCATGCGATAATTACATATTTTGCAAATCAAAAAGAAAATATCTTCATACTATTTCCAAATTTGAACTGTGAACCTCTGAACCATGTTATATTATTATAATCCGGTATTCTACTTAAGAAAACATTCTAATACTGCTTAGTGATTATATGAAATTGCCCAGAACATCAAATAGTCACTTTCATTTGAATGTAGAAAATTATTGTTGAAATTCCTTTTACATTTATTTCGTGTTTTTGTTCGCTTATTTCCACCCACGATACGTAGTGGATGCAGGGCTGCATTTATCTACAAGCAAAATAAACTGCTTAGAACTCCACACTCATTGAAAAAAACAACAACCGGAAAACACAAAATATTCGGAAAAAATCCATTAAATGTGTTTATACCTGTAAAAGTAATAGTTAATCAAATGTAGCTCTGTACTAAAAAGTTATTCTAATTTGTACTGATGTTATTGTTTGTTATTGCCTTCGTTTCGCTTTGCGCTCTTTATAAATCGTACGTAGGTCAACCAGCTTGGAAGGAAATTCAGATTAGACTAGAAAAACCAAATTATTTCGGCCGAAGCGATCACACCCACAAAATTCGAGAAAGGAAACAAAATTCAGATCTTCGGAAGTTTTCCTTTTGTAACAGAACAATTAGAGATTGGAACAGTTTACCTGCAGCAGTTTTCAAAGCTTTTCCTCTCCGTGTCCGAAGTTTTAGAAACAAATTAGAACAAGATATTAAATGAGTATGTGCTGTGTAGTGCGGTGAAGTGCTGTGAAGTGCTGGTCAGTGTAATTCAAAGCAAAAAAGTGTAGTGTAGTGTAGTGTAGTGAAGTGAAGTGCGGTGAACGCGATCAATGCTCTTTTCAATGCTGCTTTTTGTCTTGTACGGTATTATTATTATTATTATTATTATTATTATTATTATTATTATTATTATTATTATTATTATTATTATTATTATTATTATTATTATTATTGTTGTTGTTGTTGTTATTGTTATTATTATTGTTATTATTATTATCATTCGTATTATTATTATTAATGTAAGTGTTGTAATTTTTGCAATTATTGTCATTAACTGCCACCGGGTTATACCCAATTGCAGTTCTAATAAATGTATGTATGTATGTATGTTAAGGCGCTCGATATACATCACTGCACAACATGCCTTGATCGAGAGGGTCGTAAGGAGGGACATGTACGAGGGAAATGTATTCTGTTATGCTACGTGTTCTGTTATAGAGGGAATTTTGGAGGGAAAATATGAAAAAACAAACCGAGTCAAGTGACTATATAGTTAATTAGTAAATATGTATGTAGTTGGCGCGACAGCCCGTGTACGGGCTTAGGCCTACCGGCGACGTCCTTGCCTCCAGGCCGTAGATTAAGGGAGTACGTGTTAACACGAAGACGTCCCCACGCCGTATGTCGGTCTTCTCAACCTGAGAAGCGAATTTTCTCATCGTCTAATCAGTAAATAAGTAAATCTAAATCATTACAAGTACGTAAAAAATAATATCATGTATGTACCACGGGCGTTACTTGATACTCGGGCTTTTTCTCGCAGTTCTATCGTTAGAACCCTTATAACGTCCGTGATGCGTAAATAACAATTATTGTAGTTAGCCTTCTTAGTAGTTTTGAAGATTTTTCTGAACAACAACACGATTTTCTGCAAAATCACGATTTGAGTAGAGGTCACAGAAGAGCTAAATTGCCACAAATGTAATGCCAAAAAGTCCTAGAAAGTCCAAAAAAGTCTCAGTTGGTAGAATACTGCATAAAACTTGTAACTCAAGCCCCACTTGCCACACCGCACTCCCTTGCTCCCTTACGTGCTCATCATGGTATTCAAAGAATGTTCCCTAAGATCATCTGTAAATTCAAAATGAAGTCCAGGAATGAATTTTATGTGTATTTAAAACTGAATACATTTTTAAGCTTACAGCGATCTATTATGTAGTGACAAATGAAACGCAAAATTCTGATAACCTAGATTACTCCAAGAGGAGCGGAACCAATATGAATGTAATAGCGGGGCCCAAAAGATTTTAAGGAAACAAATCGATAAATCCATTATCGCATTTTAAAATAGTTGTTTTAAAAGAAAACTAGTTGTGCTACAGAGTGACATAGACTTTCCGGCTCTAGTTATTATCTAATATTTTTAGTCTGGGCTAGCTTTTCTATATTTCCACACCTTTTTTGCAGCTGCTCCCTTTCGACGTCAATACATTTTTTCCACATTTTGTACCTATTTCGATCCCCTAACAGTGGAATTTGAAATGTATCTATGCGAGTATTATTGTAGAGTAAAATATAGCCTTATAAGTACATTATCGTTAAGTTATATATGAGTCGTTCTTAAGAAAATGTCGTTTGAGCACTACTGAAAATGCGCCATTTTGAAGTCATTTTCAGAGGGGTTTTTTAGTTTTCGACAAAATTCATAAAAAGTAGTTTGAAGCACTTGTTTTTACAAATGTAATAATGTATAAAAAACGCCCGTAATGAAAATATTAACGACTTAAGAGATATTACAAAATACTACAATAGCATTTGAAAAATCAAAAGAATACATCAAAATGGTCTATATGTTATGTAGTTCAGTATACCAATCACCATCCCTACAAATTGTTTTTAAAAATCTAGTTTTTGAGAAAATGACTTTTGAGATTTTTAAAATTGCGCAATTTTATGCTTGATTCACTACAAAATTTTGAGCTTTTGAGAGTAAATCATATGAAGCACTTTCACTCGCAAATTCAATAATTTTTTCTGTCGAAAAATTGCAGTTTTTTGCTGCAGCATTGCATAACTTTCTCTATACTAGGTACGTAGTATGGGACACTACATATGTGGTAAGTAAACAATCTTTGCACTGGAAATCAACTTCGAACGTTTCTGACAACTCATAGTGCGGAGTAAAGAAACTATCCAAAAATCAAGGTTCCTCACAAAACGCCTCATTTTGAAAACGAAGACATAAGAAACATAATGCAAGTCCTGTGACACAAAAACTCCGGATTAAAGGCTTAGGAATCATCGTTTCCAAATAATGGACGACAGTAATGTGTGTTGCAGCGTAGAGTGCGGTGCGGTTGCGCCTGATTTTCCTCCTATGTAATGAAATTCGAGTAAGAAATATTTTTTCGTCTTTCTTCTGTTTGATATAGGGCTGACGGATAATTCCGTATCCTGTAGTAGCGTGCTTACGAAGATTTACTTTGCTGTTTTCTTTTAAAGGGGACAAAACCGTCGTCGTTCCATATTGTACAGAGCGAGTCGTTTGGGATAGAAAAAATACACCAGCATGTTTCTCATTATATAAGAAATTCCTTTACAGGTTTTTACCAGAATAGGTGGCTCAGGGCATCAACTGATGTCACTGCTGCAGTGCCTCTGACCGGGAGGTCCTCTTCCTTGTCCTATCCTCATCCATTACTTACACACACACTAGCATGCACTACACTATCACACATGTCGAGAGATCGGTCGGAGCGTAGAGCTTGTCCTGACTGTGGCGATGGGCTGCTGGTGGGAGATACCTAGTGGACGAAAAACTCCGCTAGCCGACGGCAGGTTACCGCCAGTTCTCACTATCCACTAGGGGATAATCACTACATCTCAAGGAAAATATGTACTACACTTATAGGACTAATGACGTTAACAGTTGACGCGCCCGGTCATTAACAATCAATCAATTTACTGGTTTGTCCTCAGGAGCGTAGATTCTTTAGAAACATTTTTGTTGTAATTTTCCAATTCTGTCGCCGCCTGTACGTCACGGGAATTTTGGGTGCATCTCTAAGACTCCAAGCGCCGTGATAGAGCCACGTCATTTGCGAACAGCGAGTGCACTGCAGATCTGGCGACCAGCTGTCGAGACCAGGGGTGATTGCAGACCCGAGCGCAATACAGGCTGTCGTACTAACAAGCTCCTGAATTCCACCAATTCACAAATTTGCGCTTTTTGAGGTTTGCACTCAAAATAATTAGCTTTTCCTTCGGCAATACTTAAAAATATGATTAACACATTCAACCCAGCCTTCTGGATGCTATAGAAGAAGAAAAATTGTCAAGGAAGTGGTCAGGAGTAAAGAAACGTTTGTTCATCTAATTGAGGGGAACAAGTATGATTTTTTTCACCTGAAATGACATACACTAAATATAGAGATGATAGAAATAAGATACACTGTCTAAACGTAAATTATCAAAATTGCAAATAAATGTATGGTGTTTTGAAATTCGTTTATACTTTTTCATTCTCATTGTGATAATTAATGCACATTTATTATCCATATATTTTAAGTTTTAGATTCAATATAATGAAATTATTTTTAAAATAGTCGAATATGTGAATTTTAAGGATAGTTGAATAGTTTAACAGAAGAAAACGTATCTTCTTTGAAGCAGATGAGTTTAAGAAATTATAGTATGGTGGAGATAGAGTTTTTGATGTCAGTACCACAAAATAATACGTCTCTTCGCCAAGATTTTTGCAATATTTTGAATCAACATTGATTCTTCTTTAAAATATCGACGATTCAATGTTGCAATTTGCAATTTGAATTTATTTCAGTTTCTCCTTTCATGGGAATTTACAAATAAGAAATATACCCTCTATTCAGTTTTCCTTCGTCGAAAAGCATGAAGCTGGGTTGAAGGGCCTTCCGAGAGGTTGTTTTTGTTGCATTTTAGTGCAACTAATAAGTTGCAACCGCAAGTGAAGAAATCTAGCGGTTCATAATAGTCAACAAATAAATTAATGTCTTCGTAACCTCAAGTCAGGGACTTTCCTCGCTCGTCATGGGCGTTCTCCATTCTGTTTATGATATGACTTCTTGGCAATGCCAACTTGTGTAGCTGAGACGACAAAAACTTGAAGCGAACTTGTTTCCGTGACTCTTAAGCAATGAATTCCATATTTTAGGGACTTTTCTAAAACCACACTCTCAGTTGTAAGTCAAATGCACAACTAAAGGAATCTTAATTATCACAGTTTATAAATCTTTTTTTTTTCTCTTTATTTTTTTGTCGCATCAACGACTAAGGTTATTAGCGACAACATTTTTAATTACAAGTGTTTACAGACAATTATGACTTCATCTGTCATTACATAAACAAAAGTATCAGAATGTATTGGTCATAACAAAATACAGTATCACATATTACGTATCTTACATACCATCATCATACAGAACAATCAGGGCATGGTCATAACATCTTTTCGAGGGTTACACATCATTACATTTATATAATATAACATAATAACATAACATAATATAACATAATAACATATAAGTTATAACATACTATTATCTTAGATACTTGTAACACAATCATACAATATCATCGGGGTAGGATCATAACACATCAACTCTAAGAGATACGGGCGGGCTTACCATACGTTATATTTCAAGCATGACATTTGTGTTTTTGCAAAATTTGACAATCTGGTTTTGAAAGGGGGCAGAGTACAGGATTTTCTCCATTTCATTTGGATTAAAATACATAGTCCTAATGTGATCATATTTACGACAGGACATAATAATATGTTCGATTGATAGTCTTACTTGACACATATCACATAGTGGTGGTGAGGTATTCTCCAGCAAGTACCTGTGTGTAATTTTAGAATGACCAGTTCTGATTCGTGTAATTAAAACTTGTTCGCGTCTAGTCATCTTGGGGTCCGATTGTAGTGATAGGAATAAATCGATTGATTTATAGGTATTAATAGACTTATGACATCGCCATATCGGTTCCCATTGCTGGAGCATCTTCCTATGTACGAATCTTATGACATCTTGCTTGGAGTATCCAGGGTTAGGTCTTACATTGTTTCCTTGGAGATCAGTTATTATCTTTGTGTTAGTTTCATTGTTATGTATTTCGGTCATAATAATGGGATACAGCTGATTAGGTAAAAGAAGAAAAAATACTGATAAGCCTTGAAGTTTAATCAAATGAAGGAGTTCTTTAATTCGAGCCGTCGTTTTGGATTGTGTTTCATCATATATTTTGAAGATATCTTTAGGAATTTTATTAGTGATGATAGTGGCATCATTACTGTTATGGGTTATCTTTTTAAGCGCTTCCAGAATTGCATGGTTGAACATGTTTTCCTGACTAGCAATGTTCATAAACCGGAATTTCACCAAAGATTTGGGATCCTTCACAATGGCCTCAGAAAATGATGTATTATTGCGTCCGTCAATGAAGATATTGTAGTTATTTTTGTATTTATCATACGCTTCGCAGTATTTGAGTTTCCATTCGTCTAAGCCAAGGTTGTTCTGCTGAACTTCAACCAGGGATTTATCGACTTCAATGATGTTGACGGTCCAGGGATTTACAGCGGGGATCTTTTGACTTTCTATAGGAAGCCTCGAAATGTTGAGGGAGCTGAATAGCGTAGCTACTTTAATATAGAAAGGTGTAGAACACTGTGGATTTCCACTTCTAATTCCAGGAGATACATCATTACGTATTATCTTATTTAAGGATGTTTTGGCTTTAACTGCGTATTTGATTGACATGGTTTGTCTTCGATATGTGAGGTTAGTTTCAGCCGCTTCGATGAGAATACTACCAATTGGACTTGTGTGAAAGCAACCAGTGCTTATTCTGAGTCCGCAATTGTGCAGTGTGTCCAGTTTCTTGAGAGTTGAGTTGCACGCTGAATTATATACAATAGATCCGTAATCTATCTTACTTCTTATTAAGGCTTTGTATGTAAGTAGTAAGGTATTTTTGTCAGATCCCCAGTTGTTGTGATTTAGACACTTCAGGATGTTAAGTCGATTTTTGCATTCTGCGTATGTTTTAGAGATATGTTCTTGCCATGTGAGCCTGTGGTCAAATATAAGGCCCAAGATTTTTGTATGTGTGACAGTCTTAATGGCTTTGTTGTCCAGGAATACATTCAATTTCGGGTAGACGGGGCTTAATTTTTTTAGAAAAAATCATACATTCAGATTTATCAGTCGAGAATTTGAAATAATTGTAAAGGTTGTCATTGCCAACAAAAGTATTTAATGTAATAGCAGCTTTCGATGGCTTAGCCATCATCATCAGTTGTCTGCTGGATGGAAGCCCAAAACGACTACCTAAGGTAGGGTTTTGGTAGGTAGTCGTTTTGGGCTTCCATCCAGCAGACAACTGATGATGATGGCTAAGCCATCGAAAGCTGCTATTACATTAAATACTTTTGTTGGCAATGACAACCTTTACAATTATTTCATGAAAGATGCCAACGATAACGCACCACAACACCGAGAATTTGAAACCGGTTTTCATTGACCATTTGTAAATACAGTTTACAGCAGTTTGCATTAATTCATTGGTTGAATCGAAGTTCCTTCCTTTGCATAGTAACACCATATCATCGGCGTATTTCCGCACGACAACTGGGCTTACAATATCATCATCAGCATCGTTTATGGCGATTAAAAATAGAGTCACACTGAGCACTGATCCTTGCGGTAGCCCATTATTAAGTTTCTTAATTGTTGATAAATTATTACTTACACGTACTTGAATACATCTGTTGCTAATAAAGTTGGTAAGGAACTTAAACATATTGCCCTTGATACCAATACTAAGTAATTTAGCAGCTATGCGGTGTGTCCATACCATATCGTATGCTTTTTCGATGTCTAGATTTACTAAGATAACATTCTGTCCTTGAAGAAAGGCTTCTTGGATTATCGTTGTCGTGCTGATAAGATGTGAGGTGGTGGAGTGTCCAGTTCTGAATCCAAATTGGTTGTCTTTTATTAAATGTTGAGATTCAAGGAACCATCTTATTCTTTTGTTAACGATTTTTTCTAATATTTTGCATAGGTTGTAGGTCAGTGAGATTGGTCGGTAATTATAGCTATTTGACTGGTCCTTGCCAGGTTTGGGAATCGGAATGACTGTGGCAGTCTTCCAGAGTTCAGGAAAAACATTATTTAGCCATATATGGTTATATATTTTTAATAAAATGTTAATACCTCTCTTTGGGAGATTTTTTATTAGGCAGTTTGGAATTTTGTCTGGGCCAGGAACTGAGTTGTTGATCTTTTTTAAAACTTCTTGTGATTCGTGCATGAAAATTGGAGAATTCATGTCATTATCATAGATGCTGTCATCAATAGGTGTCATATTTGGTTCACTTTCAGCTTTTTCTTTATAAATGATGAATTCCGTATGGTAATTGGAAGTGCTGGAATTTTTCATGAAAGTTTCGGCAAATTCCTCAGCAATAATTTTGAGGTCGCTAATTATCTGGTCATTGCAACGCAAGAAATGTATAGTACTATTAGTCTTCATACCACGTATGGATTTGATTTTTTTCCAGCTCTCTGTTGAGTTTGATTGGCAGTTTATTGAGGAGATATATTCAGTCCATGATCTAAGCTTTGTTTATTTTTACAGTTCTGCGGGCAATAGCTCTAGTTCTCTTATAGTTGATTCGGCTATCATCATCTCTTCTTTTTTTATACCGGTTAAATGCTTTTTTAGCGTTTCTAATAGCGACTTTGCATTCAGAATTCCACCAGGGAACGCTTTTGAACTTAAACGGGCCATGGTGCATTTGTGTCATCGAGTTAGCAGAATTGGATATAATATTACAGAATGATTCTACTATTTGGTCAATGTTATTATCGTCCTTGAAAATATATTCTTCGTTGAGGTGCTCATCAATTTTTTTCTGATAATCCAGCCAATTAATGTTCTTATAATTGGGGATTGGGTTGCGCCATTCATGACTAATGGACACACTTGGTTCGTGGATATCAATCAGTATTGGAAAATGATCACTATCGTAAGGGAAGTCCATAACATTCCAGGTACATTTCTGTGCTATTGTGGGAGAAGCTATTGAAAGATCAATCGCACTTAGCCTGCTGTTACTGATATTAATATGTGTGGGATCACCAGAGTTGAGGATGATGCTGTGATGGTCGTCAATTACTTTTTCCAATAATCGGCCTCTTTTATCAATTTTGTACGATCCCCATAAGGAGTGATGGCAGTTAAAGTCTCCAAGAATTATGAAGGGCTCTTTTATCTGGTTTATAATATCATGCATTTCGATTTCTTGTAGTGGGTACCTATTAGAGATATAGATATTTCCGATACATATGGGGTTAGTTGAATTAATTTTAATTGCCACGAATTCCATGTCAGTTTGAATTTTTAGAATTTCGATGGGAATCGATATTTTGGAATATATTGCCACACCACCACATGCATATTCAGAATTACTTCTATTTTTAAAGGTACAAGTATATCCAGATATATTCCCATGTGATTTTCCTTTAAAGTTTGTTTCTTGTATACATATTATATCAGGGCTATGTAGTTTGCATAAATATTGTAAGTTTTCTAGCCTGCTATAAAAGACATTTAAATTCCATTGCAGGACTATCATTACTTGTTCTTTATATTATACTCTACTTTCAGATGTGTCAGCATGGTTTAAATTCTATGGGGTGATTACATTAACTGGTGTTGATTTCTATACTGGAATCTGTTTCAGTACTTGATTCATCTGCAGTATTAATTACTGAGTTGATTTTCTTGATAATTCTGGTGAATCTGCCTTTTATGGTTTTGTTGGTGAGATGAGGATACAAATTATGCATCATTTTGGTGATGGATGATATGTCCTGTGAGTAATCAGCAGCTATAAGTATAGGATCATTAGAACTGAAAGAGTTCTCTAAAAAGGATTTAAACTGGATGTAAGTAAGGGGGAAGTTATTTTGAGTGTCTTCAATGATGTGTTTGATAGGGGTAATCAACTCTTCCATATTCTTCTCTTTTTTCTTTTTTTTTTTCTTTTTTGGTTGTTTTGAGACTTCTTCCATATTCTTTGTTTCAGTTGTGTTGCTTACAGTGGAGGGTAAGGAGGAGTCAGTCTGGAGGCATCTTTTATTATTATTAAGGGAAGCTATGTTGTCTTTAGTTGGGATTTCTTCATTGTTTTTAGCTTCATTAGTAGGAAATACAGATTTGGAAGGTGTTGAGGGACCAGTTGTGGGTATTTCTTTTGTAAGATCATTGTGACTTTGAATATCTACAGCTCCAGTGTTTTCTCCATTGATGGCAGGGTCTGGTATGTCACAGGATTTCCCCTTGAATTGTTCAGATTCCATGGGAGCACTGCCTAAGTTAGTAGTCTTGTGTTGATTAGACGTGTTATGTGAAGGGCACTGTCCAGCCAAGTGCCCTGTTTGGTGACAGTTAAAGCAAGACATTTCATCTGTTGTAAAAAATATCCTATATGTTGAGCACAGTCATAATACACAGAGTATACAAGAGTCATAATACACAGTAGTAGAATCTGTTAGTAGACTCACATCTTCAGGGGCAATATACACTTGTCTACGGAAACTCATAATATGGGAGAAACCCTGTCCAGGAATACCAGCTTTTACAAATGAAATTTTAGATGCCAATTTGATATTCTTTGTGGTAAGTACATTCTCTATTACTGAATGTGGGATTATGGGACAAACGTTAGATATAATAATTCTTTTGGCCTTTGTTACAAGTGGTCTCAACTTCAGTTCATAGTTTTTTATTTTAATAACTTTATGGTTGTTCGTAAGGCTGTCAGCTATAGCTTGAGAGCTTAGAAAGACACACACTCTGTTATTAGCAATTCTTGATATGAACCTTATTTCACTGGCGTCAATAATATCGGATAGACTGTTTATGTAATCTTTAATAGTGAGACCTTCATGCGAGTCGATAATTATGGCCTGGTCCTTGGTGGGAAACACTTCAGTTGACATAACATTTGCGTAAGTTTTCATATTTGAGTGAGTAGATACCTGAGGTGACGGTGTTGAGGTTATAGGAGCCCTGATGTCCGAAGGCTCCATCCTTGCAGGTTAGCCGCTGCACCGGCTGACCATACAGTTGATTTCAGACACTCACAACTCGTGGGAAAAAAGATTTCCAGTAAGTAAATGTTATTAAGTTCACAAACTAAATGGCAATGTGATAACAACTGTTTCACTGCACGCGATCGGAGCACGATGTGTCTCGGTCGGCTGCCGCAATGGAACTGTTATAAATCTTGTAATCACGGTTTATAAATGTTCAATATTATTTCATTTATTTTTTTTCTTCTGCTAGGTCGTTAACTAATCCTAGATTCCTTTAGAGAGCTGAAACTTTTTTTAAATAATTTTAATCTTTTACTGATATTTGTGTTATTGTATTTCAGATGATTGAATCCACAACCCAAATATCGTTTCATTACATTCCATTCCAGAACACCATAACCACCACAAGATATCACGTTTATAAGAGATTCCCATTTATAAGCCACAATAAGCCACCTCAACTCCCAAAGTATAATTTATCCTTCTTAACGTATCACACATAAAGAGGACCGCTTGTAAGAGGTTGCTGCGTATAATATACAAGATACAGGTGTCTGAAGATTTTTTTTCCGAATCAGAGGCCATAATGATAAACTTTGCCATGCGGCGGGCCGGTTGACTCATTAGTTTTATTCTCAAGCACCCTTAACAAAGACTGAATAAGAAGGAATTTTCCTTCATAGAAATATCCTAAAAAAATTACAGAAAAATGAAATTCTGTTTCCATGTTTTCTGTTCGTTGTTTGGTGGAAGACACAAAGGCGTACAGCCCTCATCGAGAGTGCACTCATGCTGACGTTCTGCTTGTAGTGAAACAAGCGGGAAGTGTGTGAGCTGTGAAGTATTTGACAGGGCCTGAGGCTCATCATCTTAATGCGTCGTGAACTGTGTAATGAGCTTTTCACCGTGATGGAGATATTTGTATTGATCGTCTGGTGAAAAGTGCTTCAATTAAATAAAAGACGCGGTCTCAATCTATATATTTTTTAAACCAATTTGTGATGGTGATGAAAAGTAAGTTAATGACAATACCGAAAGAAACGTGACATACTTCAAGAATAGTAAAAATTGAAGATAATCTTATGTGAATATATAATGAATTTATGTTATCTTTTACTATTTATAGTTTTCATCTGTTAAAGACAAAATCAGTGTCCTGCCTCTTGAAAAGAGTTCCATTGTTTTCACTCTATAATGTTTTAAAGTGACAACAATGTAATCCATAAGTTACACTAGCGAATAAAATTCGTAGTAAAAAACGTTATACAGTTCCCTGTGAAATTGTGAGTGCTTTAACATGTAGAATTTTATGAGATCTACGTTTTCTGAGAATCGTTGTACAAATATTAACATTTTCAAGAAATAAATTTTGCTCGTACTTTTCCCTGCAGAGAAACTCTGAGGATCTCTGGAAATTATTCCTCTTTATTTATTTTCAGACTTTCCTGATTCAGAATTTTGTTGAGTCTCTGATTTTTCTTGAAATGAATTACATTGTGTACTCTTGTGGGCTTGTTTTTTAAACCAATAGCCAAATGAGATTTTGTGGTGAGCATAACAAGGCAACATTTCTTGAAGGGTACTTAGTACGTCTCGCAGTATACTTGATGTTTAAGAAAAATATTTTTGTGTACCTGCACAAAATCAGTATTTGAGGAAAGACTTTTCAATTTATTACTGGAGATCAATCAATAAGTCGCATTTCAAGATGGATCAAGTGATAATTGAGATTGTTTATATTTCTTCAATTGATATCAGAATTTACAAGAAAGATGAACAATTTCCTTTCAACTACTATTTTGCGCATTTCATACCTCATCGTATCAACATCTAAAATGATGACAAATGTTTCCTTTTTGTCATGGCTCTGAGGCATGCCTTTTGTTTGATCTTTATTTAGTGGGTTTCTAAGTGTGCTAATACTAACTGTTTTTCAACATTCATACTTCTTTCTGTATTTTTGCTTCACTACAATTTTTAATATTCTTCTCCCTTGCCTGTACATTTTGCATACTATTCTCGAAAGTATAATATATTACACACAATAAAGTATTTTCCTAGAAAATAATGTGTTCTATCTAAAAGTATAAGAAAAAAGCATTAATATATGAGTCATTATATACGCGGAAGAAATAACTGACAGCGGTGCCTCACATTTAACTTTAATGTCTTCACTAAAGTAACTGTATATATCTTTATTTTAAGAAATATATTATCAACTTATTTTTTAAGCAATGAAAAAATATCTTCATTGAATTTAAGCCTTATCATTAGCCGCAAATTTTAATTCTAAATCTAGTATTTTAAAATCTATTCTCAAACTAAGGAAACAAAAATAATATATCTCGACAAATAATAAATCGATATAAGTATAAACGTAATGTTCTATTCTGGTTTTTATAAATATTTTTTTTTACTTTCTCGCTAGCGCTTACGCATTAGAGAGATAGTTATGTAATGCGGCTCCAAATGTTTGAACAAAAATTTCCATATAGAGGTTTTAATCTTCCTTAAAATTCTTAAAGCAATGTTTTGAATCTATCATTATGAACCCAAAAAAATGAGAAAGAAGGAAGCTGGCAAGAGTATGTGCCTAGTCCAAAAAATTAGCCCAGACCAAAGTAATTAGAAATCTAATCAGTACGAGAAAGTCTGTGCCATTCTGCAGCACCACTAGTTTCTTTGGTCTCAAACAACAACACAAATTTTACATTTTTATCACGGGTCAGTATAGAGACGACGTTTCAGTGCCGTACAGATGGATGACGCGTGCGCAAGTGACGTCCACGTGTGTGCTGTTACAATATTTGAAAAATACGCACTTAGACCACCTCCACGAAAATTCGATTGGCCTTGTTTGCGGCGGGCGGCCGTTTTCCCGTGAACGCGCGTTTGTACCTGCGGAAGGAACCGCACTGGGGCTTCCCGCCGGGACGACCTGGACCAGGTGCGTCTTCCCGGAACGGGCTGTGCAGCGGCGCTCGGGGACTTCCCCCGGGCCACCACAGAGCGGGACCGGCATGCAGTGACCTCTTGACCGTGGCGGCTGCCATTAATGAGAATGCAAAGGGCATAGGTGCAAATAGGACAACATGGGCAGAAACCGTCTGATAACCCAAGTTCGCGAGTTCAAAGCCGATCGGAGCCGTGTATTTTTAAGGGCGAGATCCTTCGTACGCCTTCCTTCGGAGGGGAAGTACAGCCGTCTGTCCAATGTTAGTAGATTTACTTGCATGTAAAAGATCCTCAAGCCTAAATGACACCTCTAAGATTCAAGATGAGCTAAATTTAAATCTAGAAATACCTCCTTTCTCTGCTAGTTGATGAAAGGAGCGTAGCAAAATTTGCGTGGACAGACGGAAGAAGGGGCCTGATGGCCCGAGTCTCGCCACGTAAAATAAGACAAATTCAATTCAATTCAACTGTTATTCATTGTCTTGCACTTTCTCGCCTACTTCTTCCGCGGTATACAGAAAGTGGTGTAATGCTGCGGAAAAAAAGCCGACGAATTTTCGAAAGAGAAACGCTTCTTGTCGGTCCCTGGTAATGAAAAACTGGAAAACTTCTGCTCCTGTGAAAATAGTAAATGACATCTTCTGACACGTTGTGTTGTCAGAATTCACGTTCCGAAGTTTCACGATTTAGGTATAAGAAATACAGAAAAATCGATTGGCCGCATTTATTTTGCTTGGATCTTTTAGAGATTATCCAATTTTAAGAATTTTTTTTATTTATTTACAAGGCTTTACTCGATTGGTTAATTAGTAATTTAATTAATTAATTAATAATAGAGTACGTTTTATGGGCACAGTGACACCGATCTAAGGCGGCTGCGGGCCCGAGTGCGGCCGAAACAGCGAGGGCCAAGGGCATAGCTCTGCTGTTTAAAGGAAGGCTCCCAATGGAGAGGGGAGAACGAGGGATTTTCCAAGAAACGCTATTAGCCCCCTGAGGAAAGGGGTGCCCGAGTGGCGGAAAACACGCGGAAGTAGAAGTTAATGTGCGTGGGAAGCGGCCGACTTCAGGAAGGGTGAGAGGGAAGGAATTTGTTCCTTCAAAATAGTGTTCTGGGGTTGTTTAACACTAGACTCTGTTTGCGGTCTTTTCTGACACCAGACGCAAATCATATTTTGCAACGCTTTGGAAATTATTTTTCATGAACTTCTCCTCTGAGACATGTAGTTTATGTCCAGTTTTACATGTGTTGTAAACTTTTACGTTTTCTTGTAATGAAGTAATTTGATTTTTATGCGGCTGGGGTCAGAAATGCTCCCAAATAATTTCACACTACACGGGTGAACGTAATGTACCTTGTACATTAAAACCCAATTAATGTGTTTGTACATTAAATTTAATGTTTAAATTAAAATTCACGCAGATTTGATCTATAATTACAGAACATAGTTACTATTTAAAAACTTAGAAATATTTAATTCTACTATTTTAACTAACGTATAATAAATTTAAAATATAATTTTTATTTGAGCATTATATTTTCTTCTGGGGTGCATTATATTTTGTTCTCTCCTTTCTTCTATATTTATGACGTGTTTCCCAGCCTGCCTATTTCAGGTACCCAAGTGCTTGGGATTCATTCGCATTCTGAAGCTCTTGTAGTCGTGTTCTTACGTGTTAGAGTAATAGTAGATATTTCTTAAATTTGTGCATATCAACGCCATAACATTCTGATACGAAAGCGTGTAAAACTTATGAATGTTATTCTTCACTTTCTGTTCTCAACACTCCAGTTTTGTCGACGGTTAAAATCGAGAGGAGCTGAAGCAATTTACGCATATTGGATTTGTCAAGATAAGGCTGATTAATATTAATTAGTATTGTTTATTTAATATATTTTTTATTATTATCATTATTTAATACAAATTTTCATGATATGTAAAATTTGTTAATCTGCACCTTTTGATGGATATATCCTGCAGATTGCAAGCGACCGTATAAATATAAGAATAGACCAAACAAATTAAAACAATGAACCGAAGTTCAGGAAATGAACGTAACATAATAAGTTCAAATTAACTAACTGTAATCCTGGAACAAAAAGTTCTGCTATTTTGTAGAGACGATATTGAAGGTGTGATAATTACCAACTATTACATTTTTGCATATACCTACAAAATTAGAAACAGCTCTCGGATTCATACGAAGGTAAGTTGGAGTTGTATTACTATTAAGCACTAAATAAAAAATAATGTTTCATTAAATAACGTATCACTATCGATAGAACATTTGAGGTAATATTGTTACATGGCATCCTTAATAATTTTTAATAAATAGGAAATTGGTCTCAGTTTTAACTAACAATAAAATTGCATTAAAGAAAACGTTGTCAAACGGGTATTGTTAAATAGAGAATGGATTGTATCCCTACGAACGAAATATTTTTTCTGATTTTGTAATTTCTAGAATGACCAAAGAAAGGTAACATAAAATTTTAATATTACCATCTAAAAATAATATTACTAATACCGAGTTTGTTTCACATTAAATCAATTACCTTTCTCATTTTGTTCTTTTAATGTATATCTTTCTCCTTTTCGTACTTAGTATCTACGTACAAGCAAATCCATTTCCTCTCTCAATTATTATTATTGTTATTTGTTTAACTGTGTAAGAGGTAATGTTACATAAATATTATTCATTAATAATACAATTATTACTTTTAGGGAAATTATGAAAATAAATCCCACAGAAGGAGATGTAAGGCCTAAAAAGGATGAAAAAAAGTGATTATGCAGTTTTTAAATTGGCCAAAAAGATTAACAAAATACAACGAAGTGTACATTGTTAAAAGATGTGAATTTTTCATGTCACAAGTGCTAATAATTTTGTACTTTTGAAGAAAATAATTTTTGTTTATTAATAACAGTAAAATATTTATTCATTTTTCCACATTCAATAAATAAGTAAGTAAATAATATAAATAAATTCTGGATAAAATTAGTTCAATAATATTTGGTACAAAAGTTAATGATTATTTATGCACCAAGGGTTGTATAACAGCTCTATTCATACAAGCAATTTGCTCTTGAAGGGGAATTAAAAGCACAGTCTGAAATTTCTGAATTACTTTTAATATGAAAGTATATAAAAGTAGTTATCATGAACGTACAGAAAATTTAATGTACACATACAGTACATTTAAAGTACACGTACAGTAAATTTAATGTACATATACTTTAAATTTACTGTACGTGTACATTAAATTTAATGTGCGTACATGATAATTACTTCCATGTACTTTTACATTAAAAGTAAGGCAGAAATTTCTGACAGTATAGTATATTAATAAAAGGATAATACTGTGTTGAGTTGCGTATGTGAGGTATCGATTTAATAAATTAATAAGAAAGATATATCTTTAGCCTTTCCTACATGTACTTTCCTTCTCTCATTTTTTTCAAATACATTATCCGTTTAGAGAGATCACAGCTTTTAAATGAGTCAGAAGATATAACGATCTATTTCAGAGAAGGGAAATGGAACTTGTTCCTGGTTACGATGGGAATAGGATAATAGACGCTGGTTAGAGAGCTCTGACCTTGCCGATCAAAATGAAATAAATAAGACCTATACCCTTGGAAATACACTTCATACTTCATGAACCAAATCCATGAGCCTAAAACGTCACAACTTCAATACATGTAATGAGGAAAGGCATTTGGTGCATATTATTTTTTTCAGAAATAAATGTAAAAAACATAAATTTTTTATGAGCCTGAAAAAATAATCCTTTAATTGATGAATATACTTTATACCTGGCATTGTAAGTGATTGAGTCAGTGGAAAAATCCACATCAGTGAAGAAATTTATTATAAAAAGCAATTTAAGATTGGATGCTAATCAAACCCGTTTCGTAATGATATAATATTGCGTACTGAGGGAAAGTACCAGAACGAGTCAGGAGAAATACGAGATCCCGTGCTTCACAGTACGTTTCTCAGAAACATTCGCATAGATTTTCTGCTGAAACTGCTATTTAGTTCTATGCCACCGGGAATTTTATAACTTTTGCAATTTTAGAAAATTCAGAGAGTTGAACGGGAACAGGACCTTCACAATTTTATAGACGTACTTTGTTTTATCTAAAAAAATATTTTAAAAAATTGGTGTAATCTTTAAGAAAATTTTGAAAATGTCCTTGAGGCTTTGTTTGAGTACCCCCAAAAAGAAAATATCCCTTAAAACTTCGAGGGGCAGCTACATCGATTGGAGAATATACATTTTCGTGAAGACCTTGCAAGTTTTGCCGCTAGAGTTCTTCACAGTTAACCAATTTTTCGATATCAAGGACCCACAGAATGTGTGTTCTGACTACACAAAATGTTTGAGGAAGATGTTTACTATAAATATATCCACAGTTTTGGTATACGGGACTCGCAAAACTATTTTTTCTATCGGAAAATCGCCCTTTTACTTTCTGGTATACGTACAAATGTACGGAGAAATAAAACATCGTATAGAGAAAGTGATTTAATGCTGCAGAAAATCGTGTTCGAGGGTTTAACGGAAATACACATTTTGGGGTCCCCTAAAACTGAAAAAGTCTCGTCTCTCCTTCTTTTTGTGAACAACACAATCGCCTGAACCATGAAGGGTAGTATATTCCAAAATGAATATTCAGCGATCGATCTGAACCATCTCAAATCTTTCCAATTTTGAAAATAATTCTTTGAATTTTGGGTGATCTTTACATGAAGCTCCTGCACAAATTTTAGGTTGGTTCATCAAGTATTTAACAGGTGCACATGCAACCCGCAAGACACGTTAACCTGCAAAATGCTTTACGCTTCAACACACGTTTCCGATGTGAATACGTCAAAAGCGGTGCACTCTGGGTCCGCGTCAACCACAGAGGGGCCAAGTTGCCTTCTTCAATTACAATATACTCGTACAAAATAACAGATTTTTTGGAGGTTGAGCACTTCTGACTTCCCAACTACGTTGCACAAATGGTCAAAATCTATAATAAAGTAATTTGATTGTGTGATATTCTCAGTAATTTAATCGCAACTAACAATGTATTTCTTATTAACTCAGAATGTTTACCCACGCATTGAACTGGGCCTACGATCGGGTATCGTACAGTCATATTCTGTTCCCCTGAAAGGACGGTTCAACTATTCCAATTCGCCCGAATCATGCGTCTGAGCTGTATTTCAGACTGAAAGGGGTATTTTAAGAGAAGAGCATCGAGGTACTGGAAAATGAATCATGATTTCAGCGTCTCACTATCCTGTTATTAACAGAAATGGAAAACTCCAATGATGATTCGCAACGCTTCCATATGAACTCTCAACTACTACTCTAGGTGATTTGAAGGCTTCTTGTTGCCAACTGTTAAGCACTCTTAGTACTACATATATTAAGATGAATGAGTATTGTATAAATCTGAAAACGGTCAATCGTTAATCAAAAATATTTTATAAACATTATTATCTTCGAAACTAAGTTGAAGAATGCACGTAGTTAAAATAAAATGCGTATTAGATCTTTGTTTTGGAATGAGAATGATTCAGACAACCAAGAAGCTCTGCATTGTCTGGTGAATCCCCTTTTGTGTAAGCTCTGCCTGCTAACGAGGACTCGTCTGGCCTGTGACGCGTCTACTCTCATCCTTCACTAACGGCTTATACGTAGTATATTGTTACGCGCAGGGAGAAACTACGTTTGCGGTCTCAAAGATAAGATGCTGCCGCGAGATATGACTCTTTCGATTCATTCTCAGTGAGAGGCAAGATTTAGTAAGACATAACGGGAATTTCTTCAGCGACGGAGGGGGATTCCCAAATCCTTTATTTTTGAATTGTTTTGTTTATTTTTCATTTTCATTGCTACCGCTCAAAGCTTTTTAAATACCTGACAACTTGTGTACGGAAACAATTTGCCTCATTGGAAATTTGTGGCAAGGAATACATTTTGTACAAGTGATAGTCTGGCAAGAAATAGAAAGTGTTGCTCTTTGCAAGAAATTACAGTACTTACGATGCTGTAACAATATTCAAACTCAAATAGTTGAAAAATTGCTATTTTATTGCGAAGTTAGTGAATGTAAGTATAAATTACTGACTATGAATATGAGCTACGTTTGAGATTCACGTTCTAATCAAAGGAAGCAGAACTCCTCAGCACTCTTCTAAGTATACCCTAGATTTACTGCAAAAATAATTTCTACAATAATTTTTTCAAAGAAAATGTGAATAAGGAAAGCAATTTTCAAATGTATATTTGGAAATGTTTTACGATATATGCTGTTTCGAGTATGAATTTTGAACAGAATAGAGATGTCACATATAAAAAATTTGAACAGTGTAGATATCAGGAATGAGGGAAAACAAACTATGAAAAAAACAACAGGTCGCATTAAAAGACAATCATTCACATTTCTAAGAAGTATTATTTTCTCTGATCATGTGCTTAACACTGACATATTAGAAAAGATGAAGATTGGCGCAGAAGCAAAACGTGAGTCTCAGCAGAACGCACATCTTCAGTAACGCAAAATACAAGGAATAAACTCCCATTCGCAGAGTGGAATTCAAAACCGAGACCCATCTCACTTATGCATTTAAGCGCTGAGGCATTACGATTTTGATACCTCATCATTGCGTGAAGTGCGCTGAACGCGATCAATGTACTTTTCAATGCTGCTTTTCGTCTTGTACTGTATTGTACGGTATTATTATTATTATTATTATTATTATTATTATTATTATTATTATTATTATTATTATTATTATTATTACTATTATTTCTATTACTATTATTACTATTATTATAATTATTATTATTATATTATTATATTGTTATTATTATTAATGTGTTGTAATTTTTGCAATTATTGTCACTTAACTGCCACCGGGTCATACCCAATTGCAGTTCTAATAAATGTAATAAAAGTAGCAGTCATGGTCGCCTTTGGTTATCTGTGCGGCGTTACAACAATGAATAACAACCAACAATGACCGCTCTTCTATTCATTTTCACATTTAAAGAAGCAATTTAAAATGAAGTATCAAATCATCAATTTTAACTCGTGCATTTGTCAGTTCAGTGACACATCCATTGCTATTCGTTCTAAGATTATTGTATTTGATGTATTATATATATCTATTTTTTGGTTTTTATGTTTGTTAGTACTTGATCCATGTTAGTGTATTTAATGAGTATAGAATCATATCGCTGCCATCGCCTAATCATATACAATTTCCTTGTCGTTATTTGATTATTACGTTTTATGAGGCGCTGCAGAGCTTCTTTCAGAGGTAGAAGTGAAATCACTCATATTAGAATACTTACTTTATAATCGTGAAAAAGGTACTCCAGGAAGGGATACAAATTTTTAAAAAAGGAAATGAAAGTATACGTAGTTAAAACCAAATGTTTCTGTATGTATGTATGTGTATATATATATATATATATATATATATATAATATGTATATATATATATATATAATATGTATATATATATATATATATATATATATATATAATATGTATATATATATATATATATATATATATATATATATATATATATATATATATATATATATTGTAAAGTTTAAAAATTCCGTGTTAATAATTAACATACTGATTTATATTTTGAGACAGTTTAAATGAGATACGCTTCACTGAGAAAATTGTGGATATCATTTGGAGAGACGATAATAAATCATACAAAGCATCAATATAAAATGAAAATTACCCAACTTGATTAAATGTGTGTTTTGAACCGTGTTTCATGTTTTGTAAAGGTGAATTTGAAACAATATACAGAATTTTCGCAATCAGTTATTGTATACAATTCCTCTTTCGACTTACAACTCTTGATAAGCATATTGCTTTGCATCGATAGCCTGCACAGAAACTTGTGGTTTTGGTGCAGCAGAAACAGTTGTGGTCAGCAGAAACCAGATAGTCATAGAACCAAAATTAATTATTTACTCTTGGCCTGTCGCCATGCCCACATATACTAGTTTTTGATTCAACTGTGAACCTTTTTGATTGAGATATTTAGTGATAGAAAGCAAGATCATTTACTTCCTACTAATTTATTTATGGCTCTTTTTGTTACTATTTGTTGTATTTACTGAGATGTCTATAACTAGTCACGTTTCTTCATTTACTGCATCCTGTGCGTAACAAATCCTCAGACTCAAAGTCCTCGCTTTCACGATTTCTAATGCTTGTTGCGTAACTCATTTTAATGCCCAAAGATGACAAGAAGCGTCAGAAATTCATGGCTCTGTCTTCTAAATTCCTTCACTATTTCAATTGTTGCTCTTGTACTAGATCCTAAAAATACATGTTAATTAAACAGTCATTTGAAAATATAGGGTCATTGAGTGGGCTGACGCTTATTCGACATTGGTGAAACCGAAGATTTTATTGTCATTGAAATTCCTAGGGAAAGAGAGAAACTAAACAATGGAAAATGTATGATAACTCTGTGATATCAGTCATGACTGCATTTGCCAATCAATGGTTATTATAAAATGGATCTTGTGTTCAAATATTGTATTCTTCATGGACTTCATGGACATTTAAAGATAAGACAAAAACTTATAATCTTGATCACTAACTACAAAATTCAAATACGAATGGAAAGATGAATTACAAATGGTAAGATAAGCTTTAAAAAAAATTATAAAAATAAACGTATTGTGCAAACCTTAGTTCAAAGTAATCAGAAACACAGACACAGATATTTGAATAATAAAGTTTGGAAATAAATGACATCTCAAAGCGTGCAGGAAGTACGTAGGGGGCCAGCACAAATTAAAATATAAAGTAGTCCTCAGCTAACATAAGGCAAAAAAGCCGACGTTACCATTAGGTAATTTTACATGTCACAAAAGACGTCAAGCGTTTGCCATGTTTTCTAAATAAGGAACGTTAGTTACTCGTATTGTAATGACTTTCACTGCAATGGTTGACGCTAGCTCCTGTGAGTAAGGAAAATCGTTTTCGGTATTTCTTTCTGGTAAAGCCCGTCATTAAGGGAAAATACACATGATCCTGAAACTGGGAGACGTCGCTTAAGGCGCCATATGATGCCACTGCAATGCTTCTGACAGGAAGGTACTGAGTTCGAGTCTCGATAGGGCAGGAATTTCGACAACAGCTACATAGCTAGGTCGAATTCAGGCGCTGCCTGGAGGAGAATTCTAGCGGCCGGCTGCTCTGATCGGGAACTTTCCGTCTAATCAATAACAGGTGAATGCCGGAGCAGTACTCTAACAAACAGGATGAGCCACGGACCGCGCGCGATCTTTCCTTTCATGTTCTCACTCCTTAGACAAACTTACACTTACACTCACTACACTACCACACATGCTGGGAGATCAGACGCGAGCTTAGGGTGTGTCCCGGCTGGGGCGGAGCCCCACTTGTGGGAGATACCTGGTTGGGGAAAATCCTGCTAGCCGACAGGTACGTCGGCGCCTGATCTCACTGGGGGAAGATCACTGCCATCTCCCGAGGGATAAACATGCTCTACACTTTCGGGACTATTGACATTCGCATATGACGCACCAGGGACCACTTCTCAATCAATCAATCAATCAATGATCATGACATTTATGCGATTACAATATTTCTACTAGTCTAATGTGGTTAGAGTAAATAGTTTTAAACAATTTCTATTATTGAAAATCTTGCTGAAATATTTGCTGTCAATAGTTTTCTTCATTTTTTTCGGGAGGAGGGCATCTTAAACAATTTGCAGCGCGTTCTACCATCATAACCTTTCATTCTTTCGACAATGCGTCTCTTTCGGCGGATTAAGGACCTTTTGAATAATTTTGTGTCAATATGTTCATTTTTACAAACATGTATATAAGTGCTCAAACATATTACTCAATATGTACGTATGTAAAACTAATGTGATGCGGAAAATAGCGAAATCATTATCTTGCAAATCCCAGGCGGGCCACAAGAGAACTGCCTGCTTGCGCGTCTCACTCCCAACCCGCCTCTCCCAGTACCTCTCACGAAATGCTTCCGTGCCCCTAGGAGCCGGCGCCTCCACGCGCGGCGGCGGTGGGAGGGGGGGCGGTGGTGGCGCGGCATGGGGGAATTGGGGCATTGTAGTTTGCCCAATTTCACTTTACGACGCGCCTATGCAGCCGATTTAGACAATTGATACGGTGATGGATTTAGGAAGCACTTCGCCATCGCGCTATAAGCTCACGTTTTTGAATTTATTTCCAAAACTATTCCAAAACAATTTCCAAAACTCATTTTTCAATTTTTTTCAAACAGTCTTCGTAGTGTAAATTCTATATTAAATACAAATCATATGTCGTTTACTGATTGAAAATCGGACCACTTGTTCAGACGTTATTAGTAAAGTAAATTTGGCTTATTTTGGTGCTGCTTCGTGGTGGCGACAAATTGAACTAGTGTTACTACATTTAACCTTAAGGTCAAAGACCTCTTTGTACGCTGTATGCCGGTTATGAGAAGGAAGGATCGGGAAGTATTTCCCCACACGGGGGAAGTGATAGGAAGAGAAAGAAACATCAGATTGTGTGTAATTTATGTCGCTTCTCCAGCATACGCCTGAAGTTATCAATGAGACCACGTAAACTTCTCATCACCACGTAAAGCAGATCAGAGCAGTACATTACAAAGACCCACAAACTGACTGACGTTTAACACATCAAGCTAATTTCTGAGACGTGGCAGGAATCGATCCCGCATCTTCCCAGCCATTAGTACGCAGCAGCGTCAACTACAGAGTTCCTTAGTCCCATAATTGTATTGCATTTTATATCTCTGGAGGTGGCGTTTTTCCTCTCGCGCTGGGACGCGAAATCCGGCGCTGACCTTCACATTCGTTTGGGGGGGGGGGTCACTCGGAGGGATATTTCCGAGCGAAATACCGCCTCAGCTAGGACACGTTCTATGACCCCGACAGGTCCTCAACATATATAGAAGTGTCCAGCATGTAAGGGTATATGTACTAGAAAAGGTTGAGGAAGGAAAAATCACTAAAGGACCCTGACCCCTTTTTAGGGTACTTCTCCGGTATTGATTTTTTCCACTCTGAAATTGATCGGAATTCTCGTCTAGGCGGTAGTTGAATTCGACCCCGCCGTGTAGCTAGGACCAAAGATTAGCCACGTCGGAACCAGAATCTTGGAGCTTCCGGTCAACTATGTTGCAGAGGAAACGGTATTGCTACTGAGCAAATACAACGACATGTTGCCTTTACGTTCGCGGTTAGAGACGTTGGTTAGTAATTTAAATAAATATGAATCAAAAACCGTATTCACAAAATACAAAAACCTATGAATTAATTGTACAGAATTATCAAATTCGCATTATTTACCTCGTACGTTTTAGTATAGTATAGTATAAAGGAAAAGAATTGGAATCGTCTCATCAATACGATCTTGAATTTTCGGTCATAAAATTCGCATTTGAGATTATTTTGAGCATCGTACACACGTCAGGGGTAAGTCAGGGTAGTGATGTTCCAAAGATGATTAATACTGCACAGAAGATAAATACAATTATGTAGCCGAAAATCGTATGTTTATAAGGATGGAGTCACGGATGACTGTCAAATTAGGTTTTTAGCTGACTCTTGATAAATTTGTCACGAGTAAGACCTAGTTGTGCCGATCATTTATCAGAGTATTTTATAAGAAGTCCCTAAGACATTTTTAAAATTTTCTGCAAAATGCCTCCAATTTTTTTTCCTTTAATTATTCATCTTGAATAGAAGGTAGCTTGAATAGAAGGGGAAAATATGTTATAGTTCCGATTTTCATTAAAGTCTCTGAAATCACGAAAATAGCAAAAGTTGATATGTATTTTCAAACTTGTTCTACACCTCTCTCTATATTCAAGCCAGACATTTTTTACTCAATTCAATTTATCTCTTAATTTCAGATCTTTGAATGATGTCGTGATTAGGAGGAAAGGTTTCGGTAGTTCGCGCATTTTCAGTAGTTTAGTTTGATGCGAACCTTTCCCATTTTCTTCCATTCAAAGGCCCTTAAAGACTCCTCCGAGGACCCTTGGCTATCGCAGATCGAACCACATGCTCTATCCGTCTTATGTAAGAGACAATTGATCATTTTTTTTGGTGCGGAGGAAGAATCAAAAGGCGTTATGTTGTCCTTGCTGATTCAGGAACAAAGGAATTAGTCCCCTATCTCCATCATCATTCTACTATCCTTTCTATCGGGAGAGGTGTCTCAGAGAATCAACTGATGTCAGTACAGTGCCTCAGACCGGGAGATCCTAGGTTCGAGTCCCGACGGGGACAGGAGTTTCGGCACTAGCTTGTTAGCTATTATCCGTTCACCCTAAGAAAAACATGATGTAAACAAATATTTGCGCCGCATTACGCTTCTGATTGGACATCTCCAAGCGCACTACTTTCGATGTCGACAGAAGCATATCCCACCAATTCAAATTGAATAAGAGCTGTCATGCTCATGCAACTACTTTACTTGCGATCAGTCTGCGCCAAGAAGTGGTTGTCAATAACCGAATGTCAATTAATTGTATAAATTGGTTAGCCTGAAATTCTGTTTTTCTTGATTACAATTTACAAGCTGCAATAATTTCACAAGCGTTGGTGTTTTGTTTCTGCACTTTGGGCCGTTTGACGCAAGGAATCTACTTTCGATCGAACAACACCGACTACAAAGTCATCGTACGCTTCAATCACAGGTTTTCCCCCTTTCTTTTCTTCTCTGGCGTATGCAGTTGTCCCTTGTCAGTGAGCCCTTTCCGGAGTTAAATATTAGCTGGATACGAATATTCCAGTGAACACTGCGATTTTCTTCACCGGTAACGACGGACTCCTATGCAACAACAAATTGAAAACGTTGCTTTTGAAAAATGCGCTTTTCGATACTACGAAGAAATTTTCCACACTTGTGTTTAATTATTGAAGGCCCAGACCCACTTTCAAACATTCTAAAACGAACTGAATTGCAGAGCCTCGCAGGCCGATCGGCGGCGCGGTGCCGCGATCCCACAAACCGCGTCCCACGCGCCTCACCCACGTCCAACAGCACGTTCACGATCTGAACTGTCAGAAGTTCGTAATCTTATCGCAAAGCAGCACGCAGTCAGTTCACGATGGTCTCGTTTCTCGAAACCGTTGCAAGAGTTTTGACGCAAGGTTAATATAACGAACAATGGACGATAAATTAGTTCTTATAGAGAGAACTATTTACTTTAGCGTCAGGATCCCTACACCAGCAGAGCTCGCACTGCGAACTAATGAGATTCATCCTTACGCACGTGCATTTGTTTCCATCAGGATTTTTCTTAGGGTGAACGGATAATAGGTCGAATTCAGTCGCTGTCTGAAGGAGAATTCTGGTGGTTGGCTGCTCTGATCGGTAGTTTTCCGTAGTTTCTCCGATCAACACCAGGTGAATGCCGGAGCAGAATCGTAACAAACGCACCACGGACCGCGCGCGATCATTCCTTCCTCTTCCTTTCCCTATTCTCACCATTTACACACACACACACACACACACACTAACACGCACTACACTACCACACATGCCGGGAGACCGGTCGGGAGCTTAGAGCTTGTCCCGGCTGGGGCGATGCTCCGCTGGTGGGAGATACCTGGTTGGGGTAGTAGCCTGCTAGCCGAAGGTACGTCGGCGCCGGATCTCGCCATACAGCGGAGAAAGATCACCTCCGGAGAGAGAAACGTGAATAATGACCTTAGCAGTTGACGTGCCTGGAATCAATAACAATCAATCCATTATCTAAGAGGGAAAGTTATAAATGCTAAAACCTCATCCCTGGTATGTGTTATGTAATGAATATGGCACCCTATCATAACATAGTGGCGTGTAGAAGGAAAGTCTCTTTTTTACGAAAGGTGTTAATATAATTTATTAATAAAATAGTCTGTGTACTTTTATTTTCTGAAGCAATAATATTAGTAGAGTCAAAAATATTAAATTTAGAAAATAATTTATCACAGAGTGTTTCGACTTTCAGCATATTCAAAAATAAATGATGAGAAAAAAATAATAAAAAATGGCTAGTTGGGCCCGTGCGAACACACATCACTTCATAAATCATTGTTTTAACAGTGAAAATATTTCCGTTTGGGATCCCAGCCCCTGATCTGTGCAGCCTTATAAGTATAACGTAATTAACTGGGAACTATGCGTCTGAAAACATACTAATATTCTTAAGCGTCAAGATCAAATTGCTCGCAATATCAAATAGTCAATATACTTTTAGGTAGATTTTGAGAATTTTGCTTGCTTATGATCACCCTTGCTATAGCGTAGGGATGTTTGGAAAAACTTACTTCCAAAAATGTTAAAGATGGTTCAAAAATCCTTAATTTTTTATACGTGTTAAGAAAAATAAATCGGGTGCCTACTGCTCCTCTCCACTTGTTTACTTTTATAATATATCCCTGCATTCTCCCCTGTTCAACGCATGTTCCTCTACTCGTTTAACTAGAAATTCATAAATGCATTTCAAGTGTTTTTGTAATGACAAAATACTTTCTTAAACCTTACAGTGTAATAGTCAGTGTAACAGCTCCCCTGGCGGATGAAACTGGAAATTCAGCCGTAGTACCCTGACATGGAAACCGCCCAAAAACGTGCTAGAAGGGCACCAAAGAGCTAATTTTATAGAATACGGCCTAAGAAATATGACTTGTTTTCGAAAATCCAGGTGTGAAGATCGCACCATGTTCCAGTATGCACGAAGGTAGCGTGTGTTGCAGGCCTACGTGTTTTGCACGTTGCATTTGCTTTTGTTTAAAATCTATTTTGTTAAGGCCGTCACGATATGTTACAGTTATTTAAGCACCTACGGCGTCATAAATATTATAAAGATCAAGCAGCGACAAATATTGCGAGGACCTTTGGCCTGAGGATCTTTGGCCTTTGGTACATACAAAATTTTATTTTTTACGTAATTTTAATTTTTCAGATTTACTTATTTACTAATTAAGTATAAAATAACTTGACTCGGTTTGTCTTTTCATATTTCCCTTCAATAATTCCCTCACATAATTTCTACCATAAGATAGCATATAGCACCATTCAAGCGTTTTCATATTTCCCTCGTATCCACGATCCTCTGGATTCATTCATGTTATCCAGTCGTCTATCCAGATCCGTATGTAAGGCAATAAAAAGCAATAACGCATGAGTAGAAAACAAAATTAATTTGTTAATGTTGCACACCTGTGCTTATGCTAGCAGAGAATGCTTATTTATGTCATTCAGTTAAGTACTGGCAATAGGATTAAATGTTTGAATTCTCAATTTCAAAACCATTAATATAATTACAACATTTTGATTTTGATGAAAGATTATTCTTTTCAGATGCTACGTAAACTCTCACACCTCCAACCATAAAGTAGAAACTTAAAAAAACATTTTAAAATACTTCATTACAATATACATTATTATCAAGTACTCTTTCGGAAAATTCAACCACCCATTAAAAATTTCAGAAATTTATATCTATGTAGAGATAAATATTGTAAATTAAAAATTATTTGTTACTTGTACATTTTTTCTATATCATAATACAAAGAATATTTATTTAATAAGTTTATTGCCATTGCAAAATGGCTGTACTTTTGTGAATTTGTTGCAATGTGTGATTTCATTTTGTTTAGTTGAGTGACCTTCAGTGTAATTTAAAGAGAACTAAGAGAAGGGAGAACAAAGAGCAGTATCATATCATTTCTTTTCTAGAATGTCTTAAAGCACCCCAACAACTAAGAAAAAGAAATAACCTCTGTTTGTCATTGAGTTTTCTAGTTGAAGCAAGTTATCTACGTAGTAAGATTTGTTAGAAAAGAAATGTAATCAATGTTTATGTTTTTATTGAGAATCTTGTATAAAGTAAACATCTAAAGTTATTTTGCGAAAAAACAGAAAATTAACACCAGTGATGACTGTTTTGTTATTGAAATAAGAGTGCAGTATATTGTTCTTATGTGTTTTCGAGTGAATTTTCCATTCAGAATTAAAATGAATAATTTTCGTTACTGAATGATAACAAACAGAAACTGCTTTACCATGTAATTTGATCACCATGATATTCTAATGTCTTCATACCCTCCAATGCTTCTGGATTTATCTAGCAAAGAACTGCTAATTGATTTTGTTCACCACAAATCATTGCCGGAACTCGAATGAACACGAGTGATCGGTCCCGTTACTTCCTGAACGGCAGGGCGCAGTACAAGTCGCCGGGAAACGTACTGCTCCATCTGCGATCTCGTTCTCTTTTCGAAGGCCCTCTGCTCTCGATTCGTCATAGCGGGCGAGCGTCGGACACTGCGGTCGCACCTCTCGCGAGTGGCGGAGGGGGGGGGAGGGTGCAAGCACGTGGAGGGGAGGGGGCAGCGGTGACCTCCGCAGTTCCAGAGGTTCCCGCAAAAATCGAGTCGGTCTTTTCCCTCGTGTGGTGAATTTCCCGCGGCGGGCGGGGCGGGGCGGGCCGCGGGGATGGTGGTTGGGGCGGGGGCGGGGGTGCGGGCGGGGTGGGGCGGCGGCGCGCGGCCAATGCGCGACGGCGGCGGCGGCGGCGGCGGGGCTTTCCGTGGCGGGCGTGTCGCAACGCGCGCGCGCGTCGAGGGCGCCCGGTGGCGACGGGGGGCGGCGGGCGGCGGCGGGCGGCGGCGCCCGGGCGCGTACTTAAGCGCGCGCTACCGCTGCCCGTCGCTTCGCTCGCCGACGCACTTTCGCCGACTCCGGCTGCTGCTAGCTGCTCCCTGCGCGGCGGTCGTCGTGCTCCACCGTGAAACGACTTGTGTGTTGCTTTTGCGAGGAAACTTCGCTAGAAGCAGCGCGCGTCGTGCACAACCCGGCTGACGACCACAATACCATCTTCCCGCGCCACTAACATTCGACCCGGCGACCGACGCCTTTTCGGTAGCAGAGTCGACGTTAGCCAGCCAGAGAGCAGACTGGAGTTCGCAGCGTTTGGCGTCCTGAGCCACAGCTACCAGCCGAGAGCGGCCCCCGTTACCTTTGCCCGCGACAACAACTCTCAGCCAGACAACATGATGGCCGTAGCTGCTGCTCAGAAGAACCGCGAGATGTTCGCCATCAAGAAGAGCTATAGCATCGAGGTAAGCACCGCAGGAGATTGTACCGTTGCACTGCGCTCGGCCGAAGCCTCTCACTTCGATGCGAGGCGCGCATTGTAAGCGTGCAGAGCCCCTTCGGCCCAAGGAATGGGAACGCGCGAACGACGGGCGCTTGGCCCCTCAAGAGGGACACACGTTTCATAAAATTTACCTCTGTGCATTGAAAAAATGTTCTGCTTATTAAAAAATAAAGTTAGTTGTCGGCCTGGAATTTGCTTTTATCGTACAAAAGTCTTGTCGGTTAAAATTCTATGTAAATCGCACAATTCATATAATATTTCAAAGAAGTATCAGGATTTGTTTGCCATCTAAACTCACAAATTCGAATGCTATTAAAATCGATGCATTACGTCAAATTTAGTAAAATTTCAGTTTACTTATTAGATTAAAATCTGAACAAAGTTAATTATTTTGTAACGGGATTGAAAAATGTGCACTGTTTGAGCGACGTGCTATTAAAAAAATAAAAAAAACGGTCAATAAAATGGTGGAAAAGTTAAACAAATATTGTTAAAAAAGTAAAAATTAGTTCAAACGTAAACAAACATAAAATTGCCGTACGCATAGCATGTTTTCCATTGTTTACAAAAACGTATAGTTTCTAGGAAACAAAAGTATATTACGTACTAAATATTGGCGTTTTGACCAACTTATTCATTGAACAAACTTATTTAAATTTAATTCAAATCAATAATTTTGCTTCTGGGAATCTCCCGCGATCAAAAAGCTCATTACATTGTTCACATAACGTCGCGCAATATCACAATTTTTTTAATTAATATTTTTGATAGACGATTCCGCGAGTTCTGATCTGGGACGGCCAGACGGGTCGACGACGAGGCGCGATTAGAATGCGGTAACTTAGCACTGCAAGCGCATGACGCTCGTTCACGGTCGTTCTGGGTATTCGTTACAAAATACGGAAAAGAAACCCGATCGCGTAAGTGTAAGCCCAAGCCCGGCGTTTAAAGCGTCGTGGTCAGCCTGAGGTGCCGCACGTTGAGGGCGTAGCCAGTACCTCTCCTGCTACCGCCTGACGGCCCCAGGCGCTGCCGCCGCCCGCGCTTTTTTTATCATCTGATTACAGGGGGGCCAAACTAGAGAAGTACTCAAACTTCGCAAATATATCAAAATTTAAATGTTCGATTATTAAGCTAACCCGATTTGAGACTGTTGTCATGATATCGATATATGTATTATTAATTACACAATATTTAATATTCATTAATCTTAATTTGTTTCAAGTTAGTTATTAAAACAACAACTTGTTTTCGAAACTTTGTTTAGTGGGGTTTTACGTTGTTAGGCTAGTGTTTCAATATTTCGTTTCGAGTAACGTTTACGGACGAGATCTGCAAAATATTGCTTATATATATCATTTGAATTTTTTGATTGATCAAATTATTACTGCTTTCTCGGTGTTATGTATGTAATTCACTCACGATTAAATTATTAAACAATAATAGCTACTACTGATATTACAGTATTATGAACATTTCGTTTCTTTTAATAATGAAAGTCATCAAAAGATACTTTATTGACGTTCTTCTAAACATTTTTACCACATTATATGTAATAAATATCGGTGAATTCCCCTTTAAATATCTTTTGTCGTAGCTTCAAATAGCCATGAAATAGTTTATTTGTTAATCGATTTAATAAGCAAAGAAAACTACTTATTTTAGAATAACTTTTCCAATTATTTAGCATTTAATCGTTGTGAGGTTTTCTCCAATATTGACAAGAGTTCTGGTATACATTAAAATGTTTGGTAAGAAAGGCTTTGATTACATAAGGTCAGAAACCTGCTTTCATTATCACTGTTAAATTGACATTTTACAAAAGATTTTTGAGAACTTGACATTAATTTAAATGTAAATTTAAAATTTTTATCTGCACATATAGCATATAAACGGAATTAACTCCAACGCGTAAATATGATTGCCTTAATTGTCCATTCGAATAATAAATAGTATGCGAAATTACTTATTATTTAGAACCTCGTGACCACTTTTTACGCATACAATATATTATTTTTTTTAGTTCAGTAAAGTCTGATTACCCAATAACTGTCATTCAAAGATGTAAATTTTTGAAATATAATTGCGAGATACTTGTCATGTCACTATATGCTGATTCTGCCATCGAAATGTCAGACTGAAGAAATCTTTATGCCAAGAGCGGGAATTGAACCATCCATTTTTGAGAGAACTAACATTTCATTTTGTCGCATTATGGCCAGAATCCTATAGCCCTAAACGACAGATAAAATGCTGTCCTGTTTAAATTGAATCTTTTTCTTTGCCTTCCTTCAGTATTTCGAAAATGTTTCTAGATAACAGAATTCTCATGAGGAACGCAAGTCAGTAGACTTCAGCCTCAAACGAAGTATGATTTCATTTATATAATATAGTGATGGAATAAGTCTTCTTCTAGATTTCCAATTTAGAACTTTCTTGAGAGCTTTTTTGTGGAATTTGCAATTTGAAAGCGCTCGGCGAAATTTCCCTGGAAACGCTTTGGTATGGAAAACTAGGAGAAAAGTTTGAAAAACTTTGAGAGATAGACTTCGGTGCACTAACGTCTAATTTAAAATGTTAGCCTGTTTTGATTGCCGTCAGTTATATGAATTAATAGAATGTGATGAACGGTTCAACAGCAAGTCATTCAATTAATTTCTTGTTTACCTAGTTTTCAATTTCAACATTTTTTATTTACTTTGCAATAGGATTCTGATGTTTTATTTATTTTCTAATCGTGCTGGTCATGCCACAAGATTGGCTGTGTACACTTTTTTCAATTAAGGGAAGTCCATAAATTATCAAGCGGTTAGCATTTTACGCCTAATCCCTTTTCAGCACATCATGTTCTTTCCCCATCAATTTTCTTGACTTTGACTTTGCATTTTATTTGTATCTTCAGAGTGCAATTTTCTGTTCTGATAGGTTTTTCCAACAACCTTTTTTTGTTCACCTTTGTTCACCTTTTGTTCACCCTTCGTTTTTGTCTCGACTAAAAAATACAACTCAAAGTTGGGTTAACGTTAGACAAAGAAATCTATAACAAATCATCGTTCTCTTGTCTTTTAATCATTCGCCTCGATGAAATGCAAGAGATTGCGACAAGAAGTCCGCTGATGCTCGATTTAAAAAAGAGAAAGGAGCAACCTTGGTGATTGCATTCTTGGGGAAACACCCAAAGATTTTTTCATCTATTATGAAGCTAAATTCTTGGTAAATTTTTCATTATACAATATAATCTTTAAGATCTTTTATTTTCACTTGCAAATTGAGACGCGGTGCCTCATTAAAAAAAGTTTCAAACAGTTATGTATTATGTCACCTTGACAAGTGGGAACTCAAAAAACAGGAAGCACGAAAGTCAAGGACATTCTCAGGGGAAGAGAATGTTCTCGAAGTTGTATTACTCCGACGCCAAATATAATATTTTCTGTTCCTGTAGTAGATCACTATCAAGGATGAGTAAAAGATCACCGTTCTTATTATGTAATTCAAACGAATTTGTAAGACTTCATTGCAAATTTCACAGGGTAAACTCATTATTTTCGAGGTAAATTAGAGGAAGTTACTTCAGATTTCCGTATTATATATTATTTATGGATATTTTTAATTTAATAGAATTAATACCACTAATTATTTTTCTCTTATTTTCCCAAAATTACTTATTTGAGGAAAGAGAAACACAAATATTACAATTGCTAGTTCAATCGGTCTATTTTGATCTCTGATTTGTACGAACGCATATTCAGTTTAGGTGGACTCATGAACATTTAATGAATTAATAACTGAGAATTTTTATGTAGCAAAATGAGGGCGTTTAGACCTACGAATTTATTCCCGTCAATGAAATCTCCGCGCATGTACTTCTTATCCAACCCAGGCTCTCTCACATATTTTTCGTCATTTTGTAACTGCTGACTGTACATTTGGAAGAAGCGCAAACTTTCAGAAAATAGTCAAAAATTTACGAATAGAAACCGCGAGTATTGGCCCCAAATTGTTCGATCCCGCCCATCCGACGCGCAAACGCTAAACTCGTTCCCCGCGTGATGATGGTTCGGTCGGCGCGCCGCGGGGGCGTCGGCCGCAGTTGCCAGGGTCGACCGCCTGCTTTTTGCCGCCGCGACGCCGCCCGCCATGCAGCAACATCGCGGGCAGTTGAGCCTGCAAACCACCTCTGGCCCCTCACGCGCGCCTTTTTGCTGATTGGCTTCAGACCGCGCTATATTTCACAGCCTTGTGCCTTTTTCTTTCGGTTAGACCGTCGAGTTTCTCTGTATTCGTGTATTTCCGATCAAAACATTTCAGAGCAAAAACTACGAAAATCCATATTAGGGGACGATCTCCTACAAGAAGGTCTATAAAATATTAAGATGGACCCTAGAACTGCCCTTGGTAACACTTTTCAATTTCTGAACGGCCCCGGTACAGATGGGGGTAAGTGTGGAAGAGGAGTAAGCGGTGTGGTCATTATGATAGTCCGCAGTCCATTCCGGCGAACGACCTCAACACTCGTTTGGCTAGCCTAATTAGGTCTGAGAGACATAATGATGGTACTGTTAGACTCCTCAGAGAAGCGATAAACCAGTCCATTTAGAATGTGAAGGACGTAGTACTTCTTGGGATACATAAACACCATTCACTTATTTCTTTCTCTATTCTGCAAAGTGTTTAAGTGTTAAGCAATTAATTGAAAAGTTTTACTACGACGAAAAGGAAAAAATGCCATCTCGATGGAATGTTTCTTAGTAGTTTTCTAGTTGAGAATAATAAATGTGAGTCTTCGTTGCTATGAAATGCGTCTTGCTACCGTCGAGGTATTGCAATTTCAATTGAATATTTTTGAATTTCGTATGTCAAGCATCAACACTGGTAGGTAAAAATCACGGGCAATTTCGCTTGGTTGCTTACCGAGTAAAATACAACAAATCACTAGTAACATTATGAACATATTTTCCTCGAGATATAGTAAGGTTAATTTTTCTAGTAGTGTATAAAGCGGTTTTGTGAGTAACAAGCGACGACTTGTTAATGAAGAGTTACATGGAAAACTAAGTTTCCCTTTCTTGGGACTAACGCATTACTATATTCTCTGGTGTCTCGAAAGAAAACATGGCGATATGACTGACTATTCAATACTCGTAGAAAAGTTGTGAATTTACTAAGACATTTCAATTTTTACAACCCTTGGCTTTAAAACGAGTATAATTTTTATTTCGATATCGTAATTCTTTCTTTCATTCTAATCCCTTCAAGTTTCTATTATTTAGACTCTTTGTTGAGACTTCCTTCTCCAAAGTTGCAACATTGCAAACAATCGAGGCATGTCTCTTGTGTACAAATTCGATTGTGCGATCTTTGGCACCAACTTTCTCAACGATTATTATTTTCGAACGAACTCAACATCTGTCAGTCTGGCTCCGGAACACGTCCTGCAATATAGCGCGGCTACGTGACTCCAGTAGCATGTGTGATCCATTTCTTTTGGAAAGGAGTATTTTTTGTTCATAAAAAATATTTTCTTCGTCATAGCGTTTGAATCCAGTGTATCGTAGATTCACTAAAAATATCAATTTGATGTACGGGTCATTTTTCTACGAGAGACGATGATCACATTGAACACTTCTCTTTTACGGTTTTACGAGAATTAGGTATTTGTTGTGCATGGCTCCCACGAAACCGACGGAAATTATTGCGGAATATCTTAGCACATCCCCATGAAACCGTGCACGTTTCTGCAAAGGAGGATGGTCTCATTGAACGTTCTCCTTTCGGTTTTCGAAAACAGGTACGTGTTGTGCATTGCTTCTACGAAACCAACGGAAACTATTGCGGAATAACTTAGCAGCCATCGTCCACCGCACATCCCCGAGAAATCGAGCGATGCAGGCTGCAAGACGCGCGTATCAGCCGTCCATCATCCTCATTACGGCGCGGGCGGGGGGGGGGGGCGAGGCCGAAGGGGGAGAGAGCGCCGGGAGGTATGCACCCCGAGGCCAGGGGGCTGCGCAACGTCCTGCGAGCGCGTGGGGGGGACGCAGCATTATTTCCGGCCTCTCCCTCGACGCGCACTCTCCACCCCGCCCCGCCTCGCCTCGCCCCGCCCCGCGCCGCACAACGCGCGATCTCTCCGCGCACAAACAGGATGTGCCCGCAAGGCCCGGCCGGCCGGCCGGCCAACCGCGCGCCCGTTCTCGAGGCCTCGGTGCGGCATCGCGCACGCAGCCCTTCGACGAGGACGCGCGCGCCCCGCCCACGCGCAACGCATGGAGGCCGGTTGCGACGCGTTGCCATCGGCTTCCTTCTCTTGAACCACTGGATGAAGGGCCACCTGTACACTATTTGCCGTTGGCCTACTTCTCTACTTAACAATAGTTTCATAATTCATTTGTTTCGTCTTATTTAGTGTTGGTAACGATTACTTTCTAAGTTGGTTATAATTAGTCGACAGCAATGTATTTTTCTTAATTGTCATTCATACAACAATTAATTTTAGAATCAACGTAAGTTTTGGTCGTAACGATCACTTTTAATGCATTCAAAATAATGTCTAAATTTTCAGTCATTCTAAAAAAGAAAATATTATAAGAAGATATAAAAAGTAACGAAACTAAAATTATTAAGTGCTAAATAATTTCAGTGATAAATTCAAAAATAATTTAACTGACAAATTTTAATAAATTCTGACTGAAAAAATTAAATAGATTCCACTATTTGGTCATGATTAAAAGAATTGTATTTTACCTCGTGTGCGTTATGGCCTCTGGGTTGTCGTTTTCCTCACCCGCCGAATAAGAAAAAAGGGTAATATTAAAAATGAAACATGTTTCTCTTGGCAAGGTGTTATGGTGCAATAAGGAGTGATTTTGGAGGAAAATACAGAGTTAGGAATCCCCAACATGGACAGAGAGCCGAGCTTCCGGTAGGCGTCACTTACGCTAATGAGATTGCGATGAGTACTATCATTGAATATGTTCACAGTATGAATTCTCAAACTATGTGAAGTAAGGGTTGTAACAATCGTTGCTTTGAAGTAGATTTTCTAATAATCGTTTGTTAATATATTAAAAAAATTAAACAATTCTTATTCTACGAATGAGTATAAAAACTAATTTAAAGTAGTGTATCAAAATAATACTCAGTTGAAATGTTTCACACATTTATTTAACTTGCAAGTATTGAATAGTTTTTCCAGAAAACTTCCATTATTTTTTATTCTCAAATAATATCTTCCATCGTGCTCTGAAAACATTTTATGAGAGCAGCTTCAAAACTAACACTGTGCTGTAATATTTTAAAGTATTTATTACAAAAATTATCAATTGAATTTTAGCTTTCTCAATGTATTTACCATGACAGCAAAACCATTCCATGAATCTAAGACTTACTATTCTTCTGTCTTACTCTCACAAGAAGTATAATTTCTAATTAGCATTAGATATATTCATGGGAACTGAAAACAGTTGCATTGTATTTTGCAGCCTTTTCTTCTAAGCCTAATTAACGTATTGTGAGAAAATACGTAATTTTGTACTGTTTTAATTAACGATAAGAGACGTTCTCGAGATTTAAGCAAATGTATATTCAATTAGCAATTCCACAATTATTAGAAATTCAAATTTTTTAAGCACTGTTTAATTATTTTAGCGTTTTTACTGTCTAATACCATGCACTTGTCCACTTACGGGTATGCATCATACAAACGGGATCGTTCTTAGCTTCACACAATATTTTGTGGCGCGGTTAATGCCAGGAAATAATGCAGAAAGCTGATAAACGACCTCTGTAAGAACCTTGCACATGAAATATGTCAAATAATAACGCTGGGAGCGGAATGAACACAAATGTCAATGGGTGAATATTGATTTTTTGCCGTTTAGCAGGTGCTAAGACTGTCATTTTTTTCAAGGAACGTGCATGGACCCGACCTTTCCAAGAAACGATACCTCTATTATAGAATGCAATTACTGGGAGGCCTTGTGTTCAGAATTGCCTTTACTACGAAGAATGGGTGAATGCCCGCCAAGGTGCGTTCGCCTTAAAAGGGGTAGTGAGTCATCGCTGAAAAATTAATAAGGAGCACAACTTTGCGAGATCATCCCTTTTGTACAATATTGTATGTTAAAACTCTTAAAATGAACGGTAAACCTTAAACAGGTATTGAATAAATGTTAATCTCTTATAAATCTCATTCGTTTGAACCTTTGAGGAATGTGCACTTATTTCCCTTCCGAAGCCCCCCACACCGGCAGATAGGGAGTAACTGACAAACGAGCTGGTGAAGTAACAAAACGTCATAACTATATGTATTTTTTATCGAAATGAAAAGTAAAGAAAAATGAGTTACTTAATAAAACGGCCTCAAAATTATATACTGTGAAAATAATACAACCACGCAGATTAATTCGACTACTATAACTACGTTAATCACCACCACGAAATGATTTCACAAGAAGAACATGTAATTTTGCCATTTGTTCTTATATAACTAACTTTTTGGGCAAGCATTAAACCACACAAAATATGAGTCAGTCTGCCTCGAAAAAAGAATAAAATTTATTTCAGTAAATGGTATATTCGTAAGTATTTTGTACTATTACAAAAAATATAAGGGTGCTATTTTAAGAAATTTGACAACCAATAAAATAATAGGATGATTGAGTACACTAATACACACCTTTTTATTCCACAAGTGCGTGCCTTCTTTATAGCAAATATTTTGTTCAATGACAATACAAAGCATTCGGGCAACATTGCACACGAGGCGAAGGATTAAGAATTCGTATGAGCTAAAACCTCACGTGCGGGAAGCAAATTAAACCATTAACGAACCTGGTCAAGGAAAATCTGCTTCTACACCAGCGCAAACCGGCGGTTCTTACATAATTCTTGAGAGAACGCAGTGTCATAAACCACAGTAGTCGTTGCAGCCGAATTAAAATTTTTATTCAGTCACGCGCTAACAGACGAAGAATTTATCTCATTGCATTTTGAGATTTAGATGTGACAATGATGAAATGAAAAAAAATCAATTGATGCTCAAAAATGCTGCAAAGATAAATGTTTGAAGTTACGATAGTTAAGAAAGTACTCACAATACCCGATATGTGTGCCAAATTGAAGTAAATGCTTACTTTGAAGTTCAAGTAATACTTGCGCGAAACCCGAAGAATTCTAGCACACCCATCATGGGTAAGAACTTTTACCATAAGATTCTCTTTTTGCTGTTGTTGAGTTAGAAGAAGTGAGCTAGGGAAAGACAACATGGTGTCTAGAAACAGATGCATAAAAAATTTTTTTTATTTCAAAATTGTAATTGTATTCCTTTACACCGTTCTCAAACCAAGAGTAGTGAACGACATTTTCGGGAAGTTACTGGGATTCTCACCAAATGTCATTTAACACCATCACTGTGTTGGAATTAGATAGGCGATACCTCTTTAAAACCACACGTCTCTGATTCTCCCCTCAAAATTTCGTGTTAAAATGGAGACCATTTATTTTTGCGGGTCCTCACAGTTCTTACTCCGTGACAACGGCCACATATTCCCCCACCCAAAACGCAGTTGGACAGAAAAGAGAAGAAGGTGGACGACGCGAGTGAGTAACGAGGAGTAAATAATATGTTGAGTCACCTAAATTCATTGCCCCAAGTAGAGTACAGAATCAATTCCAGTTGCATCAAGTTGAGGTAACGCCTTGTGAATCAAACGTGCCAGTGGTCGGGAGGTAGCAGTTCGATATGCGACAGATGCTGGAGATTTGCCTGATGTGTTCAACATCGGCAGTTTGTGGTGCCTAACGGGGTGGAAGTCGTAGTCTGATCAGTGATTCTCCGTGGTTTCCCTGGTCGTTTCTTGGCAAATGCTGGAGCGGCAATCTACAAAACGGACCACCTTTATTTCTTATCCTGTTCTATTCTCATCCAATTTTTGGGTGAGCAGTGGCTTGATCACGTATATACCACTGATCCATCTATCCTACTGATCTAGGAAACCTCCGAAAATCGTTGGAGGCGATCATAAGCTGAAGCAGGCGATAACTGTCGACTTCAAAACAAACAAACAAAAAATGTCGAAAACAAGTCCTGTTTCCCTCGGGCGTACGTTCAAACGGCGGTGAATCGGCAGTTCGGAGCGTGGAAAGCATCTGTTTGGAGGTCGCACGCGGCACGCGGCGAGTGGCGAGCTAAGCGCTTCTCCGGGCGAGCGAGCGCGGGCGCGAGGCGTCTGCCGCGGAGACGTGTATGTAGCGTGACATTGCACCACTCCCCTGCGCGACTTGCGCACGCGCTCGCCCGCTCGCCCCGTCCGCTCGCTCGCTCGCGCGCCGCCTCACGCCAACTTTCCAACAGCGACTGCATTGCATAAAACAGGCGGATTCAAGCGGATTCAAGGCAGGCGGGTAATGAGTCATATGAAATAATGCACTAAAAAGTGGAAGTGGATCGCCGTTGCGGCCTTATCGGTTGTAGGTATCGGTTTCGTTGCTAGGAATATGATCGGATATCCTGCCGGTGTTTTAGTTAACATGAGTATGTTCTCTTGAGTTGAGAGAAAATAAGCGGATTTTACTCGGTTTTCCTATTTTTCACATCCATTTACATCGGTTTTGCTGTTTTGTTAGCAGATGCATTCTTTGTCACGAGGGTTATCAGATTTTTGGGTAAACTGCACTCTACATAACGGAAAATGTTACTGTAGTATATGTATGATCTTAGAACTTGATAGAATTAAACCTTCAGTGTTAACTACAACACGACCAGTTGAAAGGGGGCGAGAATGTTTAACTTTCCTCTATTCGTAACCAAGTTAAAATTTCAAATTACAATTGACCAAGTGAATGGATCTAAGCAAAGGTTTTATGCTGTTCTACATTTCATTTCTGTTATCATTACTTATATCATTTTACGTGGTAATATCACAAAGCTAACATTCGGTAATCTTTCAACAACCCTTCCCGTGAAAGAGCAAAAAATCGTGGAGAAATATTTGAAAGCGAGATCCGAAACTGCCATTGCTACCTCGGGAATCGTGGACCGTGACGACCGGTTGAAAGGGAGCGAGGAGACATGTACTCTATTAGTATAAAGTTCAAATGTCAAATTACAACAATTCAAACGAATCTTAGCAACTATTTTATTAGTTATATTCCTTCACTTAAAATTCCAAAAATTTCGTAAAAATTATTTGAATACTACATGGGAAACTCACATTGATATTTCGAAAATGTATGTATTTGCCATTTTGGGTCGATGTCTGACTGCCGGCCAGCTAACGGTGACCTCTGCGTCTGGGCCTAGATAAATTCCTGTGCACCACGAAAATACCACCCCGTAAACAAACGTGCGTCCATTCAGTGCGTCGAACCACTTATTAGTTATATCTACGAGGCTGATTTTAATGAAATGTCATTTTTTTTCTTATCACTATAGAACAATTCCGTTTAGTATATAGAAATTCATTTTATGTTACGACGAAAAAATATGCCCCATTTTTAGGTAATTTGCTTGAATTTTGCGTAGATTTCGACTAATACGTCATTTTTACTGAATTTCTTGCTGATATCATTGATTTTATTATCATTTTAACGGTACGTGCTGATATATTATTTTAAAAAACAGTCCAAACCTAAAAAGTTGCAAGCTGAGTTCACTTGAACAAAAGGAAGAAGCTTCGATTACTTCACTAGCATATTCAACAGCTTGAGTTGTTCATCTGAAGTGGTTTTGATCAAATTTTTACGTCATTTTGCTTTGTTTTTAGGGCATTTTCAAAGCATTTTATTGATCATTTTTGTCAATGTTTCAGGTAATAAAAATCCGCCCCCTAGTTTTATCCCTTCATGTAAAATGCCTAAGAGGTCGTAAAAATATCTCGGAACCTACTTGCAAAACTCGCAATGCTACCTCGATAATCCCGCCCACTAAACAAACGCGCGTCTATCGAGTGGGTGGAACGGCGCGGCGCGGGCGTTGGGCGCTGGGCGCGGGGCGGAAGGGCGAGACAATGCGTGCGCGTGGGGTGCGGCGGAAGCGCGTCAGCCGGTGGCGACGCCGAGGGCCCTCCGCGGACCACGCGCCGCGGCGGCGGCGGCGGCGGCGGCGGCGGCGTGCTTTGTGCGGGCGGGCGGACGCACCGGGCTACGCCTTGCACCACTCGCCCTGCAACGCTGCCGCCGCCACCGGGGAAAGCAACTCAGGAATTTTGTTGACAACCCATTGATTACATTCAAAAGAAAGTAATGGATTCTACGAGGTGGTCATGTAATCGCGTGCTCGCCAAATTGTGTAGTCAGAAAGGGTTGAATCTAAAATTACAAACAGAATGTTGTGCGTTTTATTTTTCACGCGTTCTTTTGCTGGCTTTTCAATATTTTATACTTCTACATTTTATCTAACAATATGCAACTATCATGTTAATATCAAATGGTGTAATTTCGCTGGAGTTTCCATATTTGAATCAGCTTTATAAATTGCAATAATTTATTTTAAAAGTTGTTCGTAATAATATCTGATAAAAAGGACTTTTTAAAATCTGATTACAACTTTAAAACATTCACTTATTTTTGAATAACTCGAATATCTACAATTTACATTAATTTTTTTTCAATTTATGTTACGTTTCAAGCATGAAATGCGTATCTTAAAATATTTATGCTTAGTCCAAGAAACGATTTAAAAATTAAGCAAGATTTCTTGAGCAGACGAGGTTGTGATTATTCGGAAGGAAAATAATAAGCTGCAATACCTACTCTGGAGGTCCTGCCTGTGGTCCACGTGTTTATTGGTCGCCACGAATGATTCTCGTGATATTACGTCAAGTACGGCATCACAAAGAGCTAATGTTAGGTTCCGCAAATATTTGTTGGCTCGACACAGCACGTAGTTCGTTTTTCTTCTTCTCGCTTTGGAGGTGTTGGAAGAAACTCATGTTTAAACTATTCGTATTTTCCCTAGAAAGACAATACGCTCATGATATGTGTGTATTCATTAGTTCAAACGTATATTTACTCTGCTAGAACCTTCAGGAAACTAAAACGCGTTCATATTAACATTTTAGTTAGAATTAACCCTAAAAGCATGAATTGTATTATATTAAAATATGATTGTTTTGTGCACGTTTGGGGAAGATGGATTTGATATTTTAATGTGGTTAATTTGTGGTATTATTAAAATTTGAAATACAAATTGACACATTCGAAAACTGAAAGTGTTATCGTAGCTTTCGCCTCGTGTGTTCGAGGAAATTTTATCTTTAACACGTGTGTTGACCATATCGTCACAGAGTGACAAGCAGATAATATTTCTGTCATTCCTATTTCTCGAAGAACTCAGACATTCAACATTCTTCTACATATTCAGGGTCGAATTTACATATTTTCAAAGTGTCTACTGCATCGGGTTCCCTGATGTAAATATTCCGTGAACTGGCTCTCTGACGTCAATGACGATAGTGCGTCGGTTTTAGAACGAGGCGGTGGCGGAAAGCGTCCTCCGACAACGCGGCAATGCGGCTGCCGTCCTCGCATGGAGGAGCTTAGATCAGGTTTTTCCAAGGGGGGTCGATGATACTCATATGAGATATTTTAAAGGGAATCAGTGATAAACATGGGTTTATTTTGAGGTCGAGAGCTAAATGTGTACCGGAGATTCAGCGGTATAATCACTATGTCATTGATTACAAACAAAATAATGAAGTTGATAATTAGTTATTCTGACATTTAATATATGTTTCTCTTATGCTTTCAAGGAATAATAACAAATAACAAAAAACAAATTTGATTCTCTTTTGGAATTTAATATAATGCACATGAATCAAAATATAATTTTCTGCAATAAGAATCTGTGATTTTGCTTCTGACAACTCGTTTATATTTGCAAAATTAAAAAATGATAATAGTAAAAAATATATAACATTTTTGCAATAATTGTTTTCAAAAATTTGTTCAGTTTTTTGAGTAAATTACTTTAAGTAGTTTATGAGTTGTTATTTGTGCCACAATTACGTAGTTTTCTGAATATTATAGGGGAAAAAATGTAAGGGGGTCGATGAAGGGGTCATTCTTTTAAAAGTGGTCGCAGAGAGAAAAGTTTGGGAATCCCTGGTTTAGATTTTACGATGTCCTCCTGACTTGTATGCGGGCAACCAGTGAGGTCTTCTTGACTCATCTGATAGTTGAGGAGGAGGAAATGCCAAGAAAAGAACGGCGTAGAAATGCATTCTCTATTTGACATTCTGAGTGGATGGGAATTCTTGGAAGAGACGGTTCGCCGGGGACTCCCAGCGCTGGCCGGCCGTCCAGCTGCGTCGCTCGGCCTCAAACGCGCGGGGCCGCTTCGCCTCTGATGACACACCGAAGCTGTCAGTGCCCACGGTCGATCGATCTCTCGCGTTGGGTCAACCTGCGATTCTGACTGCCGCGGAGAAAGTGGAACGGAACGTCGGGTGCTATTTTGGGGAATGCGTATGTTTACTTTCTAGCGTGTCGTGTTAAAATCAGTGGCCCGTTTCCGTATTTCATTATTGTGGGTTGCAACGATCTAAACCAATTATAATATTGAAAAATACCTGACCAGAAAAATATTTGCCCAAATATTTGATAAAAATATACAACGTTTGTATCGTCTGATCAAGTTTTACTTCTTGTATAAGGTATGTTTCAAATTTATTTTTTACCTTTTTGGGACATTGTTTGATGCAATACAACACTAAAAACTATCCTAGATTATTGATATGATTTATGAAATTTCAAAGTCAATATTTCTATTCAGAGTAACAATTTGCATGAACATGTAAATACTATGATGACAATGAATTCACAAGCAAAACATTAACTTCTGCGTTATAATTTATGCTTATCACAATTTTTTTAAATTGTAAATCTGTAAAATCTGCCAATGTCTCAAAACATATTTATTCCGTCACTGTCGTAGTATAAAGGATTTCTAGATATGCGTTAAATTGTTATAAGTATAAAATTCTATTATGACCACATTTCTGATGTGAATGTTTAGCGAGTATTTGTAAGGGAAATATGCTTTGCACTGTAACCCAATGATATACGAGGCTTGGGTCGTGAACAACAGTACTGCTCAGGGAACGGTGATTCATTAATGTTATGATTGTCAGTGGCCCAGAAGCCCAGAGCACCTCGCCATTCAAACACCAGCAATTGCTCATGCAAGGTGTGGCACGGCAAGTGCAGTAGTTCCCCGGAGGGCGCGTCAAGCCTACAGCACCCCGCCCATGCGTCCCTCCCCGCCCGGCCCCGCCCCGCCCCGCCCCGCCACGCCCACCACGTGCGCGCTGGCCTTCGGGCCGCCGCCGGCCCGGTCAGTGCGGGGGAGCAGGAAAGTGAGAGCCGTGCTGGGTCCGCATAGCGATACGGCCCACGCCCTATCCTAGCGCACGCTCTAGGCTAGAACGCACTAGATTCGCGACCCGCTGGCATTGGTCCCGCGCCAGCTCCCGCCCCCTTTTCCAACGACACACGTGCCTCGGAGCGCAGATCGGACGCCGATAGCGAGGGAGTGGCCGACACGGAAGTCGAGCGTGGGACCCCGAGGGACATGGCGCACGGCACTTCTCACGCCCGGTTAGCATTTCATCACTTGGTTTCTCTCTGCCAGGACGAATAATAATTGCGGTCCATGCAAACCCCGAGCAAAGTTGTCAAGGACGAGTGTTTGGCGTGACGTTCGCTCTGGAGAAGTTGCCGTGCGAAATATTTTGGTAAACATCACGTAACGCACGGCACACATACATGAACAAACGGAGACATCACACTTGCTATTGGAGATCTGATATATCGAATGTTATTGGGAAATTGTCTTTATGATCTCAGAGCTGTAATTACACGTAGAATAATAACATAAAACGAGCCCTTGTGTTCGAAAAATGAATGTTAAAGCCTGTCTTTCTGGAAATGGCTCCGTTCTTACCTCAACCATTGTTAGAAATGTAAATTATTTTCTAGGTATTTATTAAATATATACACTTAAAATCAGAGTACTGACATAGTGAATTGTGAATGAAGTAGAATACGCTACTGCATGAAAAAAATAGAGAGTACTAGAATGCAACACTGCGGACACTATGTGTGTGTGTCTTGTATTTACGTCCGTGTTCGCGACGAGATTGCTTTCCAGGGACTCTTTCGCCTACTGACCTGTGTCGCATTTCTCATGTCATATTACGCAATACTAGTTCCGGAATGTGCTATACGGTATCGGGTGACCTGTTAAATATCCGGCTCGACGAGTAAAGGAAACGCTATATTCGCCGTATGAAACCGCAACCGAGTGCAGGCGACAGACAATAGGAGTCGACCCTGAGACCTCGATATCTCCGGAACTTGAGGCAATCACTTCGGTCATGCACGGACTCGGCAACTTTTTTGCACTGCGCTGCACTGCATGCAGGAGCACAGAAAGAAGACATGATTGCAGGACGCTAAGAGTTACATAAATGCAGGGAGTCTTAAAAACAGATGCTAAAAAATCTATTTAACGCTTAAAATTAAATAATTTTAGTACTTTTATAGTTTCATATATTATTATTTGTTGAAGATTGAGTGATTAATATTGTTTTCAAACATTAAATCCGAGGGTTCTTACCCTAATTTGAGAAAAAATATAAACTAAAAAGGAAAATACAAAGTTAAATACATAGTGGAGGCGAAAAATACGACAAGCAATACTTTTGGTCCTCTTTGGAAATTAATGTTATTCACAGTGTTATTCTAAGTAAGTGTAGGGAGCTAAAATTCTTTAGTCGTTCTAATTTTCGTCTTGAAAATGAAGTTGCGTCAGTGGTCTTTTTCACGCAAAGAGCAGAGAAATACTACATTACAAATTTACAAAATTGTGCTTCAGTAGTACGTGCAACTAATGTTAAAAATAAAAGAGCTCTAATGTTTACTCTTTTTCTTTTAGAAATATTGCTAATTAATGACACCAAATGGGACTTACCTAGTACATATTGCACTAAAGCACGTGGAATATATGATTAGTAGAACAACCGGTCTGAGAAGTGTCGTTAAGGAGAAAAAAGTGGAACAAATTTCAAGGTGCAAATCGAGAACAAAAACTATCAGTGTCAAGGCGTTCTTCGGAAATTATGAACTGAAAGGGGAACGACCCAGTAGTAAAACCATGTTCCAGAATGTGACTCAAACACGGGCAATGCGAAACCGACGCCATGCCATCAAAATCCAAACTCGTGCATCAACGTCAATGAACGCGTCTCAATATAACAAAAGTTCTCGCGCAAAATTGATCGAGTCTAGGAACAATTATCGCATTGACATGTGTGTAGGGAAACCATCCACGAATTACGACGTGACAACAGCTGGGGCAAGGACAGCAAAAAGTAGATTCATTTATGTTCTACAAACTTGTCTATTCGCATTTATTATATGTGATCATTATATTGCACATATCACAGCAATGGTAATGCATAACAAAAGTAGTAAATATTACAAAGAAAAGGTACATTTATTTTTTCCCTCAGTGGCATTATTGTGAATTGAAACGTTTGAGTAATATATCAACGTAATTGGGTAAAACATTGAACATTCCGTTTCTTGAATTTGATTTTCATTTTTTTTACATCTTTCTTTGGGATACGCAAATACATTCCACACAAGTTTAACTTAGATTATTAGTTATGCTGTGAAAGACAAACGAAAACCCAAAAAGTTAACTGCCGGTCCCAAATTGAGCTCGTTCGGACACTCGGTGGCAAAATGTGTGCATGGGCGTGTGTCGTGAAAGCGAGGGAAACCATCCGCGAGGTATGACGTAACGGCGCGGGGGAGAGGGCGGAGTTGGCGGCGGCGGCGGCGGCGGCGGCGGCGGCGGCGGGAGCGGCGCGGGCGAAGGCCGCCCGCCGCGGGGCTCGAAGGACGGCCCACCGACTCGGCGCGGCGCGGCAACCACTTACGTTACGGGTGGCCGCATGCGCTTTGTCGCAGCCCGCGAGCGCCCGCAGCGGTCGTTCACTGGCGGCGGGGGCGGTGGGGGCGGCGGAGCGGGACGGGCCACCGTGCGGCTCGGCCTTGCTTTCACTCCCCGCAGCCGCCACTGGACAAAACCGCCGACGCCCGGTCCGCCGGTGGATATGGGGACGCGCACCCTCCCCTCCCCCGGTCCCGTCCCGTCCCGCTCCGCTGTACTCCGCTGCTCGGAGCAATCTCGTCTTCGCTCCGTCACGTTCCGTCCTCTCCATCCGCTCCGTCTGCTCCGACACGCTCCGGCACGCTCTGACACGCTCCTCACGGCACCGTTTCATCCCTCCTCACTCCACTTCGCCCCGCACCACTCTACCCTCTACCACGCACTGCCCTACTCCGGTCCGTTGGTGCATTCCACTCCGTCCCAACACCGCCCCATCTCACTCCTTCCCGCTCCGCCCCGCTTCACCCTGCTCCGCCCTACTCATCCCCCCTGTGTTTCGCTCCGCTCCGTTCGTCCAGTTCGCTCCGTCCACTCCGTCTGCTCCATCATGTTCCTCCCAACTCCGCCCCAACCGACTGCCTCACGGATAGCTCCCCTCCCCGCCCCGCCCCGCCCCTCTTCTTCCCGCCCTGCTCTTCCCCGCCTGTCCTCAACTAGCGTCGCTTCCACTACGGAACACCGCTGAATCATACAGCGAATTTTACGGTGCGCTGATTTCCCCTGCGGTTTTCTACAAGATCGCGCCTTGACCTTCCAAAAACTCGAACCGCTGAAGCGAAAAGTTTGAAAATGTTGATACTTCCTCATTAAAATGTAAGTTAACCAGAAAAAAAAACAAATTTACGATCTACAAAAACATTTAGTACGGCTTGGAAGTGCTAACATTTGCAATGCTGATACATTTTGGTCTTTTTCCGTAGCTACGACCTTCACACGTAATATTTCAAACAAATATTTAAGCACCTGTGTAAGGTGCTGTAAAGTATAGTGGTTTTGTTCAATTATCAGTCCAGCTGTAAAAACAGGAACTAGAGCCTTGACGGACTCAACTCAGAACGACAATAGATCCACACACAAAGAACATGTTTCCCTCAAGTGATTACAGAATCCTTACAGAATCTTACAGAATCTTACAGAATCCACTAAGCCATCTTCTAGAAAATTACTGGCACTTTTGTAAAAAAAAAAGCGGGAGAACTGCATATTTTGCATAAAGTAGGAGACAAAAAGAAATAATAAATTTTGTTTCGGAAATTAATTTGCTTCTTGGAAGACGTTAAAAATACAAAAGGATGAACAAAACATATCGCGTTATTCCAACATGAATGCCTGTGTCTTCGTGGTGGTCCCTGATGGAAGAAACCGATTTATTATATCGTACTCGCAAAGTGAAGGAACGGGTTTTAAATGCCTACCCACGTCACTGCACTCAAAGATTAGAGTTTATGCAGACTCTATGCCGTTCACATCCTCTCGGGTCGCTTGGAGAAGTCCAGATCTCCGGGTCGTTTGTCTTTGCATCACGTCACTGCATGTCAGCGCTAATGGTTCTCAGCGTGAAATATTACCTTAGTTAAGTGAGTTTCTTTTCACTACATTGCCTAGAATGCACACGTAACATTGGTTGCGCGATAAAAATGGTACTATATAAAAGCAGGACAACCATTTCTCATTATTGACCATCCATTGTGAACATGTAGATGGTTTATCAACTAGAATTCATCAAAGAAAATGCGATGAAAAGAGTGAGTCACTAGTGATCTCGAAGTCTTGACGACTCCATCCTCAGGAAACTTCTTCGGGTGTTAATGATCCCGTTGTGTTGTGAAACTGAATAGCTCTTGTATAATCTCCTCCAATGCATTCCCAAGAAGACACACTTGTTGCTCGACTCCCACGTGAATAATTCCTCAAGGGTTTTCCCACGGCCCGCAATAAAAGAGCCGAAGATGTATTTCCCATCTCTTTATTGCACTTAGATCGATATTTGAATTCTTTTTTTTCTTTTTCTTCTTCTTTTCGTTCCATCGCAAAGCCCCAAAGCAGTAGCGAAGAAGAGTGCTCGCGGGAAGAAGCGAAGTCGTGTGGAGGGGGAAGAGGAGGGGGCGGTTGCTGCCTAGATTGTGTTCAGACCTCTCGTTGGCGGAGGCGGAGGCGACGCGGGGGCGGCGCGGGAGCGAGCGGGGGCGAGCGGGGGCGAGCGGGGGCGAGCGGGGGCGAGCGGGGGCGAGCGGGGACGGCGCAGAGCGAGCAGGGGCGAGCGGGGATGGCGCGGGGGCGGCGTGGGGGCGGGAGAGCAGAAGAGCTTCCGTAAATCCGTGCGCGGGGGCGGCGCGACGCGGCCCGACGCAGGTGGCTCTATAGATCCCCGCACACGCGCCCCGAGCGTGCTCCGGCCGGCCTCGAATGGGATCTGGACGCAATAGACGGCGGCGGCGGCGGAGGAGGAGAAGGAGGAGGAACGCGCCCTCCGTCCCCAAGGAGCAGCGATCGGCAAATGGGGAAATCATGCGACTTTTAAAATCGACTTTGCAATTCGCAGTGGCGCAACCAGGTTTCTTCTAAGGGGCAATAGGTGTGATGCCCAACTGTCTTGACAATCTCTTACAAAGAATTTTTAGTTCATGCTTAAGTTAAAAATTATTTTTACTCTTTTAAATATAGTAATTTGTAACGTATTTAATTGCGATGTTGAATTCGAATTGACAATTCATTATGGCAGGAAATTAGTAAAAAACTGAATTTGTGAATGTGTGTCATCAGTTTCAAAGGCGAGCTAAGGCTTCCCCTTCTTGCGTACCGCTGGTAAATAAAACTGTAATAGATCGGTAGGTTCGATTAAAGGTACTGATATCGATTGAAATAATTGCCTATTGGCGGGCGGTTTATTTTTTGTTTAGGTTGTTCCCAGTAACGTGACTAGCAGTCCGTCATGTCGAGGCTACTGAACTTAGCTCTTACATAGTCTGTAAGATTTCTTCTTCCATGTTTTCCCTTACGGACGAGTAAACTAAGCTTTTACCACTTGGTTTTCGACATCACTGCTTGTAGATATCTCCCTCGCTATTGAGCAAGTACGTAGCACATGCTACAATGTGTAAATTCTCGTACTCGTCTCGTAGGGTCTATTGCGCTTCAATGCTGATGATGGAGATTCCGTCAGTAATTTAGGGTTGTATATCGTCTCAATATAGTCAAGAATATCTACTCAGAAGCACGTCGTCCATCTCATTTGTAATATAAAAAAATATTTCTGAAATTTCCATTGCACGAACTCTTAGTTTATTTGGGAATTATGCTCACTATCAGACGATTCGGTGGTTGAAAACTGAAATTAAAAACAAAAACAGAGTCAAAACAAACATTTCAAAACTAAAAACAAACATGCGTGAGTTTTTAAGAGAAACATAGTGTCCTCCGATGCAGTTTCACACGTGCCGAATACGGCAGGCTCTGCCGTGAGAGGAACAACGGCGTACAATCGTGACCCATTTCGGCGGGACAACGTGTGACTTGGGAGAAACGGAGAAACCACGAAAATTCACGGGCCAAGCGGTTGGCCTCTAAGTCCTCGGCCTTGACGGTGCATCAATTCAACTCGCCAATTACGAGTGTCGAAACGACACCCACCCGAAATAGTCCCTCAAGACATTCTAAAGGTAATTAGTATAATCTAAATGCTCAACGGCCGCTATCCTTTTGCTGTGGCAGAATTGCAAATTATCTTAATTTTTTTTAATTTCTTTCTTTATTTTCCTTCCCACTTGTGACGTGCGACACCGTGCTACACAGGTGCGCATTTAAGTTGACGGAGAAGGACATCGACAAGGTTTCACAAAAAGGTGTCGCTGTCGGAAACTTTTTCGCTGACCTAGTGAGACGTAGAAAGGTAGAGCGCAGCATTTCGGAACAAGGACGGATACAGTTCATTTAGCAGCAGTTTAGTCTATTTACCTGTACTCATTAATTGGAATAACGGGTTGCTTGCTGGGTGGTCTCTTTTCCCTTCATTCAACCAGCAATTTCGTGTGCGACTGATTTGAAGATCTTCATGGATCTGTTGTTATTTCAAATGCGATTTTAAACTTAAAGAAAAGGTTTTGTGCTGCATAATAAACATATACATTTTTTGCGTATTCTTTTTTAGCTGAGAGAATTGCCTTGATTCAAGTAATGCATTAATGCTGTGTGCTTAGGTTGAAATATTATCATAATTTAACATGATAATAAGTCCACATATTTGTGATCCGGTTTGTGGTAGAAATGAGAAAAAAGATTAGATTGCCTACGTGTTTACGTAATTTGGGCAACACTTTAACAAGCTTTTATCAGAACGTGATCCACCATAATAAAATATCATGTGATTATCAAAGTAATGTCATTCTTAATGTTTTAATTCGGAATAAGTAAATCCTTAAGTATTCTATGATACAAACTAATGTAGATCATGAAGAATAATATTATTTTCTTTTGATTTTCTTTGTCGTAAATAAATTGTATATATTATAAAATAAATTTCGTCGAAAATTAGTATAATGACACGTTCATTATAAGAGCGTTTTCCAAACATTCAAAAGTATACTTTGGCGTTTGTGTATTGTACATTTCTTGGTCACCTGAAGAGCACAAGTGATTATTTGAATCTTTCTAGCTTGTGATTATGAAAGTTTAGATCTACAGCTTTTGCAAAACAAGACGCAAATTCCAAGTATGATAATCTTATCGCAATCGCATTAGTAATTTTACGCGTACTTTAACGTGAGCAACATCAGGTCCCTTCAGATTTAATGTTTCTACAAGCATTAACTTTCAAGTCCCCGGAATTTTTTGTATCTGGAGGTGTGAAGTTCCGATATATTCAGTTAACTTAACTTACAATGAGTATGAAGCACTGCGATACTCAAGTGTGATTAATTTATCCGAGATTTCATTGAAGAACTCGGTATTCTCAATACTTTAAAAAAATGTATCCTCGGAATGGTCGCATTTCTTTTCAAATTATATTCAAACGATCTATTTTCTAAAAAACAATAGATCGTGTAAAATCTGTTCATCTAGTATCTGCACACACAATTAATCATTGACGTAATTAATAATCCATTTTCTAGAAACACTACATCTGTAGTGTTTGTTGTATAATTGTTCTTAAAGTACTTAGTACCTATTTTCATGCAACATATCCATACATCACTACGTTGTCCGACTTATTTTTGAAGTTTATACAGTTTACAATCTTAAATTGACAGTTATAAATTTGAATTATTCATTTATCCAGAAACATGAAATGACTTAGTGATTGTCAGAAACGTTCTAATGTCTTGACTCAAAGTAAGTTAGTATATGTTCTGCCCCGATTCAATTTTCCCCGTTCTTCCCCTCGAGGCGGCTGAGCAAAATCCCAATATAACGACGGTGTTCTGCGTTCCGTTGGCGACGCCCGTCTGGCACGGAGCGCGCGGCCGCCGCGGGCGCGAGTGGGGCCGGCCGCCTGCGGCGAGTGAAAGGCCAGGGTAGGCGGGCCGCGCGCCGAGGGCTGTCCCGGAAGACGGCGCGCGCGCGGCTCGTTACGCGCAGGGGCGTGGCGCGGCGCGGCGTGGCGCGGCGCGGCGCAGGTGCCGACGCGCGCCGGAGGTCAAGGGCGAGTTGCGCCACGGGAACCGGTCTCCTCGCGTCTCGACTCGACTCGCGCGCAGAAGCACCCCTTGCAGTTTACTGTGCAGTTGGGCAGGGTCGGGGTTAAGTACTGTGGGGTCCGAAATCGTTTCGCCGCCCACCCCCTCCGAAAAGAAAATTCATATTTATTTTTAAAAAATACAAAAAATAGTACAGTAGACTATTTGATTAACATTTTATTTTACAGATTCAAACTTTTTTTTTTACGTTTTTCCGAATATTTGCTATTTTTTCCGGAGCGCAGAGCTCCAATGGAAGGGGCTCATAAACAGCGGCTTGAAGAGAAACACTAGGTTAACATTTTATTCATTCGCAAATCATTTTTTTGACAACTCCAATAAGGAGTAAATTATAAACAGTTGCGAAAGATGCTTTCGGACCCTTGTCCGCCCGTGTAATGACCGCGATCGCGTTCTGTTCAACGCGCTGAGAGAGAAGGCGTGGGTGGTAGCACGGGGCGGCGCAGCGCCTGGCGCGTGGGCGACAATTTCCGGGTGGCGCTAGCGAAACTGGCCGACGGGCGATCTTTCGCCGACTGCCGAAGTTCTGCAGCCCGCGGCGCCCGCACGGGCCTCTCTCTTCGACGCAGGAAATTGGCGCTACGTCGCCGTCGAGAACACTGCCCGTCCCTCACCCCACCGCTGCTGCTCGCCTCGACCGCCCAGAGCGACGGAGGGGATCCTAAACCTACGCGATAGCACAAAGACGGGACTCTCCTCCTAAGTCCACCGGGCGAAGTTCCTGTAATTATCCGTAGCCGATGATTTTGGTGTTCTTAAGTTCTGTAGAATTGAATTGAATTGAATTGGCCTTATTTTACTTGGCGAGACTCGGGCCATCAGGCCCGCTCTTCCGTCTGACCACGCAAATTTCGCTACGCTCCTTTCACCAACTACCAGAGGAAGGAGGTATTTCTTGGACGAGAAACAGGCGATTTTGAATTTAGCTCCGAGACGTCATTTAGGCTTGAGGATCTTTTACATGCAAGTAAATCTACTAACATGGGACAGCCGGCTTTACTTCCCCTCCGAAGGAAAGCGTACGAAGGATTTTTTCGCCCTTAAAAATCCACGGTTTGGTCGGGTTTGAACCCGCCGTATACCAGTCCAATACGCTAACCGTTACACCATCGCCGCCGCTTAGAAGCAAAGAATAGGGCGCAGTATTTCGCTTATTTATTTCTACCGAATCGTCAAAACATAGCTAAAACATCGAACCGTTCAGATGGCGATTTCTTAAAATTAACTTGAATTCAACGTTCGAAATGTCCCTAAGTTGCTTGTAATTATCGGAACACTGCGTGCAAGCATCTACCTGAGTACAAGAGGAATCCTTCCGTGATTAGCGTCTGTATGACGCAACGCCAACAGCCACTCAACGTGACAAGGGCACTGCCCGCGTTCGTATTTCCTCCTCGCCATCGCTATGCAATCTAAATTTCACGCAAGGTTTTGTAATGAGATATGGGCGAGGGGCACGAACGCGAATGAAGGAGCTCCATTCTCCCTCGCATTGTTTCCTCGTCTTTTTTTGCTCCGAAGCACTCGTTACGTGCGCTGAAAGCCGCATCTTGACTACCGGCGCTCCCTGAGCGCAGTTCATTAGCACTCAAAAAGCCCAGTAACAGCTTGCTGGAACTAATATCACAACTCTCGGTTCTTCGTCATGTTATAGGAACGTGAATGAGATGGGGTATTTAAACGTACCTCTTGTTGTTGCATGGAAATGTGTTCTTTTTACTTTTAATATTTTTTATTATTCTCCTGCCATATTGTTGCAATAATGAAGAAAACATTATTAGAACGCGGAGACAAGATGTCTAGAAACACAATAGCATTAATTAGCATTGGGAAGCAAAACGAATTGGGAGTCGTGACATTCTGTTTCCTTGATTACTTGGGAACTCTTTTCAATTGGCATATCAAAAAGAGTGAAGCACTAATTGTGGTTTCACATCTTTTTTTTTACACAAAACTTTTGATAAATATGCTACAGATTCTAGGTAGAAATGTACATATTTCTCTCTTTTAAAGCTTGTTATACTCTTCAGAGCGTAGGGCATTGATACCTGGCAGTTATTACATATAATATTTTATTGACAAGAAAATCAGAATCTTGCAAGCAGAACATAAAAGCGAACAGCACAGATCATTCCAAAACGTTTAATTGCAACGTTATCTGTCCGAAAACTTTTCACATTCCGCCAAGTCGGGGCAAGTAATTATTGCACGGCATCTCGATCGAGAGTCGTGCCGCTGTCCGGCAGCGTTGGGTCTCTTCACCGGCGCCTCCGTGTTGCAGAATGGCTACCCAGCGCGCCGCCGCTCGCTGGTGGACGACGCGCGCTTCGAGGCGCTCGTCGTCAAGCAGACGAAGCAAAGCGCGTTGGACGAGGCGCGCCAGCGCTCCAACGGTGAGTAGCGGAAACATCTCAGCCCCTCCCCTCCCCTCCCCTGCCCTCCCCGCCCGCGCCACAACAGGGGCCTCGCAGCGACACGGACTGGCGTCGAGTTCTGTCGTTCTCACCCTGACAGTTAAAAAAACTTATGAACAGATTTATTTTATGAAAAAATATTTTTTTTAAATGTTTGCAACAAATTATGTCATTATTATACTGTTTAAAAGTCGAGTGTTCGACGGTTTGAGTTCTTTCGTACACATTCTGACATTTTCGAACATATGAACATATGAAACAACTTTTTTTAAAAAGCGCACTTTTTAAATTTGGTAAAGTTCATATTTTATATCAGTATTATACTATTTAGAACTCCAGTTCTCACTAGAGAAATATAAAGCCTTTTACAGAATGGCTCAAAATCATCTTTAATAAATAAACTTGTAGGACATGACGAAGATGATCACTTTTTGCCACGTAACATGTCATTATATAATGAAATTGCACACGTGACATTCTTCTCCGGCTAGAAGGCAACTCTTTATAGTTAAGTATTTCGAAGGTACAGGTTGTGATAGAGTAAAAGACTTCACGTACCTGCCAAACGCCGGTGCTAGATGGGTTGCCCACCAATCAGGGGCAAATACTATGGAACTTTGTTTAATGAGTTGTACTACCACGTGAGGTGATCGTAATTGATCTCCCTGTAATGCCCAATTTTGTGTTAAAACATTTCTTCCGAGGCTCTTATCGATTTCTTTTTAATTATTCACAATAGTTCTACAATTCTGAAATGAGGAAAACTAAAAACAGTTAAAGAGAATAGAAGCATTTTCTAAAATACAATAGAGGGAAAATTATTCGGAAAATATTCCCTGTGAGGCCCCAGTTACTTTCTTTTCCTTCCCATATAATAATTACAAGATGGTGGTGGATGGTTCTTCGATTTCTCATGTGATATAACACGTACAATGGAATTACTACTTTTCTCTCTTATTTATTGTATATTTTTGGTTGTATTTTGCATGATGGTGGTGGTTGTCATAAAAGACAATGTGCATTCTCTCTTTAGCTTCATCACTACGCTCTAGTGAATTAACATGAAAGAGACCGGCAAGTGGGAGGCAGATTAACCAGAAAATGCTTAATCTTCATAGTGGTGACAGGTAAGATGAATTTGTAGTAGTTTTATATCGAACCAGACTCTATGACCCTTGAAAATATTTCGTTTCTGTTCAGTAAGAGTTCATTTTTCAAACATTGTATGATGCGTTTTGGAGCTTCTCGGGCTATCAAGTTGGTCGTGTTAAGAATGTTTTCGTATTTTTGTAAACATGAAAGCTCCCGAATCACAAACAGATGCTTTACTTCTTACTTGTAAATTTGGATCCCGGAGAGTTAAGCAAATAAAGTTAAAACGTAACTTCCGTCAAGAGTCTTACGATAGCCACCCGAGGTGAGCAACACCAAACCCGACCTAACATCACGAACTTCTCAGAAGCTTCCTCATAGTCTTAACTCTCCAACTCTGGTCACGGAGACTGGTTCACCAACAGCCTCATTATATTTAGCTCCCGTCCACACATAACCTCACTCTCCGCGTCTTTGTCGCTCGTTTTTCCTCCTGCCCGAGCTGGAACGCACCTGGCATGCCGTCTCCTTCCGTCGCTTACGCATGCCCCCGCCCGCCTGCCCGCCTGCACGCTTGCAAGAGCGCCCGCCCCTGACTCCAGGCCGCGCGGCAACGGCGGCCTTGCCCGCGGTGGTCAGCCCGCCCTCCCGGCCGCTCGTCCGTCCGCCCGCCCGTCCGTCCACCTGCGCAAGGTCGCGCTCGCAACTTCCCTCCACGCGGCGCGGCGCCGCGCTGCCTCGTGCCAGCCCGCGCTCTCGATGATCGAGAACTTCGCTTTCTCAACTTCGCCCGCCGCTGCACTGCTCGCAGCGTTTCAGTTCTTGCAAGCGTCGCTTAGCGCGCCTCCGCTCACTGCGAGACCTTGTTTGGAGCCTTTCGTAACCGGTGCAGCGCGTGTTTGGGACAGGATTAATCACTCGACGGACAAAAGATTCAGGAGGATGAATCATCAGGGTTATTGCCGCGCGAAAACCGTGTCGGTTTTCGTGGCCTGGGGCAACACGGATTGAGATCTCTGGGTCTTGGGTCGGTTTGTGCTCTCCAAGGTGAAGCATTCGGGCAATACAATGCGTTTTTGTTTTTGTTTTTTTTTTGCTTTGGGGAAGGCCACTGGTCGAAGCTGAAATTTGACTGTCATCTAAAAAAGGTTAGATTTAATTACAAAATTGGGGCAAGAATACAAGCAAAAAATGAGAGCACATTTCAAGCGATAGCTCGGTTTATGCTCGTCCGATCCTTGTGCAAAAACTCCTAATTGTTAGTTACGGCCGAGGGGAAGCCCACAAAAATGTGATGAAATTTTCAACAATGATTGCTTCAGAGCTTGTTAGGATACGCACGATTCAAGCAAGGAAGCTTTCTTATTGGGATGTAGAAAAAATAAACTTATCATATTGAGAAGAAGAGGGTGAATGTTTAAAAAAATTGTGGATCAGAAATATGAGGTCATGAAATATTTTAGAAACTGCTTATGAAAACAGCTTCCTAGAGTTCTACCCTACAAATAAATATAAATTCAAAATTAAAATAAAAGTAAATGTACCTCATTTCCCGGTCATAATTGTTGCGGGGCAAGAATCACCGCGTATTTCCAGTACTGATGGAATTGAGCTTAAATATCGGGAACACTATGAACAAGAAGATATGATCACAGCATCCTCTTGGTCCCAGAAATAAACTACGTCCAATCCTGGGTTCGTTTTATTGGTACCCGGGATGAATCAATGAATGTATAGATTTCATGAAAAAAAGACTAAGCTACAATAGTCGTTTGATCCTTAACTTTAAACTAAAACATTAAAAACACTTCTCTAAAAATGATAACAAATATGAGGAAAGGATCAAGTACGGTTGTTCAAGTACCGATCTCAAAAACGGAAAATGCTAAAGGGTCCGGTACAGCGGATATAACTTGTCGACCAGAGCATGTCGGATAGTGGATCTAAGAAGAAATAAACCGATCTAGATGGCGAGAGATCTCGGCTAGCGAATACGGTGGTGGTGGTTATGGTGATGGTGGTGGTAGTGGTGAGCTTGGGCGTGGGCGTGGGTGTGGGCGAGGGCGGCGCGTGACACGTGCGTGTGTCGCAGACTGCCCGGCGGCCGAGGACGGTGACGTCGCCGTGGAGGTTGTGGAGCAGATCCCGGCGCAAGAAGAGCAGGAGCCTGCGGTGCAAGGTGAGTCTCCCCGACCCCCCCCCCCCCCCGACCCCCGAATTTTTTGCATTTGCTTGCCCCCAGCTCCCTCCCAAGGCGATCCGACTGTGATGAGACGAAATGAAGTATTGAGCTTTTTGCGGTTTAATCACATTTTCGGTTAGAGATTGCTTGGAAATTTGTCTCTATAACTACATATTGAAGAAATAAGACTTGACCTTTTTGAAAAAATAATGCATAAATGGCTTAAAAGATACTGAATCTACTTCATATTGTTAGAACTCGGATCATCTGATTACGATATTCTTTATCTGCTTTGCAAACGGTGGGCGCACATGATTTATACCAACATACATTTCGATAAAATTCACTCATAAACGTATGACTTATTTGTTTAAACATTTGTAATATTAGATTGAAAAATACTATTTTAGTCCTGTTGAATTCATTTATACCCTTCGTAGACATCTAAAGGCGAATATTTTGGTACTTTCTGTTTCTTCATTAAATTCACCTTTAGCTCTTTTAAAAATATAGTGTTACGTTGCAAAATACAAAAAAATTATAGAAAATTAGGTCCATCTTCAGGGGTTAACCAGGCTTCTCGCTCATAGCGAAGCGTCCTATGAATTCGTTTTACGATTGCAAGCAACCACGTGAAGCAAGCCCTCGCATGCGTCCCCGTGCGCCCGCCGCGTGCCCTTCGCCTCCCCGCCCCTCCCGCCCCGCGCTTGGCCGCTCGGCCGCTTGGCCGCTCGGCCGGTCGCCCGCTGAGCCCTGGATGTCGCATGCAGAGATCGCCGCAGAGGAGCCGCAGAGCCCTGCCTTCGAGGAGCTGCAGTCGGAGCCCGAGCCCGAGCCCGACACCCCAGAGCAGCTGCCCGACGCTCGCCAAGCCAGCGATGGTACGTGCGCTCGCGCTACACCGCGCGTTGCTCATTAGGGCCTGGCAGGGGTTTCCACGTCGACGTGATGGCAAACCACCACATCTATCAAGAAGTCACGATGTTTATTCCACCATAATTTTATCCTAGCGATAGTAAAATAAGGGTTTCAAATTCTTGTGTAAGAAATAATTGCCAACTAGTGATTCTAACATAAAACTATTGTCCAAAAGCTTGGTTCACGAAAGTAATCCAATTTTCGAAAAAGTAATCCACAAAGGCATTTATAAGTCAATTAAGTATTTCTACTTTCACATCCACATCTATCAGGAAGTCACGATGTTTATTCCACCATAATTTTATTCTAGCGATCGTGAAAATAAGGGTTTCAAATTCCTGTGTAAGAAATAATTGCCAAATAGTGGTTCTAACTTAAAACTATTATCCAAAAGCTTGGCACACGAAAGTAATCCAATTTTCGAAAAAGTAAGCCACAAAGGCATTTATAAGTCAATTAAGTATTTCTACTTTGGGAGGAAACGTTTCCTGAAATAGTAGTAAATGGAAACTGAGTTTTCAATTCACCGGAATTAAAGAAAGATAAACAAGCAAATCTATTTCTTACGAGTTGATGGCCTTCTAGGTTTAATACATTTGTGAAAGAAACACTCAATTTCAAACACAAATTCGCGTCAAACGCATCTTAGAATGCACACGTAGAATTTTCTGGTCCTCTTCGAACTAAGGACAATCGGCCTTTCTTAATTCTCGGCATAAGGGGTGGCGGTGCAAAATTACATCACAAATATAAATGTTATTTTAAATTATTTAATCATACTGGAGTTACTAGTACGTCGGCAGATCGATAACAATATTCCCTACAACACAAACACAAATTGCAATCCTATTTACGAAACAGGCTGAAGAATTCACTGAAATTGAATGTAATTTCAATTAATTACGGCAGTGTTGTCTATTAGCTCCCAAAATAAAACCAGAAAAATCAACCCAATATTTCGGATGAGCCGCGCCTTCAGTTCTCTCGGCGGTGGGTGATGGAAATTCGTCCAGATATCAAAAGGGGAGTGCCGCTGCTGTGGCGTGGGCGACCGAAGTTACAGCGCGCCCCTCCGCCGCTGCCGCTCCGTCGCGGACGAGGAAAATGACCTTTTTAAAAGTCGCCGCGCGGGCACTGAAAGAAATGGACACTTAGTGAACTGTAAAATTGAGACCTCGCCCCTTTCCTTCCGCGAGAACACGCTGCGTCAAAAGGTCCTCCTCCCCGCCCCGCCCTCGCCCCCGCCCCTCACCGCCCGCGCTCCTTCGCCATTACGCGACGGGGCGCAGCGCTCAAAAGCCCTTCCGTTGCACGCCCTTCTCCCTTCCCTTCACCCTTCCCTGCGCCGCAACTTTGCACCCCCGGCCCTGAAACCCTCCTGCCCGACTTTGCGACCTCCCACTCTTCACCACTTGCCGCTATTCCCCTCGCGCCTCACACGACTCTCCCCCGCTTCTCAAGCTGTTCTTTTCTTAAGCCGTCTGAAATATTACCCCCGTGACGCTAACTCTCCAGATTTCTGCATATTTTCTTCACTCTCTTCTTCCGTTACGTGGTTCTCTTCTGACACTCTCATCTCTCTATAAAGAATTTTTCTCATACTCATTTTCTTCTTCCTTCATCCCTCCTTGCAATAAACCTCTCAATTAGAAAAATATGATTTTACTTATCGCTCCTTCTTCATCGTTTTCTGCAATGCTTTTCTCCATTCCTTTCATCTCTTCTCATGCATCTATCAAACATTTCCCCTGTCACTGTACTTCATTCATATTTTGCTATTCCGTTTCGCCTATCGTCCCATTTCCGCGATTCTGGACTCTCCTCTTTCGCCTTCTACATCTCCGCATCTCCCGGCCTTCGGACTACACGGCAGAATTCTGGTGGACCGCCGCCACAAAGCAACCCTCAGAGCGAGATCAACTGCGCGTGAAGGGAGCAGATTTCAATTGAGACGAGGGCGGGGGGGGGGGGGGGGGGCAAAATTACTCAAGTCAAACGCGTTATTGTCTCTTCACGAGCGCTGCGGTACTCCGGGACTTGAAGAGACATTTATTCGGTAATCTGCGTTGAGATCAGAAGTGGTCTTGACTCCCAACTCCGCCGTCGCTTTCTCCACTGCTTTTTACGAATTCTTACCTCGGAGTAGGACGCTTGCTTTAAGAATAGAATCACTTTTACAATGAACAACAATGCTCTTCATTTGGAAACGTTTTAGAAACTGTTTTCAGTAGTTTTTTTTCACATATCTGTGCATAACGCAATAGAAATCGTCATAGAAAGTCATGAAATAAATTGCATTTTAATAAAAAATAATTCAAAATTAATTAAACATATCACACCTACATTATTATTTCACAAAATAATTTACGAGAATTATTCGAGAGTCTCGTGGTATGTTTTGTCCCAGACTCGACTACATTTTGAGTGTATTACCTAATTAAAGTTGTCTTAATGAATGTCTTCTGCGAGAATTCATTTGCTTTTAGCCTTTTCCCATTAGACTAACTTGTAGAATTTTATTGTCTTAACACAGAAATTTTAAAGAAAAGATTTACATAATACGGTAGCGCCGAACTACACAAGTTCTCCGAATTCCAAATCAAGCCAGTCATCGCGTTCGGAAAATGCATCAACTACCCGAACAAAAGAACGGGCCTCCGGTGAGGCCGAAGGAAGTCCGTCGTTGCGCCTGTCCTTACCTAAGAAGCGCCCCCTTTGTGCGTCACCCCTCGGGCCGCGCCCGTGGCGAGCGTGCGTGTGCGTGCGTGCGTGACGTCCTCGGCGGCAGGTGGCTGCGCGTCGCCATCGCCGTCACCTTCGCATTCCTCGGCCGCGGGGCGCGGGGCGCGGGGCGTGGGGCGCGGGGCGCGGGGCGTGGGGCGAAGGCGAACCCACCCGCACGAGATCGCGAAAGGCCGCTCGCTACACCCGGGGGCGACGCCCGTCCGAGCCCAGGTGCGCGAGCCCGCAGGGGTGGCGGCGTCCCTCGCAGGGCAGGAAGGAAATGGAGCGCTAAAAAGCATAGAAATGTATTAATAACTGTTATTTTGTAATGCCAGTGGTCAATGGAAAATTGTCCGGTTACCACTCATGACACGATATGAATTGTTGGCTTTTTCAAGTTTGGCACCAATGGGAATTGTCGAATGATTTAATTTTTGTTCGCACGTGGTAGGGTTCCTTTGTGTGCCACTTGCACATTGTGTAATATGACACTCTGAGGATCTTCCGGCCATTGAATATCCACCGCCCGAACTGCTTTACAGTTATATCTCATATCCACTTAAAAATATTACATATATTACACGACGAAAACAAAACGAAAGTAGAGTTACGTATTATCTCCCCTTATGCTTCATTGGAAGGATTCAAGTCGTCCGTGATCCACCACTTCCCACCGGACGTGCAAAGCGGTTGAAAATGGCGTGTTTTAGGTAATAACTCTTCTGGCAGTAAAACAACAACAAAACGAAATGCAACAAAGAAACTGATGTTTGATTGATCTGCACAACATATTCTGATGTTCGCCATTGTAGATGATTACTCAACGAAGTTATACTTTTTTGAATTTTGTAGAAATAAAAAAGGATAAATAAAATTCACTTCTTCTCCCTAAATTTACGCAAGTGGATCTTTTACTAAATTCACATCCCCTCTCGAAGACTAAGCTTCATAGCTCTACCTTAGGTGTCAGAAGACGTCATGCACCGAAGACACAAAAGTCTAAGTAAAACTATGCTTTAGAATTTAAAAACTCTTTTGAGAAAAGTGAGTTTCGCGGCGGGGGAGGTCGCCTACGGCCGCGTGCGGCGGTGGCTAAGGGAGGGCGCGTGGCGTTCCAGACGCTGAGCTGACGGAGGAGGAGATGCTGCTGGCGACAGCGGCCGCGGAGAGCGCGGAGGCGGCGCAAGCCGTGCAGCACGCGGCCTTGGTGCTGCGCCTGCGCGACGGCGTCGGCGCGCTCGCTCGCATCCTCAAGACCATCGAGGTGAGCCCGGCCGCGCCGCTTGGCGCCCAACGTGGGGCTGCTCATTTGCAATCTCCTCGGCGAATCGGCATTCTTTTCTTTTTTTTTTGTATTCCAGCATTATAAAAACATGATAAAACCAAATCAATCATCCAACCTAACATTAAAGCATGCAAATGTTAAATAAACCATTCCAATCCCAATCCAACACCTTAAAAACGGAGCAGTGATGCCAAGCTCAAAATGCTAAGAATGCCTATTCCTAACAATGAAAAATCTATTGTATCCAAGCCCTTGAAAGGCCACATGGCCGAACAAGAAGAAAATAAATGAAAAAAGCGTTATAAAAGAACTTTTTCTGTTTGCAAGAAGTCGTTCATAATCGGGTATTTTACGGCACAAATGATGACGTGTTAGATTTTATGTTACGAATGATTGCGTCATCACACATTCAGCCAATCGTAGCGTGAGAATCGGGGGAGGTAGAGCTAAACGGAACAACCGGCCACAGTTTACTCGCACGATGTCAAATACCCGAGTCGTCACAGGGAAGTTGTTTCGCAAAATTAAGTTTGATTCTCTTTTAAATGTATAATGCTGTTATACAAAAAATATAGTATGCAACTCGTTTATAATGTTGCTTTATTATATTCGTACAAATTTGAAAACTCGCTCCTATAGTCGCTCGTTTTCAAAACATATGCTCATACAATAAAGCTTAACATTATAAACAAATTGCGTAGACTACTACTCTTATTCAGATAAATGAAAAATAATTAACATAAATGTCGAGTGCTTAATATAAACGCGTTATGTTACGCCTCTTCTTTAAAATTGTCATTTTTTCAGTTGCGTCACTGTTCATCTCAAACAGAGATTTTTTCCAATATATGCTCAATTTATGGGTTTAGAACAATTAGAATGAATTATGTGTTTTAATTTGGATGGTTTTATTGTATTACAGTCTGAAAATATTTTATTATGATTAACTATTATTTATTAAATATTGTTTACTTCAATGAGACTTCCTTTAAATGATTAACGTTACGACGAAAACACAATAATCTTCCCAGAAAACGTACTACAATTTGGAGACAATCATTAAGATAATACGTTTCAGTGACATACATATATATGAGAAATATAGAACCATATTTCTAAGATAACTGGAAAGGAATGTTTAAGGTTTCGGGGGCATGTGTTAAACCTTGAGTTTCCAAACCTTGAGAATAAATAATCCAAATCCGCCAACGAGTTGCGGCGTGTTGGGCAGTCCGAGCGAGCTTTTGTGCGTGTGCTTGCAGAACTTCAAGGGCACCGTGACGCACGTGGAGACGCGGGCGGCCAAGGGGGCGGGCGCGCGCGCAGACGCCCTGGTGCGCGTCGACATCTCGCGCCAGCAGCTGCTGCTGCTGCTGCGCGCCCTGCGCCAGAGCGCCGCGCTCGCCTCCGTCGCGCTGCTCGCCGACACGCACGTCAGCATCAAGGGTAAGCCACGCCCACACACCTCCTGACTCGCCCTTTTCACTCTCTCGTAGACGTTGTAAAGGGAAAGTTATGTAATGCTGCGGAAAACCGATTTCGAGATTTCAATGGAGATACACGTTTTGGGGTTCCTTGATACTGGAAAAGTAGTTTTTTTTCAAAACATCTTTCTGTCCGTCTGTCTGTGAAAAACATTAGTGCCTAACCTAATCGTAGGATTTTTTCCGAAATGAATCTCTGTCGGCTGTTCTGGCCCGACTCGATGCTCTGCGATTTTGAAAATCATTTATATTTTTACTTTACACGGAGGCCCTGGGATATTTTCAATTTTTTCTCAAAAATGGCTCCAATATTTTTTAAGTGGCGTCAACAGCACTGATCATTAACGACTACGTACATTTACATTATATAAATTATTCTAAAAAGTCGTAATATTTGCATCAGTTATAAAAGCAGAACCTAACAACATTGGACAAAAACATAGTATATCTTTATAAGATACAAATATATAATTTTCTTAAAAACGAAATTGCAGTATCTCACACAGTTAATGCCTAACTTCACTAATTACCCAGTTATATATACATATAACTTTCTCAGTATATTTTCTCCTTCAGTATATTTTTCTAAGTTCTCTTAATATAGTTCTCCTTCAGTATGTTTTTCTAAGTTTCTAAACATATAATTTTCCACACCACGTGGAGTTTCCTTATAAAGAATGTTTTATTTAAACTGATTTTAAATTGTACTTTTATTTCTGAAATTAATTTTTTAAGTGATTAAATCTATTGGGAATTAAAGTGGAACGTTGAGTAAATCCACAAATGTATTAATTTTGTTGTCTGAAATTCGATATTACCTAAATATTACAACCCCAATTTCTATAAAAAGTTTATTTTCTTAAATTTAGTTAAAAAATAAAAACAACCAAATCTACAGAAATGAAATATTACGACGTACGAATTATTAATACGTTCTTTGTCAACATATAGTATCAAAAGACCGTTTATGAGAAAATGATAAATTCTTAAAATCACGTATTTTAAAAATATATCTAGTAGACAGAGAATCTTACTTTGAATATCTATATGCTATCAAATAATAAAGATACACTATTGATATTGTACGAGTGTGATAAAATAATATACGAAAAAAGAATAACTGAAAAACGAAAAAAATAATAAGAAAACTTAATTTAGATAAAATGAGTGCGGTTTTCTCAGTTGACTATATATGTTCAACGTGTGCTCGTGGTTTTTCAGACCCCTGGTTCCCCCGTCATGCGTCGGAACTCGACAACTGCAATCATCTGATGACCAAGTACGAGCCTGAGCTCGACATGAACCACCCTGGCTTCGCAGACAAGGTCTACCGCGAACGCCGCAAGATGATCGCCGACATTGCCTTTGCATTTAAGCAGTAAGTGCTCACTTCTCAACACTTCACTCCTTTTATGCGTATTTTAAGATGATCGCCGACATTGCCTTTGCATTTAAGCAGTAAGTGCTCACTTCTCAACACTTTACTCCTTTTATGCGTATTTTAAGATGATCGCCGACATTGCCTTTGCATTTAAGCAGTAAGTGCTCACTTCTCAACACTTCACTCCTTTTATGCGTATTTTAAGATGATCGCCGACATTGCCTTTGCATTTAAGCAGTAAGTGCTCACTTCTCAACACTTCACTCCTTTTATGCGTATTTTAAGATGATCGCCGACATTGCCTTTGCATTTAAGCAGTAAGTGCTCACTTCTCAACACTTCACTCCTTTTATGCGTATTTTAAGACTAGGTATCAGTGCTTTTGAAAAGGCTGAGGCCGAAGAAAATAATTTCCGAGAATATGTATGAGAATTTTAGTGTTTTATCAAGGACAAACAGCAATGTTTTAATCGGAATTACCGTTTCATTTCCCGATATCGCTTGAGTATATCCACAACTTGTTTTTATTTTTAGTTTCTTAACGTGAATGTAAATGAAACGCACGTGTGTAAGCTGCTTACATTCCTGAGAAGGGTGCGGAGGGGTGACATTTTGGCCGAATGAGAGATGATGAAGGAAGGTGGCTAATTAATGGGAATTTAATGTTTTGGAAAGCTGCCAAGGTCTCGACAGATTTGAAAATTACATGCAGATGTGGCGGTGTTGATGTTTCATTTGAGGAATTCATTTTGGACGTTTGAAACTGTCAGACCTGAAGGCCAATGTAGAGGGTAGTATTAAATTGTGGGGAGTAAGTGGAAGTTGGGTTATATGAAAATGGTTAATTCTCAGTAAATTATTCAACGTTGTGGGAAATAATGTCGGTGGTTTGGGAGTAACCCTGCAAAATTTATACACCAGACAACGCTGAATTTATCATATATTGGAATTTTCTAATTATCTTGAAATGTAAAACCAACACTTTTATTTAAGAGCTAAGACAAAAAAGTAGACTTGATAGTCTTCGATAGTTCGATAATTTTATAATTCATCTATTTCATAATAATATTACGCATACGTTTATTCCATAATCATGCCTGTTACATCACTGAGTCGCATGGTATTTACTTGGCGCGACAACCTGTAAACAGGCTCAGGCCTACCGATGACGTCCCTGCCTCGAGGCTAAGGGTTAAGGAGGTACGTATGGTTAGCACGTAGACATTCCCACGCCGTATTCTGGTCTTCTCCACCTGACCAGTAAATTTTCTCATCGTCACACAGCAACATATACTGAGACATTGCAAGGAAAACGCACACTATAGTCTTGGCTAGATCCAGGGTTGCCAGAATACTATCACGCCTTGTCGCCATTTACAATGCCACATGTCGCCAAAAGTCGCCAAGCATTCGACAGATGTCGCCATTAAACCGCCAAAGTTCAAAACGGTATAAGCTGTTAATAAAAAACACATCTCATTAAAAATGCTATATTTTATTGAAAAAATGGATGAAATGTATTATATTTTAAACATTAATCTATAAAACTCTAAAACAAAACAAACTTTCTTATATGATTAGCATCGAAATCACAATTATACCCACAATTATGAGTGTTATTAAACCCATTCAGTGTTTAATACCAATAGTGGCAGTGTCCAACATAACAGTATTCAAGAACAGTAGTACCAACATAACTAGAATAGAATTACTACATCATTGGTTACATTCAAAAGCTTTGCTTTTTATTATCGCAGGCATATAAATATGAATTGTTTAATTAAAAAAATGAAGTAGCCAAAAAATCGCCAAGTCGCCAAATGTAAATTTTTGTCGCCAATAATTGAGAATAGTCGCCAGTTTGGCGAGAAATCGCCAAATCTGGCAACCCTGGCTAGATCGGGAATCGAACCCGGGGACGCGTAGTGGAAAAAGAGCACACTAAGAGCTAGCCACGAACCCAAGACGCATGGTACTTATATAATTTAATCGTGAAAGGATTTCTGGTACTTGAAAAAATGAAAAATTTTAAAGTGAAATTTTCGTACATCGTCTCCGCTTACTTAAAAATCCAAGTTGTGAGGACGAGCGAGAGCAGAATGAACCAGACGGCGCTGTGTGTTGTTGCAGTGGAGACCCCATCCCCACCATCGAATACTCGCCTGCTGAGACTGCCACGTGGCGCGTGGTCTTCAACAACACCGTCGACCTTCTGCCCAAGTACGCGTGCGCCGAGTACAGGCGTGTCTTCGGCATGCTCCAGGAAGCCAACATCTTCACTCCAGACCGCATCCCGCAGCTGGAAGAAATGTCGTCTTTCCTCAACCGTAAGGATTGCCTCTTTTCTTTATGTAACACGAAAGTTATTGGTTGTTAAGTGGAAGTTTAAGGAGTATGATATATGAAATATAATTAGTAGCTTTGTTAGCTTAAATAGTAATGACGTTACTGCCAATTAAAATAAGCGGTATTAATTAAGGCAGGAGAGTATTCATTTCTAGTTTTTCGCTATGTGAATGGCTTGTATGCCCACTTCAAAGTGGTTTGGAATCTTGGGAGAAAATATGATATGGACTTGTTGACAGTAGCCATCCCAGGAGGGTACCTGATAGCGATACGTTACAAAGTAATGTTCGCATTATGCACCAGCGGACGGTATTTCAAGAAGAAATTAACATTCTAAAACGGTCGGTTTTATTAACGAACTATGAGGGATCTAAACTGAAATTACTCCTCGATAAAAATCTTTCTGTTTCCTCCCTTGTGATTTTCAAAGATTGAATCTTCTTTCATAAATAATTTTAACAATTCATTAATAGTCAGATAAATATAATATTGTAAATAATATTTTCTCTCCGTCAACTTAGAAGTTATATTCAAAGTTATTATCTCATTTATTCACTAAATTTCAATCTGCGAGGATCTAAATAATACAAACGTATTTTATCATCAGCCGTTTTTCAATCATTACACGGCAAGATTTTTTTCCGTCCCAAAGAGAGGATTGAGGCCTGGCAGCAACCCAGGGGTTTGGACCAGCTGTGAAGTCTCGACGAGAAAGAGGCATAAATTCAGTAACTGTAGACAAGCCAAGGGTGGGGATATTTTCGAATCACAATACCGATGAGCCAACTCATTGTGCTAAAACATATCTGATGGCCTATAGCGAGTAAACATATTATAAACAATTTAAACCTACAACATTGCGAAGTGACGTATGGCTAATCTGATTACCTTATTGTCTCATTCGAAACTCACAGCAGTTCATTTTTATTTACTGAGAGCTTTGCAGTGCCAGGAGTTCAGCGTCCACGTACCTCAGTAAAGTCATATTTCGCCGCTCCGGAAGGCCGAAATCGCTAAGGCAGTAGTGCCGTAGCGATCTCGGACCGAAGGATCGCGGGTTCGAGTCCCGCCCCGGCCATAGTTGTATTGTGTTCGTCCTTTCACACCCCTGTCATCATCACATCGTGTCATCCACATAGTTACCATACCGTTACACGCAATAGTGAACGCTAATGACGTAGTAGTTGATGCGACTTTAAATAACAAAAAAATTGATATTTCGTACGAAAGCTCTCCATTGATATGTAATAATGATATACTTTGCCAAAATATTGGCTATGTTCTCTGTGGGAGTTGAGAGCCGTGGCTCGCGTGCGCAGGGCACACCGGCTTCCGGCTGCGCCCCGCCGCCGGCCTGCTCACGGCGCGTGACTTCCTGGCCAGCCTGGCCTTCCGGATCTTCCAGAGCACGCAGTACGTGCGCCACACCTCTTCGCCCCACCACACCCCCGAACCGTAAGTACTCGTCCCCTCAGAGGAGACTAGTCCCACTGACTGGGACGGCTCGCTTACTGTCGGGAATGTAACTGTAGTGTCTGTTCGTGCGCTCGGCAATTGAATTGTTTATTTCAGAAACCCTTCAAATGCCAAATTCCTCGTTTCGAGAAAACTGAGAAAATTTGTAAAAATTTTTCAGATTAGAAAATATTTTTACTTATTAAAACAGTTGATAAATGATTTTTTTTCACATAAATATGCACTAAACAATGTATCTGTCCTCTTGCAACAATAATCCGTCAGTAAAGCGTGTTTAATTTTGGCGTTTGACGAGTTTCTGATATAAGCGATTCAGTTCTGGTTACAGATGCACCTTCTTTCATTTGTTCGGTTGTAATTGACTCACCTACATGCGGATTCGATATTTTCTCATGTGATCCAATTGTCTGAGGAAAATATAGCGCCATGAGAGATAATTGAAATTAAGATGTTCCATGCTATTTGAAAATTCCTTCTTTTTAAAAACATTATTTTTGTGATAAGTATATGTATATTAATTTAAGATGGAGAACTGAATGTGAGATTCGGACACAAACGGAAACACAAACCTTGAAAACGGTGTTATTTTATATTTATGAGTGTGAAATAAGATACGATTTGCAAGAGAGCCTCAGAAAATAATATATTTGTCCCAATAAACGCATAATGACTCTGGCTTTATAAGGTGAAAGATTTTGCTGCATGGAATGTTAGTTTTGAACGACAGATAATAGGTTTTTGCTTTTTTGCGTGCCACATTGTAAAATTGTTATATTGTGCATCAAAACAAAAAGGAATTAATTGCATACGTAATTTTAAAATTTTTATTCTCCTCACTTTGGGAACACCAACGGATAAATAAATCCAGGCATCAATTCTTGTATCTCAAGCTGATTTGGCAGAAGTCAAGGTCGTGAAATAAACTATAATGTAACTTCACGTAATGATGTAAACGAAGGTAAAGTAAAGTCAGGCATCTGCGTAGCCTTGTTTACGACCCACGTCTGTCCGACCAAACGAACAGGAAACAGACGTTCCAACAACACCAAACAACGCTCACTTGAATGGCGCGAGGCGAAAGTCAACTCTTTTTCTAGATATTAGCCAATGGACAACTTTCGCTTCATAAAACCTGATCAACCGAGAGAACTGGGTTAAAGCGACAACTACTCTATTCGGAATCCAAGGTTACTTGTTCAAGTTCAGAGTATGGTACTTTTTTAAACCCCTGGTTTAGGTATAGATACGTGCACTAAATGGCTTTATTCCGGATAGAAACTCAAGATTTCCAAACCCCGCTCTCTCCACTTAGGTAACGAATCTAAGATTTCACAAGTCCGAAACAACTAGTTCAAGGTAAATTCAGCGGGAGAATTTCTTTTTGGTCTCTAAAATTTAGCTGATCTAATAAACGATGTAGCAAGAATGGGCAAAATGATGACCCAAATGACCTGCAATTAACCAATGATAATGTAGATATAAACATTACCTAAACATTGAGGAAGAAAAGAGTTGTTAGGATATAAAGGGAAAATAGTGCTGGATTCTTTTATTTAAATTTAAATTTTCGTATGGCAGTTTGAGATTTATTTTAATCTCCTAAGAGATTTACTCTGATAGGCAATGGTTTCTTTCTTCGAAATGAACCAAGAATAAACGCTAATTACGGGGGTTTAAGCGCCGGCTCTGGGGAGCTCGCGGTGCAACCAATTAGCGGGGGGCGCCAGGTAAGAGGATCCAGCAGGGGGTGGGGCGGGGTGGGGCGGGGCGGAAGGACGCCGACGGGGAGCGGCCCCCGGGACCCTATTTGATTACTCGAACGCAGGCGGAAGGGAAGTGGAGCCTCAAAAAGTTATCTCCGCTTGCCTGCAATTCGAGAGACCTGCGAGACCGAATGATTGTTTCCTGACTGGAGCGAGAGAGAGAGAGAGAGAGAGAGAGAGAGAGAGAGAGAGAGAGAGAGAGAGAGAGAGAGAGAACAGACAGAGACGGCGACGAGAGGTAGCGTGGAGACAGAAAATGCGGTAGACTCTTTTTTATTCCCCTATTCTCCAGAGCACTTTCTGATGTGTATTGTCCGCGTATTTTCAGGTCTACTGAGTTCGAGAATCGTGACAGGTTGCCACAAAGTCCTCCCGAGCCATGTGCCACTTTCCCCCAAACACATTTCTCCACTCTAAATTTCACTGGCTCAAAAAAGTAATGTGATGTAAGCAGTAAATTTCCACTGCCGTTTGAGGTTGATAGATAAATCTTTCGATTTCATGAATCGTAATATTATATAATTAATTTTTCATACGTAGACTATTTTATGAGTGCAGGGTTTTGAAGTTAGTTGTATATTTTTCCTTTTTAAGTTAATACAAAATAAGAATTCAATCTTTGTTTTCATAAAAGCCAGTAATCCAAATTTAATGTTTGAACTACAATTTTCCGCTACTCTAGCATTTTTCCATGTAATTAAGTGTATTTACTTTCATATCCGAACGAACATACTTCTTCTAGAATTATGCCAGCATGCAATACAATTATTAAAACACGATCAAAAAATGGAGGGCAGTCTCTCCCGCCAGAACGGCCAGGTCCTTTGCCAGAGAACAGCGTTAACTCGGTCGAAGGGAGGTGGCCTGGGGGAGAACCCGCATAGCGCTATTTCAACGGGAAATCGAGTTAGAGATGCGTAATAACAACGTGCTAAAGGGGGGTACTGTTAATTGGCTGTCAATACGGGGGCCGATGACTGGGAGAGGCCCCCTCATGGGCTCCCGGATCCATTACGCCGCCTAATGCGATTAGCGCGTCTTCTGCCACCGTCACCTCTCTCCCTCCCTTTCTCCATCTCGCTTCTTCTTTACCTCTTCTCTCGCTCCGTCGCGCTCTCTCCCCTCCGCGGTGCCACGCCCCGCGCCGCTCAGTCGCCCACGCGCCGGAAGTACTGTGCTGCCCATGAGCCGATGCAACTCGCCGCCACCGAAGTCTCCAACTCTTCATTAAAGGGGAATTGAGCGGGATAATAGTGAAGACAGCACCTCGTGGATAATGGAAGGGTTGGGCTCCACACTATGTAATACCTAGAATATATATTGAAAGATGCTCCACGTATACATTGATCCTTTTTAATGGTGTGTACTCTGAACCATTTTCGGCTTTTTTTATGAAAAGGACAGGAAAAAATTGAATCCTTATTTTTTTTTACTTGGGATCAACCATTAGAATTATTTATTCATTACTTTATGCGTGTATTTATTCTTTCAATTCTATGCATTGCTTTATTAAAATTGAAATACTCATCATGTGAAAATTGAAATCGTTTCCCAGTTGCTTGTTTTCAATTGAAAACGTAGCTTACGCACATGCAATATTAACACGAGTATTTACTACTCTCAGATCTTAAATTACAGGATTTTGATATATACACTCGATATATATCTAATAACAGTAGGGAAACTATTTAACCGTTTGAGAGAATGTCATGGTTTCGTTTGTCTGTTGCAGTGACTGCATTCACGAGATGATCGGCCACATGCCCCTCCTCGCCGACCCCAAGTTCGCACAGTTCTCACAGGAGATCGGCCTGGCGTCGCTTGGAGCGTCCGACGCCGAGATCGAGAAGCTCTCGACGGTGAGTACAGCGAACAACCTCCAAACCGAGTGACAGTGGAATGCAGTTGTGCGAAATGTGGGACCACCAAACTTTCATGGTCGTGTGGAAACTTTTCAAAACTACACAACTTGAATGGAATAAACAGGTCCTTCGTTGGTGTTGGGTAGAATTAATTGGTAGAATTAATTGGGATTAATTGACATGAAGACAAAATTTTAATTTACTCAGAAGTGGCCAAATATACAATTACAGAGAAGTTCTTTTGCACAATTAAGTTTAATAAAACTGACGCAACAATTTGTTTTGTTATCGCAAAAATTCAGTCATTTTAACACGTATGAACATGCATAGCTATAATAAAAAAGATAAAATTTATTACCGAGGACCAAATAAGCGAGCGGTAAGCACACGTCAAGTGAAGCTTCACGGCCAATGCATGAAATAGCATTTCAAACTTCTCTCGAAGTGGAATGTGAGCGTCCCTGAAATGTCATTTCCGTTTGAAAGGCAACTTTTACAAAATGCCTTGCTATCGGAATGTATAGTGATTAATGAATCTCGAATGCCCACTGGTTTCCACGAAGTAGTTAGTTCAGCCAGTTAGTGTATTTATTACAGAAGTCTGGAGTCATATCCGCTTGGCTAGATTACGGAAGTAAATCGTATCTTTCCGCATGACTCAGAGGAAAAATACACTTTGCACTAGAACGAACTTGAAAATTTCCGTAATCAGGATGACTCCTTTACAAAGGAAATAAACTTCATTATATTAAAATTAATTACTTTGAACTCGACTGTAATTCTTCACATATTTGGTTTGGCTCAGAGGCTACAGTCTTTACTTGAAGTGAACAGTTATTCTTAAGTATAACTTGTGCTCCCCAGCCTTGGACTTGAGAGCTATTTCCCTTCCTTTGCAATAAAGAGATAGAATTTAAAGGAGCAATGAATGGTTCTGCGTATCGGGATACAAATCCCTTGCTCCACTTGGGATTCAAATCCCTTGCGTGGAATATGTGGGGGATAAAAGGAGTTCGCAGCGGGCCTACTCATGATTCTTCAATTTCCCTTCTCTCAGATTCCACTGATGCTCGTTCTCATTTATCGCAACATCATACACACGTAAAAATAAAATGGAACTTGCAACAACGTTAGCATAGACGGAATAAATGGTTGTGATAAAAACAGGAAAATATTATATTGAAATGATTCGTAATGAAGTGATTTGGGTTTGCAATTGTTAAATTATAGTTCCCGATGCTGCACCTAACTGAAAACCAGTTTAATCCGTTTCTCACTAGTTGTCTGGACCCGGCATACAGAAATATTTTGTCTGCAAACAAGTATTTGTTTTCTCTGCTAAGTGATTAAATAATTATCCACGATCTTTAGTGTAATAAAGTGTTGAGAGTACAGCTAATCATGAAGTTCTCATCATGAAAAGTAATGTTCTCGGTGTCACTCGCATGATCGGGGCAACTGCTCCCCTAACCTTCTTTAGCCGCCCCCACAGTATGTCTGACCCCCAACGCCCTAGCGCGCGGCGATGGTGTAACGGTGTAACAGGAACCGGACTGTTGTACCCAAGTTGGCGGGTTCAAACCCGATCGAAGCCGTGAATTTTTAAGGAAAAAATCCTTCGTACGCCTTCCTTCGGAGGGGAAGTAAAGCCGGCTGTCCCATGTTAGTAGATTTACTTGCATGTAAAAGATCCTCAAGCCTAAATGACGTAGCCTCTGAGCTAAATAGAAATCGCGTTGTGCAGGTTTACTGGTTCACGGTGGAGTTCGGGCTGTGCAAGGAGAAGGGCAACCTGAAGGCGTACGGCGCCGGCCTGCTGTCCTCGACGCGGGAGCTGCTGCACGCCGTCAGCGACAAGCCCGAACACCGCCCCTTCGAGCCCGCGCTCACCGCCATCCAGCCCTACCAGGACCAGGAGGTCCAGCCCATCTACTACGTGGCCGAGAGCTTCGAGGACGCCAAGGACAAGTTCAGGTGAGCGCTCCCAGCTGCGGCCTGGGCAAATGCCGTTAATCGGGAATCAAACAGTGTTGAAGTTACGCGAGGAATTATGATAATTGTACTACCGCAAAATGACTTTTATCATAAATCGGAAACGCTAACGGATACAAAGGCGAGTGTTCAGAAAGTAGCGGAAAGAATCCAAATTCATCATTATGGTCGATAACACACATTTAAAAAATATCAATTTTGTCTATTTCCAGAAATACATATTGCAGACATAATTAATCTTACAAGTCACTGAAAGAAACTTTTAAATATTTTGAGTCACAATATTCCATTTTCTTTCTAATAAAAAATATAAAACTGTATTTATAAAATGATTCAATCCTTTACTACTACGATATTTTAAGACCAGTATGCTTTCTTATTGTTTCCTAAGCATAAATTTTAGCAGAAAGAATTGTTACACCAAATTAATAAGAGAAATGATGATCTAATACCGTTGTCTAAATCATGTACACTTATGAAAACAATAAGTTTAGCTAAACTCAAATCAAAAATACTTGATTCTTATCTCTGTGCATCTGTCGTAACGATTGAACCAAACTTTCTAAGTCGATGCTTACTTTATTACTAATATTTTAACCAGAAGATTTCAAGTTTTAATTGAAGCGAGCAGGGAAACATATTGAATATTTGTGAAATGAGCTTATCATTATGTTGCTCCAATTCCATCAGTTGTTCGAAAAAAACTAGGATTTACAGTCAACTCCCTTTAGGACGAACTCTGTTAACACGAAATTCGTCGATAAACGAAGAAAAGTTGGGTGAAAGTAACGTAGTAATGAGGATATACATAAAAGTACAACACGGAATTTTATAACAAGAACAGCGATTACTTCAGTCCCTTGGAATTCGCGTTAAGGAGAGTTTACTGTACAACGATGAAATGTATCCCCACGTCAGTCGAGTGGAGTGCGTTGAGTGCTAACGCGAGCGGCGGTGTGTGCGCAGGCGGTGGGTGTCCACCGGCATGTCGCGCCCCTTCGAGGTGCGCTTCAACCCGCACACGCAGCGCATCGAGGTGCTCGACTCCGTGGAGCGCCTGGAGAGCTGCGTGTCGCAGATCAACCTGGAGGTGCTGCACCTCAACAACGCGCTGGCCAAGCTGCGCACGTCGTTCGCCTAAGCAGCCCCCCCCCCCCCCTGCGATGGACGCCCGCCTCCCCTCCCCCTCCCCTTTCCTCGCGGCGGCGACGACGACGGCGGCCGGCCAGGCCCCCGCTCCCGCCCCGCCCCGCCGCACGCGCGTCGCCCGAAGGAGGCATCCCCGCCTCCTTCGATCGGACGAGCTCGCGGCAGCCGCCTCCCCAGCCGAAACGACGCGAAAATGCGTCTTGTTGTTCTGCCCAAGAACAGCACTGCACGGATTTTCGCGTTTTTTTGGACGCCAACCGCCGTTTCGAGGGAAACGGCGGTGGAGAAGGCGTCTTGACTCGCGGCGCGGGCGAGGGGCGCCCGGCGATTGGCTTCGCCGGGTCGGGGGGGCGATGTGCCTAGTCGGACCGGCACCGCCCCCTTCCGCCCTCGCCGTGCCGCCGCCGCCGCCGCCCCCTCTCGCACCCCCCTCTGTAAAAAGCTTCCATTCTCTTGTTGTTATTTTATTATTATTATTGTATTATGCACACACAAACACATTGTAAAATTCATTGTATAGTCAGACACCTGTGCAAGCTTCTTCGTCTCGTGGTGAAATTTTGTGGGAATTAATATATTCTGGAAAATGGTGATATTTGTTTTCAAATTCTACTGCACGTTATTAAGTATTTTCTTCTTTGTAATACGTGTTCTTTGAACAAAAAAAATAATTTCCCTGCACTCACGAACTGAACGAAGAAGGTTGGACAGAACTCGCTCTTTATTTTTTGCTTGAAAGAAGCGTGAATGTATTTTGCAAGAATGTTATAGTGAGAAAGGTGTGTTACTAAACTTATTTGTTTCGTTGATAGAGTGTTAATTTAATTTTATTTTGTATTGTAAACTCCTATTCTTAACGTTTGCCTTCTGAAAACGTGTGGCTGATCTTGTCTCGAACTGTGCTTCACACCTGAAAGCGCGAGTCCCTCAAACTCGTCTTGGCTCCTCCTTCAAAGCGAGTTCTGCAGAGTGCACGCCGTCGGCGCTGTATCGCCCCGTCTGCCCGAGCAACCAGCGATTAAAAAAGCCAATCGTGTTAGAGGTTTGTGATGCTCTTTGTGTATGAATAAACGAATATACTGCCCGAAAGTCGTTTCGACAGCTCCCTTATTTTTCACTTCCTTAAAAAAATTGTTCCATAAAAACTAAAGGCTTGGTTAAAAGATGTCACTTGTGTAATCACAGCTTGACTATCGGGCGTGTATGTTCCGTTTCTCCTACTTTCACTCACCAAATAAATAATCGAAAGGACATCGGGGTTACTTCTAGTAGGTTTAGGCAATGTACAATATGCCGGAGAGATATTTGCCCATCGTGCACTTTTCCTGCTTATCTGCCTCTTATGTACTGTCTTGGGGTTCGGTCTGAGCCTCTTGTGTAATTCAGTCATGTGGACCCACACTGCACGCTAAATGTACCATAAAATGTGGTGATCAATAAAATGTTATAAAGGATTTTTGTCTTTTCAATTCAATTATACTCCTCTGTGATAATCTTGCATTCCTCATCCCTTATCAACAAGTGTGTTTTCCTTAAACTCAATTATGATATTCCTACTTATGCCATCATTAGTACTCCAGATTAGTAAATTTGATCTCTGAATATGAAATATTTTATAATTGATAATTTTATCATTAGCATAAAACTAAAATAGCAGAAAATAAACAACTTAATAAGAAAGTGGATAACGTAGGGAAAATAATTGCAATTGATTATTTAGAACAGTTGTGTTCAATAGTCCCATAAATGTAGTGAATTTTATAATCCGAAAGATGGTGGTGCATCGTACGCTGGAATGTGAGATCCGACATCAACCTACATAACGCCTTCCCCCTCCAGGGATCTAGGCAGACGCACCTCCCACCCCAAACGGGGCAAGCTCTGAGCTCTTGACTCGTCTCCCGACATTTGGGAAAGCGCAGTGGAGGGGTCTTTGCCTTGAGGAACCCTTCGAGCTCATGGTTTTCTTGAAGGAACCTCATGTTTAAGCAGCAGATCAATCACTTTATCCAACTTTTTTTCTGAAATTCTCAAAATTATCTAAACAGTCAAAAATATATAAAATAGAGTGATTGTCGCTTAATAATAATTTTACACACAGGTTCACGTTCATTCTTTTTGGACATTTATAGGACATCATTTGGACATCCAACATTTTCAAAAAAAGTGTTCCTTTTTAAATATTCTGATACACAATGTTTCGCAAATTCATGTAAATAAATTCGTCAGAAATGAAAACAAACTCTAAAAATGAAAAAAAAACTTATTTTGTGTATTTAGGTTTTATCCTTATAATTTTTCCGATTGATTTATCAATCATGCATATTTGTACAATCAACTATCTTTATTAATGTACTGCCCCGGTATTTGGATGGTATTCATTAGAGGAAACATGGAAAGCAAGCAATCGGTGTGGCCTCTGGATAGCGATAGAATTGTCCTCTAGACAGCGGCTGGATTTAACCTAGCTATCGAGCTAGTGTCAAAACCTGCCATCGTCCGGACTCGAACCGTAGGACCTGTCAGAAACTCCGTAGTCACAATAGTTGTTGCCCTGAGCCATTCCAATCGATCATACTTTTGAATAATCTATTCCTATACCAGCAAAACCTACGTTACAATGGAAGTAGTGACGGCTCATGTATTGAAAAATTCCTGACGCCCAACAAAGAATTTCATTTTTCGCGCTATTTCCATGCAACTATTTATGAATTACTGTGCCAGGGACATTAGCTTAAGCGATCGACTGATAGAGGTTGAATTCGACCTTGCTATGTACACAAATGACGAAAATCCGGAACAGCAGGGACTCGAACACTACGACCTACAGATCAACAATCCTGTGGAATAATGATGTTGCCGCTGAATGAACGCAGTGTGTTTGATCGGTGGAAATCAAGGAAGCGACCGACACAGGAGCCAGTTAGTAGATTTCACATCCAGGCAGTGGCTGCCCCAGTTATACTTCAGATGCGAGTTCGTTGTACACTCGGTAAATATAAAAGCTAAGATTTAAAAAAATTCATGAGCAAAGATGAAGATATTTCTTATAGTAGGTAGGTATTTCAGTAGACCCGGCGAATGACACTCATAGTGCAAAACCTATCAAAATATACTTACAGATGACATTTTAAATAATTTTTTTTACTCCCATTGTATAAATTTATAATTTGAATGCTGCAACCTGTTGCATACTCATTGCAATGTAGATTTCATTATGATACAGGTTCTTGACCAATTATAGAGAAGTTTACAAACCAACTATTGATAATTAATCAAATATTCTAGTAAATATTTCGTTCGATTATGTACATTAAAATTGCGTTTAATATAATATTATGCTTGTCACATTTAATTTCTTTTATTAGTAGTATTTTTTCGTAGAATGTCATTTAAAATAAATTGGATCGTAATTTCACTCTGATCCTATTTGACTAGCGCAGTGGTAGTTATTGGAGGGAACATTTAACTGAGGTTAAGATCAAGTCGCTTTGTGTTAAATGTTGCTGGCGTGTGGCTGTTCTTAAAACCCGGCCAATTCTTTAGTTTAAAATGTCTAGTGAATCAGAGGTAGAATTGACACTTCCAGAAATACGTAAAAACACGAAAATGGTAACGTCGGATTTATTGCGAACTGATAAACCAAAGCCACCTGCGGCAGGATAGGGTAGAGAGCTAGTTGGCTTTGGCTGAATCCCACATGCCAACTGCCAGGAAACGATTCAATGTAACAGTTTTAACTTATAAAAGTTACCATAACCATGAAGTGCCGTATGAAACTCTAAGTAATGGGTATTAATACATTGGGGTAAAGTTCACGATACTCGCTCGGATCGTAATATGACACTCGTATATTAATACCATCATTAAGTCATCGTTTCATAATGTAATATAATTAAACAATGCAATTGTTTGAAAAGAATGTATTTTAAATCAAAGTATGAAAAAGAGTAAAAAAGGCGTAGGTAGGGAAAGGCACAGGGAATTTGCAGCGCTCGCGCGGGGGCGTGCGCGGGGGCCGTCAGCGTCGGGCGGTCGGCGAGGAGCGCGGGGCGGCGCCGGCGGCGGCCGCGACGACGGCGGCGGCGGCGGCCGCGGCGGCGGCGTTGCGCGAGCCGAGGGCGCGGCCGCAGGCGGGGCGCGAGCAGGCGCGCGGGGCGCGGGGCGCGCGCGGCGGCGGCGCGGCGGCGCCGTCGGGCTGCGGCGTCGGCGGGCGCGCGGGCCAGCGGTGCACCGCGCACGGCGGCGGGTCCAGCTCCTCCACCACCAGCGGGCCCTTGCGCAGGCGGCGCGTCGTGGACGAGGAGCTGGCGTGCGCTACGAGGGGCGTGGGGCGCGGGCGGCGCAAGCGGTGCGGGTGCGCCTGCGGCTCGCGCTCGCCGGCGGCCCCGCCCCCGCAGCTCCACTCGTCCAGGTCGTCGTCCTCCCTGCAACGAGACGCCACCGCCACCCTCAACCGCCTTGCTTCGCCTTCAGGCCAGACCATCTTCTCTTAACGCGCAATCACAGAATACTTCGTATGAGTTCCGTGACATTTCTATTGTAAGAGGAGTTTACTTTGGAGAGGGTGAGTATTTACTGTTCACGTGCGTATCAACTCGTTTGTTCACAAGTCCCCTAAGTGTAGTTCAGGTTTTAGCCGGGAGTTGGCGATGTATCTCTCCGCTGGGGCGTGAGTGCCCCACCTCCATGCCCCATTATGCTGTTTTTCAGAGGCTCACCGACGCAGTCGGGACTAGTTATAAGCTCCCGACTGGTCTCTGGTAATATAATGCATGTGTGTGTGGGTTTAGGGGGAGACAAGAGGACAATGATGAGGAAGAAAAGATGGCGCGTAGTCTGTATCCCGTTTGTTATGGCACTTGCGCTGATCCGACACTCCCTTGGTATAAATAGGAGAAACCACAGAAAAGTAATCAGCAAGTAATCGACCAGCAGGTTATTAATACCTTCGACGCGCTACACTGAAGTTGTCAGTCACTCGTGCAACAGAACATCTGAAAGAACTATTTCAACTGGACCATAACTTCTCTTCCCGGTAAGCAAGACTATAATTGACGACCCTGAAAGTTTACGTTGTATCATAAAGCTAGTGTCGAAAATTTGCCATAATCGGAAGTCAAACCTTAGGACTTACCGGGACTTACGAACTCTTGGGGAAAATAGCCGAGGCCCTTTCGGTGTCGATGAAATTTCTGTCTTGGAATCATTGCGGGACAGAAAATACCTCGGTGATAAAACAATCACTGCGATCGACTCCTCACAAGCAATACATGTCTCGAGGCAGGAGCGTTAAGTAGGTTCGAAGTGTCAAGTCACTACCCCGCTGAGCTCGCAGGACACAGCCGGAATGCCAAAGTATGCCACGCTGTCCATTTCCCCTGAGCTGCAGACGGGTCGTCACCCGGATCGAACGTATATGAAAGGCCTAAGTAAGGTCAGGGTGCTGATGATAATACCCTCAAATCATCCATGAATCCCTGCTCTCTTTTTTGCTGAAAATTGTTGTAAGAGAACGGGCGCGAGAACCCCCTGTAGAGTCGTGATGAGCTGCATTACGTTTCTGAAATGAGACTACCTTCGCACGCATGAGACCCATTTCATAACCTCAAACGCTGTATTGGGTGTAATTTGCCACCGTCGGAAGTCGAACCCTTGGGTCAGCAAGGTCTCTAGCTTTGGTTAACGCAAGAACGGGGTGATCTCCCAGTTCTGACAACCTGAAATGGGCGAAATTTTTTATGAAATCGCTGAACCGGAGAAATCTTTGGACAGACGATTACGAGTCTATGGAGGGGAGGAATGATGTCTTTATGGCTCTTGTCGATCATAGAGTCATAAAAGTGAATTATGTATGGCAAAATGAACTTGAGTCATAGTTCTTTGAAAGACTCAGTAACTAGTGATATCTAAAACAATACGACCCACACTTTACGGATAATTACCATTTGTTACAAACAAGATATATTTGATTACGAGAAAAGATCCAGAAATTCATGTCCGATTATACAATTGGATATAGATTACTTCTATATGTATGAGCGCGAGATCAGAGAGAGATGCAAAATTCGAAGAAGAACACGACTAGTAATAGACTTATTGAATATTTTTCTAAGAAAAAACTAATAAAAAATATGTATTTGCGTGTGTGTGCAAGTGCGGGGAAGTGTATTTGCGTGTGTTTACGCATGCAAATTTTGAAGTACAAACACTCGTATTTTAAAAGACATTCAATCGTTTCTTCTTTGAAACAACAGAACTTGAACCGGGCGCCAGACGCAACTGAGGACGAACTTGAACCGGGTGTGTAGGCCAGACGCAACAGCGAGTAAAACTGTGAAGAAAGTTCAGAGATAGAGTATCAAATCAGGGTGGACAAATTGCCACTATCAAAGCCACTCATTTCCGTCACCTGTTGACGTGATGGTGGAAGCAATTACTGTCAAATGTCTGATTCTATCCTTGATTAATTGCCTCCATCAATCGTACCGTATCTTCACATGGGCTATAAAATGTTTCCTCTAAACGGGCCCTTAGCTGGAGGAAAGAGAAGGAATTCACGTAATACCATGTTTGGTGAGTGTGGGGATGAGAATCTGGCGCGGCTGCATGTATGTCTCTTGAGCAGAGAGATCCGAGGCATTTGCGCAGAGCTAATACCCCCGTTCAACAACATTCCGCAATGCTTCTACATAGTGATCTCCGGTAATATCATGGTAACGTCTCATGTTGAATTTTGCAATAAATTATCTTGACTCACAAGAAAATCGAACTGTTTTTTTATTGGAACGCCTTTGTAGATGGCGACCGAGAGTAAGATTCCCTGCATAAGATAATGACAATGACGATTGAAAAAGATAAAAAGATCAAAGAATTCAAGAATTCTTAACAAAATGCACTTGTTTCTATAAATAGGTTCATAACATATTGCCGTACATGACGTAATGCTCCGAAACAGGTATGCGCTGGGAGGTGCAAGTGGGCGAGACCCTTTGAAATTTTGAAAGGGACCCCGCAGCCCTTTATAAAAAATATTTTGTTTCCGAAAATATATTAATCTCTGACTTCTCCTTTATTAACCTGACAATTTGTAGAATCGATTTATGAAATTTGGGAAAGAGTCTCGAAAACATTTGGCAACCCTATAGATGGTTCAACATAAAATCATTAGTATTTATGAATAATGATATTAAAGTTATAATTCAATTCTACTTGCAGAATGTTTTTAGTAGTAATGTAAAACATACGTAAACAACAAATTTATAGGAATCATAGAAAATTGTTTGGTTCCGTTCTTATTTTAAGCTACGCAAAGCCTATGCACTTTAAGAACTGAAACCTTATTGCGATATAGTCTTGAATAATGCTGGCGTTTCTATTGACCTTAAAAAATCGGTACTTCCCAAATATCACCGGGAAAGAAGAGAAATGTTACATTAGTCGTTAAAAATGTGAGGATATCCAGAATAGCAAATGTCTTAGAAATGTAAGATCGTTAGCCAAAAATGTTTGCCCTTTTCAGTTTTCCTAGTAAAGTAGATGGTGAAGTCTATTTAGCAGCAAAATGTCTGTAAAGATAATTCAGAAAGTATATCAATTTGGAATATTTGATGTAACATTCACAGGCCTTTTCATCAATACATTTTAAAGGTTATCTTCAGTCCGGCTCGAGCCGCAGAGGGGAACACTTCGCGCTGAGTCAGCTCTTATCTTCTCTTATCGCAGTTCACATCGCAGTGGTCTCTTTGGTAGTGCCAAGAGTGGCTAGTGCAGTAAAACATTTAACGAACAGTCTCTTTTCTTTACAAAGTGCTAAATGTAAAATAAAATTCAATAAGTGCGATCAGTTCGTGTTTATAAGTTTATGCTCTGGTCTCGGCCAGAGCATTATCCAGTGAACTACCAGTGATTAACGCGCATTGACTACTGCCCTCCACGCTATCACAGTGCTCATGGACCCAAGTACAGACTTAACAGCGGAAGCAATTAAAAATGCCCTGGATGCGTTAAATAATACAAACAGAGGTGTAAATTCAAACATTGAAATGACCGAGTGCATACAGCCACCCAGCAGCAATTAGATCTTCAAACTCAACAAAACCGCCAACTTCAGGCAGAGCAACAATGGAAAATGGTGCAAGACCAACAAAAACAGTTCCTACAATATCTTCACGAGCAACACATAACTATTCCGCAGCTGCACCAACAACAGAATTCTCAACAGGTTCCGCAGTTTCAGCATTCTTCACAATTGCAGCTAAGTAGCCAACCCCCTCAACAAAATGTAAGTAATGAACTCAATATTTTGGAAAAGAACTCTGCGAAAAGACAAAGAACTTATGATTCTCGTGATATGTATAGCGTACCAGTTTCGAATAGATATGAAATATTTATAGAAGATGAAACTACAAATTAACCAGTCAATACTACCCCATTATTGAAAATCCCTCCCATAAATGTACTAGGTAAAAACTACAAAATAATATTAGAGGATATCAAATCAGTAGCCAAAAACGTTTTTTCCACTAGAACATGTCACAATGGAATCAAGGTTTTCTTCACCGATATAGAGGACTTTAGAACCTATAAGAAATTTTGTGAAGGTAAATCAGTGTCGTTTTATACGTACTGGAACCCTTCGATGAAAATCTTTTCAGTTATGCTTAAGGGAATACCAGAATCTCTTAAAGAAAGTGAAATATTCGAATAATCCAAACGTCTCAATTACCCAGTAATTAAAATGTGTAGGTTATATAATGAACAACGAAAGCCACTACAAACTTGTGCCATGGACTTAACAGGGACTGAAGAAGCAAAATCTATATACGAAGTAAACAAATTCATGAATTGTATAATTCAAATTCAACCAAGAATCAAACGTAATGCACCTGTACAATGCAAAAATTGTCAAACATTCGGTCACTCTCAAGCGAATTGTCATGTTAAGCCCAGGTGTGTTCGCTGTGATGATCACCATTACTATTCAAAATGTACTGTTCCTAAAAATTCCAAACCGATTTTTGTTAATTGCGGCGAGGGTCGCACATGAAATTACCGAGGCTGCCGTGTATACCAAGAAGCTCGTAGTTCACGGGCAGATTTCCTTTCAGTGAAAAACTCTTATCAAATCGCATCAGGTAACCGAAACACAAGAGCAATCTTCTATTAATTTAAACAATGAAAACTTTCCCGGTCTCCCACAACGCTAACTAACAGCCTGGCAAACAGAACGACTACCTTCAAACCCACAGCCTCAAATAGACATAACTCAACTCGTAAACACAATAGTAAATCAAATAATCTCAGCAATAATACCCCAAATCCAAAACAAAGTACATTCGTTATCGCCAGTTTTTCAAAATGGCAAATAAAATACAAGAAATAAAAATATTAAATTGGAACGCTAGTGGAATTAAATGACAGCAGATAATAGTTGAACAATTTTTGCATTACCACAAAATACATATTGCGTGTGTTACAGAAATACACTTAGTACTAAACGAAAAATTTAAAATACCAGGTTACAAAATATATAGAAACGATAGAACCTCAGAAGTAGCTTCAGGAGGTGTAGCCATACTAGTATCTAACAACTTTAAGCATCAACCAATTCACAGTCCAAACACCCCAGAACTCGAAACAATAGCAATAAAAATAAATATAGGTAGCAATAATTACGAAATAGTAGCGGAATATAAACCACCAAATAAAACATTCCCATTTAAAGCTTATAATTAAATTTTTTAAAACAATACTAATAGTATTCTATTAGTTGGCGATTTAAACAGTAAAAATGAAATATGGGGATGCAACACCACTTCCAACCACGGCACAAAATTATTTACCTACGCAGTATCCAAGGATATTCATATTCTGGCCCCCGAATCTCCAACACACTATTCATCTAAGAGTAATGTGATTCCGAATATACTAGATATAGTATTGACCAAAAATTTCAATTTGCCCTTGATTCAAACAGTATTGCCGGAATTAGACTCGGATCACTCCCCTAGTAATTTTGAAAATAAACTGCTCCAATCTGCTGCTAGCTCAAATATTACAACGTAACGAAACCTTGGGACGAATTAATTGGAATAATTATAAGGAGCTAATAGACAACAATATAATATGCCCTAGTAAAATTCACACCAACGATGAATTAGATATGCAAGTGCTTCATATAACTCAATCGATACAGAAAACCATTGAACAGTCAACAACACAATGTTCCGCAAGTATTAAAACTAGAAAACCAGTTCCTCTGAAAATAGTAAACGTAATCAAAACTAAACATAACCTTAGACGATATTGGCAAACAACCAGGAGACCAGACTTTAAACCAAAATTGAATAAAATTTCCAGAATAATTAAATACAGACTAGAAAAATTTCGTTATTCTGAATATCAGAGTATAATAAATCAAATTCACTACGATCAGACGAATCACCAAAGAAAAAGCAGAAATTCCAATTTTAAACAGCGATACAGAAATCGCGTTTCAGACGATAACAAGGCTAATTTACTAGCCAAACATTTTCAGAAAACCTTCATTCCTAATCCAATTAGCAACAACCAGTTTAACAATTACCTTTTACTTGAACCAGTGAAACAGGTTGCAACAGTCCCAGGAAAAATCAAATTTATCTCCCCTTCTGAAGTTAGAAAAACAATTAATCAATTAAAATCTAGAAAGGCAACAGTATGATATTAGCAATATAGCCCTCAAAACACTGACGACAAAGGCAATCGCGGCATTAACCGCCATTTTCAATTCGGCATTAAGATTAGGCCATTTTCCTAAAAATTGGAAAACTGCTATTATCCTCCCGTTTCTACAAACAAGGGAAAGAACCCCAAAATCCATTCAATTATAGACCGATAAATTTACTTCCAACACTTGGCAAATTATTCGAGAAGCTAATATATACACGTATAAATAAATATGTTACAGAAATAAAGGATATACCTAATACTCAATTCGGATTTAGAAATAAATATTCAACAACGCACCAACTCCTGAGACTTTCAGAATTCATGGCTAATGCTTTCCATCAACACAAACACACCGTAGCAATATTTCTAGACATTGAAAAGGCATTTGACAAAGTATGGCACCCCGGATTACTATTTAAACTACAACGTCTGGGTTTACCAAATTACCTCTATAAAATTATCGACAGTTTTCTAGCAGAACGCCATTTCCTGGTAAGAATCAATTCTACTTATTTTAATCAATGTCAACCTAGAGCCGCTGTCCCTCAAGGATCATGCCTATGACCTTTACTTTTCAGCATATACTTATCGTATATCTCAAAACCAGCTGACTCAGAAATCGCCCTCTTCGCTGACCATACCGCTTAATTCACAGACCACGAGGATATACTCTGTGCTTACGACAACCTTCAGAACGACTTAACAACATACTATATCACCTGGTCTGAACAGTGGAGAATGAAAATAAACTCGCACAAAAATCAAGCAAAAATCTTCGCACTTCGACGACCACCGACCCCTCCCCCTCTTAAAATTCGAAATTCAACAATAAAATGGCTTCCCAAACAAACGGCAGTTTAATATTTAGGACTAATAAAATTAACTTGGAAAGACCACATCAAAACTTGCAAACAAAACGTACGCAAAAATTGCTAACTTTATCCTCTGCTAAACTCTAAATCAGCTTTAAGTATTGAAAGTGGAACTACAATTTATAAATCGATATTTCGACCAATAATCTCGTATGCTAGCCCAATTTGGTGTAATGCAGCAAAAACACATCGAAAAACTACAAATCATTCAAAATAAATGTTTAAGAAAAAGAACTAAAGCTCCCTGGTTTATTAGTAGCAAACAACTTCACAGAGAATTACGAATTGAGTCAATACAAGAACATATCCCAAAATTCTTGAACAAGTTCTTTGACACACTTTCAGGATCTCCAACCACGACTAACTACAAACTCGGCAAAAACTACCCAAAACCAAATACAATATGCTCACGATTTCACAAGGATAAACTCATATCCTTGTGATAAACTCAAACTCCATAAATACTCGACGTCATTAATTCCCAACAGCTATTAATATAAAATAATAACATATAAATATTTTATTCAATGAATTATAAAAATAAATTCACATCAAATAAGTTTTAAATATTATACACTGAACACAGCCTGTAATATTCAGGACAATTTGCGTGAGAACGAATGTCAAAGCATTATTTTGTAAAATGTTAACACCCCTGGTTTCTCCTACCTACAAAGGAGTGGCTGACCGCTGTCCATAACTGTAAGATATCCTTCTTACCTAAAATCCTTTCCCGAACCCCGGGAGCCAATGGGTGGATTGAGTAGCTCGGAGGCTTCCGTTTTCTAACCTTAGGTGTATCCTTACCATTCCCTTTTTCCTGTTCAGAAGCAGAAGTGCTTCAAATAGGGGTAGATTGAGCTCCGGAGTCTTGGAAGACACTCAATCTAAGGGAAGAAAACCCTAAAAGAAAATTACCCGGTCCTCCTGGAAGGGGGTTGAGGCATGGGGCCAGCACCCCCATACTCGGAAAATAAAAAAAGCCGCTCAAACTCTCAATGGAAATAAGCCTCGGATTAACTCACGACGTCGACAAAGGCAAAGAAAATGGTCTATGAATTTTGGATGCTGGAATGTTCAAGGTTTAAGCACTAAAGTAAATGAAGTTTTTAACGCAATAGAGGAGTTTAACATAGATATAATAGTGTTGAGTGAAACAAAAAAGAAGGGAAGTGGAAATGAAAGGAAAGGAAATTATGTTCACTTTTTTAGTGGAGTGGGAAAAGAAAAGCGAGCAAGATCAGGAGTGTCCATAGCTGTACATAAAAGATTGGAGAAAAATATTCAAAGCTGGGTAGCAATTGATGAGAGAATAGCATGTCTCGAACTTGTACTAAGAGGACACAATGTTTTTATTTTAGGAATTTATGCTCCAACAGACGATGCAAGTGTTGCAGAAAAATATATATTTTTAGAGAAACTGACTATGCTGCTGGATTCTATTGGAAATCGCAAAGAAGTGGTGCTTCTAGGAGATTTTAATGGAAGAGTTGGAAAACGATTGGCGCATAATGTTGTGGGGCGATATGGTGAAAATGTATTAAATGACAACGGAGAAAGACTTATAGAGACATGTGAACTGTATGACCTTAAAATATTGAATGGCTATTTTCCACATAAAGAAATTCATAAATTCACGTGGACCCAACCCACTAGAAAATTGCAATCAATAATTGACTACATAATTACTAAACAACAGTCATCAATAAAGTGGAGCGATGTTCGGGTTCAAAGAGGTGCTTCCTGTGGATCAGATCACTACCTACTAAAAGGAAAAGCTTACCTTATGTATAAACCTTACTTCAAAAGTTACGGAAACACAAAACCAAGTACAATAGGTGGAAAAATAGAGAGTCAGATGTGGCCGAAATACAATATTGAGAGCCTTCAAGATGATTCTATTGCATTTTTGTACAAACTTCGCATGGCAGAAAAATTAAAGAACATCCCAATAGGAAGTACTGAAGAAAAATACCAATTTTTAGAAAAATGCACTCATGAAGCCGCTAAAGAAGCTTTGGGAGAGAAGGGAAAATAAGAATATAAACAAAAAGACTTGTGGTGGACAGAAGATATAAAGAACCTGGTCGAAGAAAAGAAAAAGTTATATTTGAGATGGCTTTCCACAAAGGATTTAGAAGACAGAAGTGAATACAACAGAATGAAATATTTGGTCAAGAAAGAAGTGAAGAAGGCAAAAAATGTATTCTGGGAACAAAAATGTGACAGATTAGACAAGTGCATTGGTAACACCAAATCCAGAGAGGCATGGAAAATGTTACATTCCATGAAATTGAATACAACCCAAGAATGGCATTTAGTAGACCCAATTGGTATTGAAAAATGGCAAAAATACTATGAAAATCTTTTGACAGAAAATAGAGCTAAATTTCAGGGAATAAATTATGAACCACTGCACGTAAATTCCATCATACCAGATGTGACTTTGGAAGAGTTAAAAAAAGCGTTAAGAAACATGAAAAATAATAAAGCACCTGGGCCTGGAGGTATATCTATAGAACTGGTTAAACATTATCCTATTGTAGGTTTGGAATTAATTACTGAAATATTCAATGGCATTTTAAAAGGAGGTAAAATACCTGAAATATGGAAATTAGCCTACATAAATTCAATTTACAAAAAAGGTTGTAAAAAAGATAGTAATAATTATAGAGGGATAAGTGTGACTTCATCTTTGGTTAGACTGTATGGACGAGTGCTAAAGAATAGAATTGAAATGCAAACATCAGACTCAGAAGAGCAAAGTGGTTTTAGACCAGGAAGATCGTGTATTGACAATATTTTCTGTCTCAAACAACTGATGGAAAAAAAATTGAGCGAGGAAGAGAACTTCACATAATTTTCATTGACCTCAAAAAGGCTTATGATAATGTACCAGTAAAAGAAGTATGGGGGGCAATGGAAGAAAAAGGAATATCAACAACATACATAAATGCAGTCAAACAACTTTATAAAGATAACAAAAGTCAAGTAAAAGTGGGAAAATGTCTATCAGACAACTTCCCAGTAAATAAAGGATTACGGCAAGGCTGCTGTATATCTCCAACCCTGTTTAAGATATACATTGATAAAGCCCTAAAAGAATGGAAAAGAAAGTGCAGAAGCATGGGTGTGAAAATAGGTGATGAAACATTGTTTAGTCTACTATTTGCAGATGACCAGATGATAATGGCTGAAGATGAAGACGATGTAACTTATATGTTCAGAAAATTAGTAGAAGAGTATGAAAAATGGGGGATGGAAATAAATTTACACAAAACTGAATATATGGTGGTGGGAGGTATGCCCCATGATTTAGAGACTAGTATAGGAATAATTAAAGGTAAAACACAATATAAGTATTTGGGAGTCACACTAACAGCAGATGGTAGAGACGAACAGGATGTGAAAAATAAAAATATAAGAGGAAAAATAGCCACAAGGCAGTTGAACCCAGTGCTATGGAACTCAATTATTTCAATGAAAACAAAGAAACGCATATATAGCTCGTTCATAGAGAGTACCACACTCTATGGAGAGTACCACACTCTATGTCTTTCAAAAAAATTGAAAGACAAATTTCAATCAACAGAAATGATGTTCTGGCGAAGATGTTGTAAACTTTCTCTGTTAGATAAAATAAGAAATGATGAAATAAGAAATAAAATGAAAGTGCAAACAACCTTGAACGATACAATCGAAATGAGACAACTAAAATGGTATGGACATATGAGAAGGTTGAAATCGGATAGACTTCCTCAAAAGGTTTGGGAGTGGATACCAAATCGAAGAAGATACAGGGGAAGACCGAGAAGAACATGGAACATGGCAATAACTGAAGCCATGGAAAAAAGAGAAGTGGAAGAAAACGATGTATGGGATAAAGAGGCATGGAAATTGGGATGCGGAAAACGGCCAAGGCTGTAAAAAAAACCGCTAAATAGATAGATAGATAATTAACACCCCTGAAAGGCAGTAATGCTGAACAGGAGATAATAAAATAAAAAATAAAAAAATAAAAGAAGGTTACCTTAAAATGCTACTATGATAGCAGTTATTCATTTTTTTAAATTCAAAAACGGGACTCACTCGTCTAAATTTTTGGAAAGTAATTACACATATACGAAAAAAGAAAAATGAGAGTTTTCATTATATTAGTGCTTTAAATGAGGTAAAATCTAATGAACATTATTAAGATAACGACCAGTGTGTGGATCTCCGACTTCACACAATTCATCTAAAATGTTAAGCGGCTTAAACGCAATCGCAGGGCGGGGGTAGTTGCGAGGCGGGAACGGAGACGTGGCGGGAGGGCGGAGCGAGGACTGATCTAGGACGGCGATGGAGGCGGCTGAAGCGGAGACGGGGACGATGGCCGAGGCGGTGGTGGAGAAGCCTGAGACTGGGGCATAGGTGGTGGCGGGCGCGGAGGTAACGTAGGGGTGGTGGAGAGGGCTGGGGCTTGGGATGAGGCTAGAGCGTTGGCGGAGGCAGGGAGGGAGTAATGGGCGGATACAGGGGCGGAGGCAGGGACGAAAGCAGGGGCGGAGGAAGGGGCGGAGGTGGTGACGAAGGCAGGGGCGGAGACAGGAGCGTAAGCGGTGACGAAGGCAGGGGCGAAGGCAGAGGCGGAGGCAGGGGCGGAGGCAGGGGCGGAGGCATGGGCGAAGACAGGGGCAGAGAAAGGGACGAAAGCAGGGGAGGAGGCAGGGGCGAAAGCAGGGGTGGAGGCAGGGGCGGAGGCAGGGACGGAGGCAGGGGCGGAGGCAGGGGCGGAGGCAGGGGCGAAGGCAGGGGCGAAGGCAGGGGCGAAGGCAGGGGCGAAGGCGGGGGCGGAGGCAGGGGCGGAGGCAGGGGTGGAGTGATGGGCGGTGTGAGGGGCGGAGTGAGGGGCGGAGGCAGAGGCGGAGGCGGTGGCGAAGGCAGGGGAGGAGGCAAGTGCGGAGGCGGGGGCGGAGGCATGGGCGAAGACAGGGGCAGAGAAAGGGACGAAAGCAGGGGTGGAGGCAGGGGCGAAGGCAGGGGCGGAGGCAGGGGCGGAGGCATGGGCGAAGACAGGGGCAGAGAAAGGGACGAAAGCAGGGGAGGAGGCAGGGGCGAAGGCAGGGGTGGAGGCAGGGGCGGAGGCAGGGACGGAGGCAGGGGCGGAGGCAGGGGCGGATGCAGGGGCGAAGGCAGGGGCGAAGGCAGGGGCGAAGGCAGGGGCGGAGGCGGGGGCGGAGGCAGGGGCGGAGGCAGGGGTGGAGTGATGGGCGGTGTGAGGGGCGGAGTGAGGGGCGGAGTGAGGGGCGGAGGCAGGGGCGGAGGCGGTGGCGAAGGCAGGGGAGGAGGCAAGTGCGGAGGCGGGGGCGGAGGCAGGGGCGAAGGCAGGGGCGGAGGCAGGGGCGGAGTCAGGGGCGGAGTCAGGGGCGGAGGCAGGGGCGAAGGCAGGGGCGAAGGCAGGGGCGAAGGCAGGGGCGGAGGCGGGGGCGGAGGCAGGGGCGGAGGCAGGGGTGGAGTGATGGGCGGTGTGAGGGGCGGTGTGAGGGGCGGAGTGAGGGGCGGAGGCAGGGGCGGAGGCGGTGGCGAAGGCAGGGGAGGAGGCAAGTGCGGAGGCGGGGGCGGAGGCAGGGGCGAAGGCAGGGGCGGAGGCAGGGGCGGAGTCAGGGGCGGAGGCAGGGGCGGAGGCAGGGGCGGAGGCAGGGGCGAAGGCAGGGGCGAAGGCAGGGGCGAAGGCAGGGGCGAAGGCAGGGGCGAAGGCAGGGGCGAAGGCAGGGGCGGAGGCGGGGGCGGAGGCAGGGGCGGAGGCAGGGGTGGAGTGATGGGCGGTGTGAGGGGCGGAGTGAGGGGCGGAGACAGGGGCGGAGGCGGTGGCGAAGGCAGGTGAGGAGGCAAGTGCGGAGGCGGGGGCGGAGGCAGGGGCGAAGGCAGGGGCGGAGGCAGGGGCGGAGGCAGGGGCGGAGGCAGGGGCGGAGGCAGGGGCGGAGGCGGGGGCGGAGGCAGGGGCGGAGGCAGGGGCGGAGTGATGGGCGGTGTGAGGGGCGGAGTGAGGGGCGGAGGCAGGGGCGGAGGCGGTGCGAAGGCAGGTGAGGAGGCAAGTGCGGAGGCGGGGGCGGAGGCAGGGGCGAAGGCAGGGGCGGAGGCAGGGGCGGAGGCAGGGGCGGAGGCAGGGGCGGAGGCAGGGGCGGAGGCAGGGGCGGAGGCAGGGGCGGAGGCGGGGGCGGAGGCAGGGGCGGAGGCAGGGGCGGAGTGATGGGCGGTGTGAGGGGTGGAGTGAGGGGCGGAGGCAGGGGCGAAGGCGGTGGCGAAGGCAGGGGAGGAGGCAAGTGCGGAGGCGGGGGCGGAGGCAGGGGCGAAGCCAGGGGCGGAGGCAGGGGCGGAGTCAGGGGCGGAGGCAGGGGCGGAGGCAGGGGCGAAGGCAGGGGCGAAGGCAGGGGCGAAGGCAGGGGCGGAGGCGGGGGCGGAGGCAGGGACGGAGGCAGGGGCGGAGGCAGGGGCGGAGGCAGGGGCGAAGGCAGGGGCGAAGGCAGGGGCGAAGGCAGGGGCGGAGGCGGGGGCGGAGGCAGGGGCGGAGGCAGGGGTGGAGTGATGGGCGGTGTGAGGGGCGGAGTGAGGGGCGGAGGCAGGGGCGGAGGCGGTGGCGAAGGCAGGGGCGGAGTCAGGGGCGGAGGCAGGGGCGGAGGCAGGGGCGGAGGCAGGGGCGGAGGCAGGGGCGGAGGCAGGGGCGGAGGCAGGGGCGGAGGCAGGGGCGGAGGCAGGGGCGGAGGCAGGGGCGGAGGCAGGGGCGGAGGCAGCGGCGGAGACAGGGGCGAAGGCAGGGGCGAAGGTAGGGGCGGAGGCGGGGGCGAAGGCAGGGGCGAAGGCAGGGGCGAAGGCAGGGGCGGAGGCAGGGGCGGAGTGAGGGGCGGAGTGAGGGGCGGAGTGAGGGGCGGAGTGAGGGGCGGAGTGAGGGGCGGAGTGAGGGGCGGAGTGAGGGGCGGAGTGAGGGGCGGAGTGAGGGGCGGAGTGAGGGGCGGAGTGAGGGGCGGAGTGAGGGGCGGAGTGAGGGGCGGAGTGAGGGGCGGAGTGAGGGGCGGAGTGAGGGGCGGAGTGAGGGGCGGAGTGAGGGGCGGAGTGAGGGGCGGAGTGAGGGGCGGAGTGAGGAGCGGAGTGAGGGGCGGAGTGAGGGGCGGAGTGAGGGGCGGAGTGAGGGGCGGAGTGAGGGGTGGAGTGAGGGGCGGAGGCAGGGGCGGAGGCAGGGGCGGAGGCAGGGGCGGAGGCGGTGGCGAAGGCAGGAGCGGAGGCTTGGCGAAGACAGGAGCGGAGGCAAGTGCGGAGGCGGGGGCGGAGGCAGGGGCGAAGGCAGGGGCGGAGGCAGGGGCGGAGGCAGGGGCGGAGGCAGGGGCGGAGGCAGGGGCGGAGGCAGGGGCGGAGGCAGGGGCGGAGGCAGGGGCGGAGGCAGGGGCGGAGGCAGGGGCGGAGGCAGGGGCGGAGGCAGGGGCGGAGGCAGGGGCGGAGGCAGGGGCGGAGGCAGGGGCGGAGGCAGGGGCGGAGGCAGGGGCGGAGGCAGGGGCGGAGGCAGCGGCGGAGACAGGGGCGAAGGCAGGGGCGAAGGCAGGGGCGGAGGCGGGGGCGAAGGCAGGGGCGAAGGCAGGGGCGGAGTGAGGGGTGGAGTGAGGGGCGGAGTGAGGGGCGGAGTGAGGGGCGGAGTGAGGGGCGGAGTGAGGGGCGGAGTGAGGGGCGGAGTGAGGGGCGGAGTGAGGGGCGGAGTGAGGGGCGGAGTGAGGGGCGGAGTGAGGGGTGGAGCGAGGGGCGGAGTGAGGGGCGGAGTGAGGGGCGGAGGCAGGGGCGGAGGCGGTGGCGAAGGCAGGGGCGGAAACAGGAGCGGAGGAAGGGACGAAAGCAGGGGCGGAGGCTGTGGCGAAGACAGGAGCGGAGGCAAGTGCGGAGGCGGGGGGCGGACGCCAAGGTGAGAGCGGAGGAGAGGCCTGGCACTTGGACGAAGGCTCTTCCGAGGGCAGAGTCCGCGGGCGGGACTGAGGCGGGGGCGCGCGCTCACCCGCAGAGGTAGCAGGGCGCGAGGAGTTGCACGGCGTCGCTCATCTTGACGGGCACGCTGAAGGGGGCGGCCGGCGAGCGCCAGCATCTCCGCCGCCGCCAGCTCCGCCGCCTCCTTCGCCGCGCGTTCCTTGTCCTCGAACGGCGGCTCCGCTCGCCTGCCGCATCAATCAGACACATTGCGCTCCCCCGGGCCAGCAACACAAGCTATTCTTCAGTTGCGGTTGTGGGAATAACAGGTAACGTGTGTTGACAGTCGAAAATAATACTGCAACCCAACGAGATGCGTGCTAATGTTTCGTAACCTGTTGATGACAATTAAGAGTTTAAGTGTGCAATTGTGATGTAGAAACACTGCTGACTGCTGTAGTTTTGTTTTAGCTTTATTGTCTGACCGTTTTCTTACACCGTTTCTATAAACATGGAGGGAAGGAGAAACAGTTGATTCGAGTCAATAGGGAGTTTGTGCACGCAATAGCGGACAGCACTATCGATCTTCTGCGCATGCGCAGATGCACGAAAGTGGTGCGAAACTTGAAGATTGATAGAGAGTTAACGTTCGAGGGTGCTCCCTATTAAAAGCTGGGTGAGCTGATAAGGAAGAATTTATGTGAGTTTTATCCGAAAGAGTTAAATCCTTTCTCTGAAACATATCACGTAAAGCATGCTCTCTATTCCCTTGCCACAGAACAAATAATTAACACTATAATTCAGGAGTTGAAGTTGGTTTGTGATTACCTGGGGTGAAACTGTTATCGCACAAAGCTTTTAATGCGGCGAATGATAATACTTCCGTTTTTCCCAAGAGGTTGCAATAAAATGGATTTTAACCGATAACGTCTAATAAGAGTGTTTTGCAAATAACTGTTTTGAACTAATAACTTTTCAGAAATGAAAGCTTTTCTGTTAAGGGCGCATCTCTAATGAGGTGTAAGGACAGAAATTAAGGAAATAACATTTCCGCTCAAACTATGGATTGAGCAGGGTTGCATTATAGTTCAGTGACGAAACGAACATGGGGTTACTGAAAGGTTCTCACTCTACTACATTTTTCTGAACTTTTGAAATAAATTGTCAATAACATTTCCTAGATGATTCCACAAAATGGTTCCTACGTGCCCGTTGCAAGAAGCGAAAGTAATATGGGAGTGATGCGGTGACTGAATAATGGGTGCTTCGAACAAAAAAGTTTCTTGTGGTCGGGATTGTGTTAAGAACAACTCCTTCCTGCGGGTCTACCTGGATAAGATACTATTTTACCTTTACGATTACTGAAGAAGATCGGTGTCAAAATGGCTCTTTTGAATATTAATTTTAATAACTGCTATTTGCATTTCGTGACACTTCCAAATCATTTCTGTGTTGTTTTGAAATACTAACTGCACTAACAATGAAGTCAAACATTAAGAGTCGGTTAAGTTCTTGTAACATAAAATTTCACACTATTTTCCAAATTTAATTATTTTAGCATATTTAAAAATTTGCGGTCAAATGCCTCCTGATGATTCAGTGACAGCTGTAGGTCATTCCAAATTCAATAAATTACATTATTCAGATAATGAATCTGACGAAACAAGCATGAAAGTAGGATTATGTTGTACAAAATCTTATGTATTATGAAACATTATCTCTTATTTTAAAGTCAGGATTTCTCTTCATTGGTTGAAGAAGCTAATTTTTTTCAGTGCAATATTTAAACATTATTAACAATTTGGACTTATGTTGCATGTACATGCACATTATTGCGCCTTTCAATTTCTCGACTTTTTTAAATATATTTCCTTTGGTTCGACATTGTCTTTTAGGATAACGCATATATCATTTACAATATAACCAATTTGGGCATTGCCTACGTTTTTCCTTTGAGATAAATTTAATGAATTAATACATTAATTGAATTAATGTTGATGAAGATAGATACATTTTGGTTAGTGGTTTTTGTTCGAAAATTAATTTCAGTTATAATACTTTTCTTCCGTATTGATGTTCATAGAAATTGAAATTATGTCTTCGAAGTAATGGGATCGGTGACTTGAAATACTGCTAATAAGCGACCTATTGCTAATGTACGAATGAGAGTTGCGGTCGCAAACCTCTCCCTTATTCCGTGAGACGCGATTTCCACATTTCCTTCCTTCACATTAAGCCTATTTTACACGGTCATTTTTCCTTTTTCATCATTTTTCTGTGCAGAAAGTGGATAGAAAAATGGCGTTCCTTTCTATGCAGTTTGTTTCGCTGCCGAAACTGGATGAGAGAGATTCCAGCGTTTTGCACGGTCATTTCTGTCTTTGTACGTAATGGTAAAGAAAATACTTCCTCCGGACGCCGCATATAGCACTGAAGTTCAAATATTTGAACATCACATCTGTGGTAACAAATTAAGTTAGGTTATATTAGAACTGAGCACGGATGCGACGATATTAGAATACAGTTCATAATTTATTTCTCACTATATAGTCACTTCTAATTGCAATTCAACACATCAGAACGCTCTCACGCAACTACAAAATGAACAAATCGCTCCACACGCATAACAAACCAGAGAAAGTCTCGTAAAGTGCCGCCAGGAGCGCGGTAGTCAAACTGGATGAAACCTGTACCGAGAAATGAAGAATGCGTCATTTTTTCGTACAAATTACATCCAGACTGGTCTGTATCTTTACTGTACCGGCGAAAAATGATGAAAAACTGATCGTGTAAAACACGCTTTACACAGTTCCGAGTAAGTTTTCGGAAGCGCGCGCAGTGCACAGCCACTTCGGAAGCGGCAGAGCCGCTGCGCGCATGCGCGAAGCCATTCGACGCTATGGCGCTTACGCGTTGCGTGTGGCGCACTTCTTGCGCGCCTTGCACGCGCGCTTGCTGGGCTGCGCGTCGGGCGGCAGCTGCGGGGGCGGCGGCGCGCCGTCGGGCGCCAGCGGGGGCGGGGCGGGGGGCTCGGGCGCGGCCGAGGGCGCCGGGGCGGGCGCGTCCGCGAGGGCGGCGCCGGAGGCGGCGGGCGCGGGGGCGGGCGGCGCGTCGGAGGCGGGCTCGCGGCGCGTGGCGTCGGCGGGCGGCGTGGGCGGCGGCGGCGTGAGGCGCCGGGGCAGCGGGCGCTGCGCGCGCCTGTGGCTGCGCCGCACCCACGCCGACATGGGCCGCGGCGAGAAGGCCGGCGGCGGCGGCGCCAGCGGGCACTTGGAGCTGCCCGGGGTGGCCGGCAGCGACGCCGCGGGGTTGGGCGTCTCCGCGTCGGTGGGCGAGCCCGAGGGCGACTGCGACGCCGGCGACGGCGCCACGGGCACCGGCAGCACCGACACGGCGCGCATGGGCGTGGGCGGCGGCTGCGGCGTCGGCAGCGACAGGGAGAAGGACGCCGCGGGCGGCACGTGCGCCGGCGCCACCAGCGCCTCTGTCAGCCGCTTCACGACTGCGTGCTGCTCCTGCAACGCGGGCCGTTACGACTCGTTTCATTAGTACTGGCATTTTGTGGAAATTAAATTGGCCATCTGGCCAACATTAAATTAATTCTTTAAAACAAATTGCATACAGTTTTTTTGCAAGCAATTGAATAATCATAATCAGTTATTTCCGGGCTTGAGGGCCGTGGTCCAACGGAGACTTGTCCATTTGTCCATTGGACAAGTCTCCGTTGGACCACAGCCTTCAAGACCGGAAATAACTGATTATGATGCAGAAACCGGCCTTGAAAGCCTACATTGTATGTCGATTGAATAATCGCTAATTTCAAGCTATTTCAATTTCTTATACGAATGGAAACAATTCAATGTCTCAAATTTTGAAATTTGTTACTAACAAATTTTATTATTTTTAGTTTCGGTTGCAAATTAAATGTATTAAACATTACAAATGCTGATATATAATTATACGTGTTAGACTTTTTTTTTTAGAAAAATCGCAATATTTAAGACAGATAAATATTAGTTTTGATTTCCAGACTTTTCGTATACTGAATTACTTATACTGAATCTTCTTTACCTGGGATTTCGGTCTGTGTTTGGACCTATGTCTGCCGATACTCATCTTCGCCGTAAGTTCATCCAGAGAAGTCTCCAACTCTCGAACCTAAAAGGTTGGTAAAATGTTATAATTAATTAATTTACGTTACGTTATGACTTCGCTCAATGAATCAGTTTCAAGCGAATTAATCAGTTTTTTATCCCTGCAGTACTATTGCAATTTTTGAGCAAACGCCAATGAACTAGAGATACGAATAAATCGACAGCAAAATCGATGAATGATTTGTAGTGAAGTCAGAAAATTTGAGGATTTGAAGTTGTAGACCTATGTAATGGACAACTGGTATTACCTATGTTATTTATATACTTTCGAAATCTCAAGTTCTGAAACATAATACGTTTTCTCTTCACACAAACATAGAATTAGACACAATACTAGGGCTTAGGCTTTTGAGAGACTTCTCAAAAATTACAAAGGAAAGAAACAAAGAACAAAATAATTAAATACTTAACAACCAATTAAGCTTAAACGCAAGAGAAGTGTGCTCAATATAAACATTCAGTATTAAAAATTCTTTAATATTCCATTTAAAGTACAAATTTGAAAACCAAAAGAAATTGAAAGTGTCACATAAAATCAGTTCAAATTTTCTTGAGTCACAAACTTAAAATTAAGCTTCTTTAGGCTAATTCACATGAATTTCTGAATTAATTTACTTTCACAAAATTGAGTTTTAAATAACAACCTGTAGCAGAAACATTTATGTGAAGACTGGTTCTAATTATTTGATTTCCCTATTACTTCCGTGTTGAAAACCTCCGGACTTTACCAAAACATTGAAATTCAATTCTGTATGATTTGGCGTCCATGCGAATGTGAGGTATTAAGAGAGTAGGAGAAGATGATAGTGTGAAGGAACGGAAGCGGAGGAACCTGATAGAGGGTAAACGGAAGCGCGGTTCGGAAGCCCGAGGCCGGAAGGGAGGTCAGGAAACAAGATGATGAAAGTGGAGAGATGTAAGAGGAGGGATGGAATCGGAGAGTCTCGGAAGAGTGTGAGTGGAAGTGGAGAGACGAAAGAGAGGGGCAAAAGTAGATGGTTGTAGAGCAGGACTGGAATCATAGAGTCGCAAGTGGAACTTTCGAAAGCGGAGGGTCGAAAGTGGACGAATGGAATAGCAAAATGGGAAGTCGAAGGACGAAACGTGGAGAAGATTGGGGCTGCTAAGAAGGGGTGGAAGCGGAGAGGTCGAAGGTAAACGAAACGGAATCGGAATGTCAAAAGCAGACGGTCAAAAGCAGAGGATCAAAAGCGGAGGGTCAAAAGCGGAGGGTCAAAAGCGGAGGGTCAAAAGCGGAGGGTCAAAAGCGGAGGGTCAAAAGCGGAGGGTCAAAAGCGGAGGGTCAAAAGCGGAGGGTCAAAAGCGGAGGGTCAAAAGCGGAGGGTCAAAAGCGGAGGGTCAAAAGCGGAGGGTCAAAAGCGGAGGGTCAAAAGTGGAAGGGCAAAAGCGGAGGATCAAAAGCGGAGAGTCAAAAGCGGAGGGTCAAAAGCGGAGGGTCAAAAGCGGAGGGTCAAAAGCGGAGGGGCAAAAGCGGAGGGGCGAAAGAGGAGGGTCAAAAGCGGAGGGTCAAAAGTGGAGGGTCAAAAGTGGTGGGACAAAGGCGGAGTGTCAAAAGCGCTGGGTCAAAAGTAGAGGGTCAAAAGCAAAGGGTCAAAAGCGGAAGGTGAAAAGCGAAGGGTCAAAAGCGGAGGGTCATAAGCAGAGGGCTTTTCAACAGCGGAGGGTCAAAAGTTGACGGTCTAAAGCATAGTGCCAAAAGCGAAGGATCAAAAGCGAAGGGTCAAAAGAGGAGGGGCGAAAGAGGAGGATCAAAAGCGGAGGGGTAAAAGAGGAGGAAGGGGTAAAAGCGGAGGGTCAAAAGCGGAGGGTCAAAAGCGAAGGGTCAAAAGTGGAGGATCAAAATAGGAGGGTCAAAAGCGAAGGGTCAAAAAGAAAGGTCCGGGAGCGGAAGGGCGGAAGGGATAAGTCGAAAGCGAAAGGATGGCATAGGCTCACCTGTCTGGAGAGCGCGAGCGCGGCGTCGGCGTCGGACGAGAGCGCGCGCAGGTGCGACGCGAGCCCTTGCGGCGAGCGCATGCCGCGCTCGCACACCACCTCCAGCTGGCGCAGCTGCTCCAGCATCATCTCGGCGGCGCGCAGCCCGGCCAGCTGCGCGCGCCGCGCCGCCGAGTTCCCCAGGTGCGCGCTCACCACGCGCTCCGCCGACCCGGCCGGCCCCGCGGGCACGCGCATCACCCGCCCGGACTCCGTGCGCACGCACAGCAGCTTCCTGCGCGCGCGCGAAGCCCGGCGAATCACCTCAACGCCCAACGCAAACTTTGGGGAGCGAGTCAGGGACAGAATCGACCGATTTATTAGTGAATCAGCGGCTAAGGTCATCCGCCTTGTAAGTGTAGTGTATGGTCTTTGATCCCGGGAGGTGGCGGTGATCTACTCGCACTGGCTGGTGAGAACCGACGATGAACTGCGTCGTATTTCGAATATTATCCCCAACGAGATTTCTCCTACCAGAGTAGCGCCGCGCCACCCAGGACATGCTCTACGATCCCGACAGACATGACCGAATGTTGATTTCGGGGGTGTCAGCTTCTGAGAGAGTGTGGTGCATGTTGGATGACGGGAGACGGCAATGTTCCTTCCCTGCTGGAACGTGTTATTAAGCTGTGTCCTACATCTAAACTAGCAGGTTTTTCCCCTCCGGATGTCTCCACCAGTGTTGAACCGCCAAACGGGAGAACCTCTTAGTTCTTTACACTCGTGGCAGTATGCGGCATGTAAGTCGAAATCTGTTGGAAATGAGAGACGCGGTCAAAAAAACGAAGGACATGTTGGGTTTCTTAGGTTTAAAATTGTATTTGTCTCGTCTTGATCGGAGAAGCTACGAATGACTGATCAGAGTAGCCGCCCATAAGAATTCTACTCCAGTCAAGAGTTAAGTAACTAGTTTCCGAAATCAGCCACCGTCAGAACACATACCCTAGGACGTCTGTAGTCCATTACATAATTTGCCAAAACCAATTTTGTCTACTTTTGATTTTTTGCTCCTTTATGGTTTTTTCGGGTGTTGATTACAAATCTGAAGTTTGCCAAAATTGTTTCCGTTAAGATTTGAATTTTAATAAAAAACAAGAAAAAATAATATTTTCGTCTGATTTTTGCCCTATAACTAAAATAAATATCGAATTTGGACTAATGTTTCGCGCAGTGGACCGCGTGGGCTGGAAAGCGGAGCGGCGTAGCTCACCGGGGCACCTCGCCCGAGTCGCTGGAGAGGCTGTAGGAGTCGCTGGCGAGGCTGTGCGCGCTGTCGAGGGCGCAGACGCTGTGCGAGGGCTTGCCCTGGGCGTTGCGGCGGCGCGAGAAGGCGCCGCCGGCGGCGATCACCACCTCGGCCGAGGGCGCCACCCGGTCGTCGCGCTCGGCGCGCCGCCGCTCGTGCTGCTGCTGCTGGGCGTGCGCCGCCCGCTGGGCACGCTCCGCACGCTCCGCACGCTCCGGCCGCCGCGACGCCCCCGACGCGCTCGCCTCCCGCGGACCCGACGACAGGAACTGCGCGCGCATGCGATATGGGAGTTTTAGCGCCACGCGTAACGTTAGCGGCGTTATGCACTAACAGGCGGACCTTGACGTCATAACGTCTTACCTCAGGCCTAAGGTACCCCCGCGGGAAAATTCATCTTGGGGCAAGCTTGTGCCCCCTGGGACAAGCTCTAAGCCCCTGATACGAATCGCGACAGGTATCCCGATGTGAGTGGTAATGCAGTGCAAATAATCTGATCTTACAGTTCTTAGTTTCAGGTACTCCGTAATTAATTGTTCTTATGAGATGCATTTTCAATATTGTGTAGCTAAATTTTAGGCACGAGGTGTTTCCTTCTGTATAATTACAATGTCAAGCGATACATTAAAATTTTAAGTTATTTCAGTTTTTATTACTGAGAAATTTTGTTTAATACAGATCCCATTTAATGCTCATTCCTCATATTGGAAACATTTTTGCAAGCCTCTTTAAAAAAAAATATTTACCGCCTACTTTGAACCAAATAAACGCCCGAATTTCCTGAGTCCTAATACTGCCAATTGGGCTGGCGGCGGGGCGCACCTGCGCGGGGGTGGGCGGCGACAGGCCGTCGCCGCGGGGGCCCTCCGCCGCCCCCCACGACCCCTCGACGGGCGGCCGGTCGCTGGCCGCTGCGCCTGGCGGGGCTCCGGCCACCGCCCGCTCCTCGCGCGCCGCAGCGCTTCTCGCCCTGGGGGAGGCGCCGGACGCCCCCAGCAGCTGCAGCACACCCCACCGCCAAGCACGTCTCGTGCACAGCTCAGATGCACAGTAAGAAACAGGCTGTTAGTAATTGAATGTAATTGATTTTTAGTTATTCCGGGAACGTCAAGGTGCTAAGGTCATTAGTCAAGAATTAAAGGTTATGATGGTAGAACGCCCTGCAAATTGTTTAAGATACCCTCCTCCTGAAAGAAATGAAGAAAACTATTGACAGCAAATATTTCAGCATGATTTTCAATAATAGAAATTGTTTAAAACTATTTACTCTAACCACATTAGACTAGTAGAAATATTGTAATCGCATAAATGTCATGATCATTGATTGATTGATTGATTGAGAAGTGGTCCCTGGTGCGTCATGCGTCATGCGTCCCGACAGTCTAGTGCCTGTTTTTTCTCGGGAGGTGGTGATGTTCTTCCCTCGCTGGCTGGCGAGATCCGGCTCCAACCTACCAGAAGCTAGCGGAGTTTTCCTCATCCGCGGGGCACCACCCCAGCCGGTGGGGAAAGCATTTGACTGGTCTCCCGGCATGTGTGGTAGTGAAGTGCATGTCAGGGTAAATGTGTGTATGTAAGAGGTGAGGATAGGACAAAGAAGAAGAAGATCGCGCGCGGTCCGTGGCTTATTTGTTAAGCTACTGCTCAACGCGGATCCGGCGCCGCCCAACACGTTGTCTCCGACCAGGAATCTCCCACCTGCGTGACACCGCCCCACCCGGGACAAGCTCTAAGCTTACGACTAGTCTCCCAGCATGTGTGGTAGTGTAAGTGTGACTAAGAAATTAGTGAGGATAGGACAAGAAAGAGAAATAAAAGATCGCATGGGGTCCGTGGCCCGTTCGTTAAGGTACTGCTCTGCCATTCACCTGGTGTTGATCAGAAAAGACACTTAAAACTACTGATCACAGCACCCGGATTCCAGACAGCGACTGAATTCGACCTAGCTGACAAGCTAGTATCGGAAATCTTGCCACCGTCGGAACACGCACCTGGGACCTCCCGGTCAGAGGAACTGCAGTGACATCAGTTGATGCCCTGAGACATCTCTGCCGGTTTATTAATTTAAGAAATAAAGTGTACACTTTGAGTAGGAATTCGCATAGTTTTTGCTCTCCCGCCCTTTTTACTTTACAAGACGAGAAAGTACTGTAACCGTGCGCCGGAAAACGGGGAGATTTCTCACCTATTTCCGACGAATTGTGGAAACGTAATTTGAAAACACATTGCTGAGGATGATCATGTGGACGTACCGTGAACGTGCCGGCCGAGATGGCGTCCCTGCACGACTTGCGCAGGGCGGACAGGATGCGCCCGAAGCCGCCCTCGGAGCGCTGCGGCTCGGCGCCGCCCAGCAGCTCGCGCGACAGGCGGCGCTCGGACAGGCGCGGCGACATGCGCGGGGACGTGCGCGGGGACGTGCGCGGGGACGTGCGCGGGGACGCCCTGGGGGACGCTCTGGGGGACGCGCGGGGCGAAAGGCGCGGCGACGGAAGGGGCGAGGTACGGCGGGTGGCGGACGGTTTGCTGCGCGGCCGCGGCGCCGCCTCCGCCTCCAGCAGCGTCGTCGACGCGCCCTGCGCCTCGCACTGGATCTGCACACACGCCCGGCCCCAACGCCATTTCCTCAACAGGCTTCGTCCTCATGCGAAGTTTTATTATCCCGCTAGTGTTAACACGTTGTAGGGCATTGTAGCAATGCGGCGTAGAGCGCATGCACGAACCACGCATGCATGTACCATTTCGTACTTATACATCGGCTTACCGATACCGACTGGATCTGCGCAGCAGCGCCGCACACACGCCCGGCCCCAACGCCATTTTCTCTACAGGCTTCGTACTTATACGAAGTATTATTATCCAACTAGTGTTGAGACGTTGAAAGGCATTGAAGAAATGTGGCGAAGTGCGCATGCACGAACCACGCATGCATGTACCATGCACTACTACTAGTACATCGGCTTACCGATACCGACTGGATTTGCGCAGCGCCGCACACACGCCCAGCCCCAACGTCATTTACTCAACAGGCTTCCTCGTTATACGAAGTATTATTATCCAACTAGTGTTGAGACGTTGTAAGGCATTGAAGAAATGTGGCGAAGTGCGCATGCACGAACCACGTCTGCATGTACCATGCACTACTACTAGTACATCGGCTTACCGATACCGACTGGATTTGCGCAGCGCCGCACACACGCCCGGCCCCAACGTCATTTACTCAACAGGCTTCCTCGTTATACGAAGTATTATTATCCAACTAGTGTTGAGACGTTGTAAGGCATTGAAGAAATGTGGCGAAGTGCGCATGCACGAACCACGTCTGCATGTACCATGCACTACTACTAGTACATCGGCTTACCGATACCGACTGGATTTGCGCAGCGCCGCACACACGCCCGGTCCCAACGTCATTTACTCAACAGGCTTCCTCGTTATACGAAGTATTATTATCCAACTAGTGTTAACACGTTGTAGGGCATTGTAGAAATTTGGCGAAGTGCGCATTCACGAACTACTATAATCGGCTTATCGATATACATGAAATTTTAAACATTGCATACTTAACTTAAATATTGCTTTTTTTTCTAATTTGTTGCGTCTTTCATATACGCAACGCGTCTCCAAGCCCCGCAGGGCGTTGAGCGTTTTGCGCTTCTGGAGTAATCCTCCATTAACATTAGCGCGGGAGTAATTCCCCATTAATATTATAATGTCATGTCTGTCACATCTCGTCGCAGTCAGTTGTCAAGAGGACCGCCAAGTAGCATCTCCGCGTACGCGCCTCCTACTATGAGCCCCTGCGTCACTACTCAGCTGTCACAATTGGGAAGGAATTAGGATTGGGGTAGGGTTTAGGACACTTCACAGTGGTTGGACTAGCCCCTGGGAAGCAAGCAAACTCGTTTTGTCATAACACATTTCACATGGGGTTCTATGGGGATTCTGCGGGAATTGATCAATTAAAACAAAATTTAAAACAAAGTTTAAAATCCCATGTATTTTAAACTTAAGATAATGGAGTGAGTTGATAGTAAGGAGAACAGTACGACGGGGTCAGAATAAACTGTTTCATTTTAGTTTATTTTAAATACAATTTCATGCTTAGTTTTCATCTGAGAGAGCTAATGCGCTGAGGACAGAAATCGCTGCTCACCTGAGCTTTCAGTTCCGATGTAAAGTTCACACAATATGTCTCTGCACTCGAAATACACTAAAAGGGGACATTGCGCATGCACAATTAAGCTCATCTTCGCGTATTATCGCTGTTCAGAAAACATCCATCAATGACGCTTTCCACCCCAATTCGAGTTATGGATTGAAATCTCTGAACTCGAGACCAGATGTATTGTACATGAGTTTGTAATTTGTTTCATTGGCTTTCTTGTGTGCTTTCTTACAGGAAATGTAAACTTAATTTTTTGCCGACGCTGTGTAACGAAAAGCTAGGAAGTAAAATGTTCCTGAGATGCCGTCTCCCTCCATTCTGAGCATAGGTCTTCTTATCGATGCTTCCCTTTTCTTCTCTGACGCTTATACCATCGGCTTCATTCCATCTTCTCGCCTCTTCTCATCGCTTTCCCCTATTTTTTTTATATATTTTTCTCTCTTTTTTGGTATTTTAGTTACCTTTTACTCAAAATTATGGGTTTTCACTTTCACTTCAGATTTTCCATTTATTTGATTCCAGATTGAATTTTCCATATATTGTTTTGTCTAATACGCACTTCGATTTATAACTTCGAAGACAATTCCCCCAATATACTATACCATTGGTGAGTAGCGTGGAAAAGTATCAAGTAGAGTGCTATAGCAGCAGTTATAGAGACTAACTAGAGAAAACTAGTCCCACACGTGTGTTGAAGATTATTGCTTTGTGTTCTCTGTACGCCTTTTCCCCGTCCTCCATCTTAAGCGTCGCCCCTCTGTTCTTATCATTTTCGACAGGTTTTTCTTATCATGCCAACGCGGTGAGGGGAAGTGGTTAATGACCGCGGTCAACTTCAGTCGCTTCTAGTTGGGATAAGGCGGCAGGGCCGCCCCCCCCCCATTTACTGTGATTTAAATTGGCAAGCACTAGGTAAGGCGAGCCATTGGTTCTCTATAATGTGCCTTGCTCGTCTGGACAGCGTTCTTAAGGAGAATATATGCGCCTATTTTCACACAATTGGTGTGTTTGTGTTTTGTTTAACTACTTTTAAAGTGCCTTCCCTGTGTGCGCGGGATGCGCTATTTCTGTATGAGCGTAGTAACGTTCAGGCTGTATGATGTTAAGAAGCCTGAGCTGCGAGCAACGTGAATTAAGTGCGCGTGTCAACCGAGAAGAAGGAAGGCGAGAAGGAGACGGGCGCAAACCTCGAGGCGCAGTCGCCGGATGAACTCCCCCAGCTGCGTCGCCAGGGAGGCGCGGGCGAAGTTGGGCGGCAGAGGAGGCACCGCGGGCTTCGAGGGCGAGTGGTACACGACCTGCGCACCCAGCACGAGGTTCATTGTCGACACTTATTTTTGAGGAACACTTAAGTGTTTACGTATTCGCGTTTTCAATTCATAGTCGTCACTTAAGTGTTCGCGTAAGCATTCACTTATTGTTATGAGCTTATCTGTACCCTGAAGCGGACCTTTATTCCTCAACATCAAAGAATTTTATTACTTTTTGGAATTATTGAAATCAATATGGAAGATCGTATACTTTTGGAAATGCATGGGCAACAAGAATTTAAGAAGAGAAATCGTTTTGACAAGTATACGGTTGTAAACATTAGTGTCTGTGGCTCACTCACAACGTGGACTTGAAGAATGGAGGATAACTATTACCACCAGTCCTAAAAATGCTAATGGCACACAGAGTTTTTGCAACATCGTAATTTGTTACGTAATTTATTGATTTCAATTGCAGTCCACCGGGGAGTATTTTGTGGGTATTTTGAGGATCACGTTTTATAGGTTATCTTCCAAAGATGGTCACAATGCGTCATATGGAAAAGAGTTTTTATTTTATTATTTTTTCAGTTGATATATGCGGATCTCGAAAGAATAAGTCAGCTCTCAGTTTGTAGAATCATTACATAACTATCTGAAGAGGTATGAAGAATATTAAAAAGTTCATACAATTTCCTGTGTTGTACAAATATCGTACGCCAGTAATTATACTTATTAATCACGTAAAATAGGAAAAATTCTACCAATAGCAATTATCGCATAATGCATCGAATCAACGAAACGAAATTTATAATTTATTTTCTGATGATAATCTGTCGATGAAACCAGATGCAATTCATTAGCTTAAAAAACGCCAAAATTGTAAAGAAAATTGGCAGGGCCTTCTAGATTCGTATCTAGGAACCAATAAAGCAATGTTGCCACATATTATGCCACAAATATTGCCTAAGTGCGACTATCGAATAAGTGGGATCTCTGAATACCAAACTGTCATAAGGGTCCACTTATTATAAGTAAACGCTTATTACGTAAGAGTTTCCTTTCATTACGTTAGCGTATAAGTGTCTAATATGAATGCGACCCTTTGGAACAATCTTCGAAAGAGAGCGTGTGTGGCGGGAATCGCAATTGTTTATTGCTCAAACTTTGGAAACATCATGGTGCTCAAAACAATTTGAAAGGGTTGGATTTGTCACGTAAACTGTGAAGTCAGTTACTCTATTGCAATGAATTATGACTATTCATAAAAGTTAATTCGAAATCATACTATATTTGAAATATGACAAACTGGTGTAACTTGATGCCCTACATTGATGGATGATATGAAAGGTCTATGATTATCATGTAGATCATGACCTAGTTCCACAAGGAATCTGATGTCTTATGAGAACGTTGAAAAGGTTATAGAATAAAAAAGCTGTTGAATTCAATTCGTAAAGAATGAATCAGGTAATTGAGAAAAATATGTTGAAACTACAAGAAAAATATTTGGGATGGACTTGTCTCATCCAAAAAACTCTCCAAACAACATTTCTGAACATTAATGAAAATTTATACCTGAAATATATTGAAACTTTTTCAAAAACAATATTACCGTAATTGAGCCATATTTATTATTTTTTCCGCACAATTTGTAGCCTAAATATTTAGTTTAACAGCGCTTAGCATCCGCAAAAAATGTTATTGTCAAAATTTTTATATGCAGTAAATGCAGAATTCACATTTCGGCGCCATGTTGTTGTGAAAAATTATAAAAATTATTGGACATCAAATAAGAATTCTTGAGCAAAAAGGGGGAATTTTGCAGGTTTGAAACAAAAATTTTCCAATTAAAATCGAAAAATATATGTAGGGCCTCTGAACGGGAGGTCCTGGGTTTCGGTAGAGACCCGACGGTCGAAGGATTTTCAACACAATCTTGTCAGCGAGGTCAAACGCAGCCGCTGTTTCGAGGGTTTTTCTAGTAGCTGGCGGCTCTGATCGCTAGTTTTCCGTGGTTCCTCCGATCAACTCCAGAAGAATGCCGGAGCAGTACCCTGACAAATGGAACATTGACCGCACGCGATCTTTCCTTCCTTACTAAAGATTCCGGCGCGTCAACGGCTAAGGTCATTAGTCCGGTAAATGTAGCATATGTTTTTGCTCGGTAGGTGGGGGTTTTCCCGCCTAGGTATCTCCCACCAGCGGGGCACCGCCTGAGCCGAGTCAAGCTCAAGGCTCCCGACCAGTCGCCCTGCATGCGTAGTTGTGTAGAGAGCATGTAAATGTAAGTGTGTGTAAGGGGCAAGATAGGGCAAGGAATGGATGGAAAAGATCGCGCTCGATTCGTGGCCCGTTTAATAGGGTACTTGCTACGGCATTCGCCTGCTGCCAATCGGAGAAACCACGTAAAACTACTATCAGAGCAGCCGGCCGCTAGAATCCTCTTCGAGACAGCGACAGAAACTGAGCTCGCTATCTGGCTGATGTCGAATATCCTGCCACCGTCGGGTCTCGAACTCCAGTATCTCCCGGTCAGAGGCACCTTCTCTTCTTCTTCCTTGTTCTTTCATCATCCCTTACTTACACGCCCAGAGACTAGTCGGGAGCTTAGAAATTGCCCCTGACGGGGTGGCACCACACTGGTGGGAGATACTTCCTGCAAGGAGCATTGGAGAAAATTCCTGCAAGCCTACGTAAGTCGGCGCTGTATCTTGCCCTCCAGCGTGGGAAAATCATTGCCAAATCCCGCGATAAAATCGTGCACTATACGTACGGGATTAAGCTGGAAAAGTCACGTAGATTTTGTTGTAGGGAAAGTCTGGCAATCTCTCCACTTTGTAATGCGCACCTTAAAAAAGAGTACGGCAAACGCGAAGGAAAGCTTATTTATCGCTTGTTCGACCGATAATGGAATATGGAACAATTTGTTGTGACCCGCACAAAATTCTGCAGTGTAAAAATTTGGAAAGAATTCAGCGTAGGGCAGTTAAATTTACTTTTAGGGACAAGAAATTGGCAAAATGGGATTCTCTCGAAAACAGGCGATCAGTAGCAAGGCTATGCGCTTTGTATAAAGCTTATAGCGGTCAACCAGCTTGGAAAGAAATTAATCGGCGGCTAAGTATTCTTACATACATCAATAGGGGTGATCACAGCCACAAATTAAATTTAAGACCGCAGACAACAGATGTGGCGACATTTTCTTTTACAAATCGAACAATAAAAGAATGGAATACATTGCATGCAAAAACCTTTTAACCCTTTCCTCATAGCGTACAACAATTTAGGAAATTAATTTAGGGTATTACTAAATAAATGAGGGAATTAGCTGATACTAGTAGGTTATAGAGCGATGCGTCAGTAATATATTGTGAAGAGAGGTGTCGTGAAGTGTAGAACAGAGAAATAATGTAAGAAGTGATTAAAGGGTCGTAGTGAAAAGTGTAGTGAAATGAAGCGAAGTGAAGTGAAGTGAAGTGCAGTTGAAGAAAAATTCAGTTTGATTAGTTTCTTTTTTTTAAGGTAATTTTAATTTTTTATGAATTAGACAGTTTTATATTATAATTATTTTATTATTTTATTATCATATATTTATTGTATAATTTGCATGTTAGCTGTAGTATTATATTTATGTAATTAGCTGCCACCGGGTTATGTCCATTGCAGTTCAAATGAATTATCTGATTATCTCATTATCTGATTAATGACCTTAGCCGTTGACGCGCCTGGAATCACTAATAAATCAATCAATCAATCGAAAAAGATATGTTTTGCACCTTTGGAGCATTGCAGCGCGGGCACGGGATCGGTGGCGTGTTGGACGACGTAGAGCTGGCGGAGTGGCGCTCCTTTCTGGTAGGAGAGGTCGACGCTGGATGCAACTCGCCTGAAAAGGGAGGGAGAATGGTAATCCATGACAAGAATATCCATGTTGAGTCGTAAAGGAAGACGTTATAATTTTACTTTTAATACGCTTTAATTCCACAAGTTTCTCTAGAAGCAGCCGTAGTCTTACAAGAAACATTATCCAAACATTTATGAAGTTTGACATATGCGACAGATGGCCATTGTATGAAATATTTCAATACATCCAATTATATAATGATACAATGATCCAATTATATAATGATACGAAGATATTAAGTTTTACTAACTACAGTTATTCATAAAATATCAATCTAATTAAACTCAGGTTTATCTAGGAGAATTTAAAGCGATTTAATTTCACTCATCATTAATTGAGTAAAAACATTTCGAGGACGCTGCAAAAAGAATCGAAAGCTCGAAATATCAATCTTATTGCTCAATCTCAATATGTATTCTTATTAAGTGTCCTGAATCCGCTGGAGCTAGTATTTCATAAAAAAAACGCAATTGTATTTTCAATGAGTAACCAGTTATTCGTTGATTAGAGGCGGAAAGAACAGGAAATATAAGGAGCACTTTCTGACTCCGTGATTTGTATACTATCACAAATAGTAAACAATTTGCTCAGAATTTATATGAGACTAGAGCTGAGAAAAACATTCACATTATACCGATTAAACATTAAACAAATTTGTTTCGTTTAATTAAAAATTTCTCCTTTTTTGCATTTCAGCTATTTCAATTCCTGAATTATTAATTGAAACTTTCTTTGAAGTCCATAGAGTTGCACTGTTGTTCCACAACTATATGATAATTAAGAGTATAAAGGTTGGAAATTAAAAGTAGGGCGTTCAAGGTTGGTAGTTGGGAACTATGTGGTATGGGTATAATGGGTATTTCGTTTAGCAAAGTGAAACTGTTATTATTTTAACAAGGATGTTCATGACAAATAGTTTTTTGAAAATAAATAAGAAAATAAATAAAAAAACAGTGGCTCATGATTAGCTAACTAGCTTTCCCTGCCATGACTCTGGATTCGATTCCTAGATGAGGCAAACATTAAACTATCAGTTTCCACAGCAGAATCCCAATTAATATGGCTGGTTGATTTTGTGAAATCCTCTTGCAGGTGGAAAATGTCAAATAGATGGCGTAAGAAGTCGCAACTTGCGTAACTGAGGTCTCCCGAGCCAGTGGCCTCCAGACTGGGACGCCATGGCATGGCTACAAATTGACCAGGCTGTTCTGTCAAGAGTAAAAACAATTGAAATAAAAAATGTCTTCGTAATCCTCATGGATATAACGCTTGATATGCCATCACAATGAAATTCGGCCAACAACTGGCAGAGTAACAGGTATCTCATTTGTTTAAAATATCCTTATCAAATTTTCTATTAATAAATATATAATACGTAATATATACGGAATATACAAATATATACGGAAAAAAAAGTTTTCAAATGTTGTCACTTACTCATATGCAATGGCGACGAGAAACTTGTAATTTGGTTTCCAGGATATCCTGAATTTGCTATGCAGTGGACACTGAAATGGATATGACAAAAGAGATTAATTACGTACTTGGGCAAATAAAAAGTGTGCAAGTATGAGACTATAGATGAAATATTCTTTGGCGTTATAGTTATATTGTTTAACAATTAAAAATGATCGTATACACATACGTATTCTACAAAAGACACTGTTTAGTGGTAACGACAGAGAGGCAAAAATGTTAAAAAAACTACTATTTATGTCTGAAGGTTAGATATTTATATACGTAAATACTACTGATAATAAATTACATTCTCAAGTTCTCTAGTGGGAATGACAGCTATGATTTGT